>CM030187.1:17179441-17196941 GCA_017639675.1 Aplochiton taeniatus
AGTCAGAACATTGACATGTTGACACCACTCATCTGAATGGTCTGACCACATCATAGAGATTGATTAAAGCAGAATAATTAACATGATGGCACATATCACAAAAGCAATATGCAGACCACGTTGCCACGGTCACACACACACACACACACTCACACACACACACACACACACACACACACACACACACACACATACACACCTGGCCCCTGAGATCACTGTCATGCAGAGTGTGTACCTCTGTATTTGTGTGTGCGTGTGTGTATGTGTGTGTGTGCATGTGTGTGCTCTACATTAGACTGATTGACAACACTAATTACAGCATCTGCATATCAAGTAGGATTTCAGGTAACACACACACACACACACACACACACACACACACACACACACACACAGTATGCCCCAGCCTGTCAGAGTGTCACTCTAATAAACCTAGTCAGCTGACGTGGCAGTCCTCTATGGACCAAGACGCCAGTGAAATATGTCTCTTTCATAATAATATGATATTATTGCTGATCGCTTGAATTTAAATCGTGCTTCTCTTCAAAGCCTAGCATTTATTTATGTAGGTATAATTAATGATCAGTCAAAAATAAAATGATGGATGGCTTAACAGAGATCTGCAGGGTGGAGAGGCTCAGGAGAGAGACCGACCGGATTGAACCTGCAGCTCCAGAACCTTCCACACGGAAAGGTGGATCGTTTCAGGTGTTTCAGATTAAAAGTGAACTCTAAATAGATGGTGGAATGTTTCAGGTGTTTCAGATTAAAAGTGAACTCTAAATAGATGGTGGAATGTTTCAGGTGTTTCAGATTAAAAGTGAACTCTAAATAGATGGTGGAATGTTTCAGGTGTTTCAGATTAAAAGTGAACTCTAAATAGATGGTGGAATGTTTCAGGTGTTTCAGATTAAAAGTGAACTCTAAATAGATGGTGGATCGTTTGAGGTGTTTCAGATTAAAAATTAACTCTAATAGATGAACAGTTGAATGTTTGAGGTGTTTCAGAAAAGAATGCTGACTTACCTTGTGATGAAGGGTTACCCAGACTAGAGTTTGACCTCCTCATTAAAGGGTTAACGTTTAAGTCTTTGATCAATGTGAATAGAACTCAGTTATTTCATAATCATTTACACTTCATCTCTCACTCTCTCTTTTCACACATCCCTCTCTTTCTCTCCCTCCCTCTTTCTCTCCCTCCCTCTTTCTCGCCCTCTGTTTCTCTCCCTCCCTCTTTCTCTCCATCCCTCTTTCTCTCCCTCCCTCTTTCTCTCCCTCTCTCTTTACCTTCATGTCTTTCGTCCTGCCGTAGGGGGGGCAGTAACCACGGCGATGCAGCCGTAATGAGGTTCTAACAGGGAGGACCAGAGAGAGGGTGGTGGCACTGATCACAGTAATTACACTGTTTGGCTGCAGGTCATCCACTTCTCAGTGCGTGTGTGTGTGCATGCGTGTGTGTGTCTCTCTGTGTGAGGGTGCGTGTGTGTGTCTCTGTGTGTGCATGCGTGTGTGTGTGTGTGTGTGTGTTTAGGTGTGTCTCTGTGTGCGTGTGTGTGTGTGTGTGTGTGTGTGTGTGTGGGGGGGGGGGCATCCCTACAGGTCAAAGCAGTTAACCGTAGAGTGTTAAACTGTCTCTTTGCTTCAGGATATTTCCCTTGATTATCCTTCCTCTTTGTGTCCGTCATCTCTCTCTCTCTGTATCTCTATCCCCCCTCTCTCTCTCTGTATATCTCTCTCTTTCCCCCCCTCTCTCTATATATATCTCTATCCCCCTCTCTCTCTCTATATATCTCTCTCCTCCCCCTCTCTCTATATATATATCTCTCTCTCCTCCCCCTCTCTCTCTCTGTATCTCTCTCCTCCACCCTTCTTCTCTGTATTTCTCCCTCTCTCTCTTCCCTCTCCTCCCTTTCTCTCCTCCTTCTCCCCATGACACACACACACACAAACACACACACACACACGAACACACACACACACACACACACACACACACACACACACACTCACCCAGCTCTAATTTCCCCATCTCCATTCCTCCGTCCCTCCTTGTTGTAGAGGGAGCTAGTGACAGCCAGTCATGTATAATTCACTCCTCCATAATGGACTAGCAGGCTTAGCTGGAAGTGCTACAGTTTATTTAAACATGGCATGAGCTGCCCTTTAAAATACCCCGTGAAAGTGGCGGCGTCAATAAAATATGAATATGCCCGCTAATGTTATTCAGGATCACCTTACCCCGCTACACAGTTTGGCCAAATTATTTAGGACTTTTTAGTGCAGAAATCGGTATTTAATTTTTTATTTGCTACATTACACATATGATCGCTGTTAATAATGTATTCTATGTTTCCGCTGTTCATGGTCAAAATAGCAGACTAATTATTATTGATAGGTTCCATGAAAAGCCACAGACCAAGCATATTGATTCCCGATCATAGATGGTGGATTTATAGGAACTTATGAATCCCAATTCCATCATTGATCAGCCAGACTGGCTTTAAGGTGCAAAGGTCGACCTTCAGAGGGCTTTGTAAACGTTGCCAGGGAAACGCCTCTGTAGCCAAGAGATGCTGCTGGAACAGGAAGTCCAGTCTGTTCACCCTGAGTTGTGACTGAGAGAGATGGTCTTCGCCTCTCCGGCTGGACTCCCTGTCTCTGTAGAGTCTAACAGAGTTAAAGCTGTCTCTGTAGATTATAACAGAGTTAAAGCTGTCTCTGTAGATTCTATCTGAGTTAAAGCTGTCCCTGTCTGTAGAGTCTAACAGAGTTAAAGCTGTCTCTGTCTGTAGATTCTATCTGAGTTAAAGCTGTCCCTGTCTGTAGAGTCTAAGAGTTAAAGCTGTCCCTATCTGTAGAGTCTAAGAGTTAAAGCTGTCCCTGTGTGTAGAGTCTAAGAGTTAAAGCTGTCCCTGTGTGTAGAGTCTAACATAGCTAAAGCTGTCCCTGTGTGTAGAGTCTGACATAGCTAAAGCTGTCCCTCTGTGTAGAATCTAAGAGTTAAAGCTGTCCCTGTGTGTAGAGTCTAACATAGCTAAAGCTGTCCCTGTCTATGTGGCTTTAGACCAGAGCCATGACTTACGGGCGGCCTTAAAATGAGCGGGCTGTCCCTTTAGTCCCCCTGTCTGCCTGTCTGTTGGAGACTATGGAGATCCCTGTCGTAAATAGAGGAGGAATATGATACAGCCTGCTTTATCTTTATCGGGGTGACATGCACACACACACACACACACACACACACTTGATTTGTGTAAAGATGCATTTTTATATGAACGATGCCCACTTGCTTAACCATCTTCGTGTGTGTGTGTGTGTGTGTGTGTGTGTGTGTGTGTGTGCGTTTGTAGCATGTGTTTGTAGAGTGTGTGTATGCGTGTAGTGTGTGTGTGTGTGTAGTGTGTATGTGTTTTAAATCTCTTCCATTTGTGTGTCCAGCCTTAGTGCTCCCACAGGTGGAACTGATCTCTGTCTACTGCTGCATGTATACCTCTAATCCTCACACACACACACACACACACACACACACACACACACACACACACACACGCACACACAGACATAGCCAGCTAGGAATAGATGAGAGATTAATATTATACTGCCAGACATTTTTCTCTTCTTGTCACTCAGGACTTTATAGTCTTCCTGCTTTTCCATCCTCCACACATTACCTTCTTTCTTTCTTTCTTTCTTTCGTTCTTTCGTTCTTTCGTTCTTTCTTTCTTTCTTTCTTTCCCTGCAGTGTAGTGTGGTTATTTGTGAAGGCTCATAGTCTCACACATTAATAAATGTATATCGGTATGAATGTAGTAGAGCTGGTTTGAAACCACTAGGATATGTTTAGACCAGTACTGGAGGCAACATTACACACACACACAGACCTGCATGTCACAGGTCATAGGTCATAGGTCATAGGTAGGGCAGGATCCAGCCTGAGTGTGTGTGTGTGTTCACATGACAGACTAGTGTCCGTGTGGACTCCTCCCTAACACATGACACATGTTCTCTGAAGCAGGGCGGTGCCAAACAAACAAACAGACTGTTTCCTTCACTGACAGAGGGGGAGCAGAGGGGGAGGAGAGGGGGAGGAGGAGAGGAGGAGGAGAGGAGAGGAGAGGAGAGGAGAGGAGAGGAGAGGAGAGGAGAGGAGAGGAGAGGAGAGGAGAGGAGAGGAGAGGAGGAGAGAGAGAGAGAGAGAAAGAGAGTGTGTGTGTCTGTGTGTGACTATATGACTGAGTGTGTGTGTGTGTGTGTGTGTGTGTGTGTGTGTGTGTATCTGCAGGAGAGCCTTATGATAATTCCTCCCACTGTCTCTCTCTCAGGACTTCTCTGATGAAGGCCTGAGCTCTTCGCTCTAATTGCAGCGACTGCATTCTTAATTAAAAACTCTACAAATGGATTTTATGCCAAGACAAATTAAATCCAAATTCATTGGACTTAAAACCCCTTTAAAACATTGATGCCCAAACGTGAATCTTTTACCCCTTGGAACATGCGGCCCTGTTCATTGGATATGAAGGCTGTCGCTATGCGGAGGGGAGATGAATGTGTTTTTGTAGATGAATTATCTAGTCGCTATGAAATATTAAAGATGCTTTCTCTCTTTGCTGTAAAGCCACTGGTGAGATCTAGCCATGTTCTAAACAGAACATCCTTTTGACTCCATAGTGGTGTGTGTTGTTCTGACGCTTTGAATCAAACACCGTTCAGGTTTACAACCTACAAAGGTCACTGAAAGATTGTCCATTTAAATATGGATGCTATGGAGGCTGAACTCAGGGTCAGTTGGAAACTGATAAATATACTAATAATGATATACATATACTAATAGTGATATATATATATATATATACCAATAGGGATACATTTTTATATATACTAATAGGGGTATAAATATGATAAATATACTAACAGTGATATAAATATGATAAATATACTAATAGTGATGTGTGTATGATAAATATGCTAATAGTGATATGTATATGATAAATATACTAATAGTGATATATATATAGATACTAATAGTGATATACTAATAGTGATATATATATATATATATATATATATATATATACTAATAGTGATATATATATGATAAATATACTAATAGTGATATGTATATATATATACTAATAGTGATATTTCTATGATAAATATACTAATAGTGATATATATATATATATATATATATATATACTAATAGTGATATATATATGATAAATATACTAATAGTGATATATATATGATAAATATACTAATAGTGATATTAATTCTCACGCTACATGGTCACTGTGTTTTTTGGCCAGCAGAGAACAATCCATTAAAAATCAATCACTGGGACTGGACATTTTGCTGTTGTGATTTCCACCTGCTGTCACAAGTAAGGTGAAGCTGTGTTGTAGAGTGTGTGTGTTGTAGTGACTGTGTTGTAGTGACTGTGTTGTAGAGTGACTGTGTTATAGAGTGACTGTGTTGTAGAGTGACTGTGTTGTAGTGAATGTGTTGTAGAGTGACTGTGTTGTAGAGTGACTGTGTTGTAGTGACTGTGTTGTAGTGACTGTGTTGTAGTGAATGTGTTGTAGAGTAACTGTGTTGTAGTGACTGTGTTGTAGAGTGACTGTGTTGTAGAGTGACTGTGTTGTAGTGACTGTGTTGTAGTGACTGTGTTGTCGTGACTGTGTTGTAGAGTGACTGTTGTAGAGTGACTGTGTTGTAGTGACTGTGTTGTAGAGTGACTGTGTTGTAGTGACTGTGTTGTAGTGACTGTGTTGTAGAGTGACTGTGTTGTAGTGAATGTGTTGTAGAGTGACTGTGTTGTAGAGTGACTGTGTTGTAGTGACTGTGTTGTAGTGACTGTGTTGTAGAGTGACTGTTTTGTAGTGACTGTGTTGTAGTGACTGTGTTGTAGTAACTGTGTTGTAGAGTCACTGTGTTGTAGTAACTGTGTTGTAGAGTGACTGTGTTGTAGTGACTGTGTTGTAGAGTAACTGTGTTGTAGTGTGACTGTGTTGTAAAGTGACTGTGTTGTAGTGAATGTGTTGTAGAGAAAGACGTGGACACACTTGGACAGCAAGACGGCCACCCACACACAAACATCCATACACACTTACACATACACACGCTAACATGCACGTACACACACACACACACACACACACACTAACATGCATGCACACACACACACACACACACGCTAACATGCACACACACCCACACACACACACACACACACACACATAAACACATACATCCACACGCTTACATACACTCATGTACTCATGCACACAACAAGCATTGATCTGCAAACTATTTATCTTAGGCGATATTGCACATTTGTCCATCATAAGCAGAATGGATTATGCCAGCCAGCTCATTTCCTTTCTTCATATTAAGCGCTTGCTGTTTTCTGTTCCTCAGTGTGAGATTCATTCATTAACTTTGTGAACTTGTTCAGTGGCGTAAAACAACGTCTCTAATTAAAATGTCCCAGCCTTAACCCTCAGCAACCAAACACCTCCTGCTCATGTGTGTGTGTGTGTTTGTGAGAGTGTGTGTGTGAGAAAGAGTGTGTGTGTGTGTGTCAGTGCACGTATCTGTGTGTGTGTGTCTGTCCGTGCTTGTATGTGTGTGTGTGTGTGTGTGTGTATGTGTGAGTGTGCGTGTGTATGTGCGTGTATTTGTGTGTGTGTGTGTCTCCAGTGGGGGTAACTTATCATGCTGCTGTCAGAAAGGTTCAATTGAACTCCTGCCTGGGCAGTGAGACGGGTCAACACACACCCACACACACACACACACTCACACACACACACACTCTGCTTCCTCTGTCCAGCACTCAGCCTTCATCTTCCTCCCCCTCACCCCCCTTCTCTCTTCTCCTTTAGCCATTCTGTCTTACTGTATTTTTGTCTTCCCTTCTTTCTCTCTTTCTCTTTCTTTCTCTCTCTTTTCCTGCAGTTTCCCCCTGTCCGTCTCACCCCGCCCCCTCCTCCGCGGGGTTGGTCAGTGGGCTGTCAATCAAACGGTGCAGCCGTCATTACAGCTTTCCACTGGAGCAGAAAAACGGCCCGATAAACAGGGGTGCCCCACACCCCCTCCCTCTGTGTGTATGTGTGTGTGTGTGTGTGTGTGTGTGAGAGAGAGAGAGAGCACAGGACTTTTTACACACACTGACCACCAGCACAGGGTGGGAGTGCGGGCCATAATTGACTCAGATTTGTGTGTGTGTGTGTGTGTGTGTGTCCTGCTGGCCTGAGCGGTCTGTAAACCCTTGACCAGATATCTGACACTATTACTAGAACAAGGACTGCTGTCACTCTATTTCTCCCTCCTATATTCTCTCTCTCTCTCTCTCTCTCTCTCTCTCTCCTATATTCTCTCTCTCTCTCCCTCTCTCTCTCTCCTATATTCTTTCTCTCTCTCTCTCTCTCTCTCTCTCTCTCCCTCCCTCTCCCTCTCTCTCCTAAATTCTCTCTCTCTGTCTCTCTCTCTCTCTCTCCTATATTTTCTCTCTCTCTTATTTCTCTTTCTCTCTGTTCTTTCATTCTCTATATCAGATACTGTATATTCAGCTTTCTTTTGCCTCTCCTCTCCTCCTCTCTCCTCTCCTGGACAGAGACCATAGAGGAGAGTTTCATGCTGACGTGCTCTCGTCAAAGATGGGATGCTCTATGTGTGTGCGTGTGTGTGTGTGCACAGGGCTTCATGCTGGTGAGGCCTCTTTAGGGGGGCTACCCATCAAAAGTGTTATATGACAGAACCCCTACCCCCCCCCCCCCCCCCACACACACACACACACAGAGGGGAACGCTGCCCTTCTGAACCAAAACAAAGAATTATTGTTACAGAAATGTTTTAAATGCACTAGTTAGATTATTGTTACAGAAATGTTTCAAATGCACTAGATTATTGTTACAGAAATGTTTCAAATGCACTAGTTAGATCATTGTTACAGAAATGTTTCAAATGCACTAGTTTGATTATTGTTACAGAAATGTTTCAAATGCATTAGTTAGCTTATTGCTATAGAAATGTTTCAAATGCACTAGCTACATTATTGATACAGAAATGTTTTAAATGTCTCTTTTAAAACTTTGCGGTTTTGTCTCTCTCTTCTCTGCTGGTCTGTAGTTATTTCCCGCTCTGTCACGTTTCCTAAGTCCTTAAACTTTGAAGTCTTATTAGATTTAGAATTTGGTTAAACAACACAGACTGACCAACAGAAACATGTACTGTTTGTATCAATACTGTTTTCCTGATTCTATTGCCGAATTGCTTGCAAAGCTGTATTTAGGAGATTCCAACCAGTTATGACCGTAAAGATCAATATCTTAGATAAATCTTTAATTGTCTTTAGTTTTATTTATTAGATGAATCTCTCATTCTATGGCTAGTTATATAATTTCTAATGAAGTTCAATTTAAAAGATGAAACTGGTAGTGTTTCTTTAGGTATATGTATTGGATAGATTTATAATGATGGATTTTTTCTTAATTGATCAGATAAATCTGGTAGTGTGTCTTTAATTGTATTGATTAAATAAATCTCTAATTGTGTCTTTAATTGTATGTATTAGATTAATCTGGTAGTGTGTCTCTAGTTGTATTTATTAGATTCATTTGGTAGTGTTTCTTTAGTTGTATTTATTAGATGAATCTGGTAGTGTTTCTTTAGTTCTATTTATTAGATGAATCTGGTAGTGTGTCTTTAATTGTATTTATTAGATGAATCTGGTAGTGTGTCTTTAATTGTATTTATTAGATGAATCTCTAATTGTGTCTTTAGTTGTATTTATTAGATTAATCTCCAATTGTGTCTTTAGTTGTATTCATCAGAATAATCTCTAATTGTGTCTTTAATTGTATTTCTTAGATGAATCTGGTAGTGTTTCTTTACTTGTATTTCTTAGATGAATCTCTAATTGTGTCTTTAATTTAATTTCTTAGATGAATCTGGTAGTGTTTCTTTACTTGTATTTCTTAGATGAATCTCTAATTGTGTCTTTAATTTCATTTCTTAGATGAATCTGGTAGTGTGTCTCTCTGAGTCAATCCAAACTAAAGGATCAATGCTTATTCCCAATAGCTGAATAATCCATAAGAACGGCATTGATTAGTATTCGGTGACTGAAACCCAAACAAACATCTACAGTCTGTCGCCAAGGGAGACGGGTTCAACCGCATCATGTTGGCCCGGAAACAACTTGAATCAATAACATAACCGCCTCATAGAGGCATGTCTGACTGTACTTACTGTAATGTATTCATATCTCCACCGTCACTATGGCTACCACACACCACACATTTAATGAAACCCCTCTAGTCGCTAGCACATTGGGATGGTGTGGGGTTTGTTGTAATGCCTTAAAGCTTACAGCTGCACATTAAATTCATCAAATATAATCAATGAATCTGGCACAGATTTCTACTCTATTCAGACCTTACAACAAAATGGAGGTCCCGGGGAGGAAAGGAGGTGCAGGAGAGAAGAAGGAGGTGCAGGGGAGGAGGGGGCTGCCAGGGAGGAGAAGGAGGTGCAGGGGGGAGAAGGAGGTGCATGGGAGGAGAAGGAGGTGCAAAGGAGAAGGAGGTGCAGAGGACAAGGAGGTGCAGAGGAGGAGAAGTGGGCTGCCATGGACAGAACTCTGCCCCAGAAACCAGTAACCCCTGGAGAACTCAGACCAAGCCCTAACAGAATATCCACTAATGTTGCCGGGCAACAACACTGGTCCTGAGGAACGAAGTAGCAAAGTGGAGCTCGATCAATAATCTATCCTTTCCTCTGTCCCTCCTTTCCTCTGTCTCTCCTTTCCTCTGTCTCTCCTTTCCTCTCTCTCTTCTCCTCTGTCTTCTTTCTCTTCTGTCTCTCTTCTCCTCTGTCTCTCCTTTCCTCTGTCTCTCTTCTCCTCTGTCTTTCTTTCTCTTCTGTCTCTCTTCTCCTCTGTCTTTCTTTCTCTTCTGTCTCTCCTCTCCTCTGTCTCTCCTTTCCTCTCTCTTCTCCTCTGTCTTTCTTTCTCTTCTGTCTCTCTTCTCCTCTGTCTTTCTTTCTCTTCTGTCTCTCCTCTCCTCTGTCTCTCCTTTCCTCTGTCTCTCCTTTCCTCTGTCTCTCTTCTCCTCTGTCTTTCTTTCTCTTCTGTCTCTCCTCTCCTCTGTCTTTCTTTCTCTTCTGTCTCTCCTCTTCTCTGTCTTTCTTTCTCTTCTGTCTCTCTTCTCCTCTGTCTTTCTTTCTCTTCTGTCTCTCTTCTCCTGTCTTTCTTTCTCTTCTGTCTCTCTTCTCCTCTGTCTTTCTTTCTCTTCTGTCTTTCCTCTCCTGTCTTTCTTTCTCTTCTGTCTCTCCTCTTCTCTGTCTTTCTTTCTCTTCTGTCTCTCCTCTCCTCTGTCTTTCTTTCTCTTCTGTCTCTCTTTCTTTCTCCTCCATCCGTCCATATTAGCGGGGCGCTGTGTGTCTGAGGCTGTCTCTCTGCTCCATTAGTAACAGCTCTGTAGCTCATAAATTCCTGCTCTGTGTAATAGACCCTCCAGACTCCAGGAGGCTCCGTGTGTTTGCTAATGAAAATAGAGAGAGGAGATTCTTTAGCTTCACATTACCTTTGTAATGTACTTCATGCTTCAGCATATCACTAAGGTTTTATTGTCCCTTCCTCAGGAAGTTAGCCACGCCGTTTCTCCTCAACGATCGGTTCGTCCTCTGGGCCAAAGGAGGACCTGAAAGAGAGCAGTGTCTTACCGCCAGGTAGAGAGGGAAGGAGAAAAAGAAAGAGGGAGCTTGGGTTATAGAGAGCGGAGGAAGGACAGAAAGAGAGGAGGAAGGACAGAAAGCTATGTTCAAGTAAAGAGGGGAAGGTGTGAAAGAGAGAGAGAAAGAGAGAGAGAGAGAGAGGAGAGAGACAGAGAGAAAGAGAGAGATAGAGAGGGAGAGAGAGAGAGAGAGAGAGAGAGAGGAGAAAAAGAGAAAGAGGAGAGAGAGAGAAACGTCTAAAATACTGAAAGTAAAGATGCATTTAAATATTTCATTTGTGAAGTGTTGGTATTAGTAGTAAAGTGTTAGTATTAGTAGTAAAGTATTAGTATTAGTAGTAAAGTGTTAGTATTAGTAGTAAAGTATTAGTATTAGTAGTAAAGTGTTAGTATTAGTAGTAAAGTGTTAGTATTAGTAGTAAAGTATTAGTATTAGTAGTAAAGTGTTAGTATTAGTAGTAAAGTGTTAGTATTAGTAGTAAAGTGTTAGTATTAGTAGTAAAGTATCAGTATTAGTAGTAAAGTGTTAGTATTAGTAGTAAAGCATTAGTATTAGTAGTAAAGTGTTAGTATTAGTAGTAAAGTGTTAGTATTAGTAGTAAAGTATTAGTATTAGTAGTAAAGTGTTAGTATTAGTAGTAAAGTATTAGTAGTAAAGTATTAGTATTAGTAGTAAAGTGTTAGTATTAGTAGTAAAGTGTTAGTATTAGTAGTATTGATATAAGATAGGAAGTATTTTCCAACCAGGAGCTGTTTTAGGTTGCCATGGTCACACAGCAGCATCACTGCTTAGAACACATGACACCTCATCAATACAGGACAGAGGCCTTCACATCCACCACAGATCTACTCCTACTCTGACACACACACACACACTGACACAAACACACACACTGACACAAACACACACACTGACACACACACATACACTCCGACACACACACACTGACACAAACACTCACACTGACACAAACACACACACTGACACACACACACACACACACTGACACAAACACACACACACTGACGCACACACATACACACACACACACACACACACATTCTGACACAAACACACACACTCTGACACAAACACACACTCTGACACACACACACACACACACACACACTCTGACACACACCCTGTCTGATAGACTGCCAAACCCTGTGAGTTTTTCAAACCGCCAGCAGAGAAACCAGTCAACAGAACCCAGAGGTCAACTGAGGTTAAATGGTTATGGCCAGTAGGCTCTGTGTGTGTGTGTGTGTGTGTGTGTGTGTAAGAGAAGGAGTAAGGATGTGAGAGATTCTCTCCATGGGTGGGTGTACGCCACAGTGTAGAAAGAGACTGTGTGTGCATGTCTCTCTGTGCGTGTGTGTGAGGTGTGTGTGTTTGTTTCTGCGTTAGACAGCTTGTGTGTGTGTGTGTGTGTGTGCTCCTGGTCTGCAGAGTGTATTTGTACGGAGGGCATTTGAGGTGTATTACGTTTTATTAACTCAGTTCAGTGCAAGTGGAGTGTGACACAAGATGACCTATAAGAGCACATTAGGTCTGGTTTCCCTGTGTCTGTGTGTGTGTGTGTGTGTGTGTGTGTGTGTGTGTGTGTGTGTGTGTGTGCGCCCCAGACTCTTCCAAGCAGGATGACATATCACCATTATGGAAATATGTGTTAACATCTTGTACGATTCGTGGGTTCAAGTCGGCGGTGAGTCTGTAATATTTCCCAGCCTTTTATGAAGCCCATCTGGGGATGATGGATGGTCCAGGAACAGTGATGGGAGCAGCCCTTAATGGAGACTTTAAATCAGGTTCATAACTCTCCCTGCATGGCACTGAGTTGGAGACAGAGGAGCTGGCCTCTTTTTACAGCCCTGCCATCTTTAATGGCTTCTAAGCAAATGTCAGTGTTAGCCAATGGCTTGACAGAGGAGGAGACAGTATGGCCTTAACGCTTTCTACAGGACACACACGCACACACACACACACACACACACCCTAACTAACACACCCACACACACACTAACTAACACACACACTAAAGCACACTAACACACACACACACTAACTAACACACACACACACACACACACACACTAAAGCACACTAACACACACACACACCCACACACACAAACTAACACACACACTAAAGCACACTAACACACACAAACTAAAACACACACACACACAAACTAATACACACTAACACACTTAACACACAGCCCTATTTCGTGAAATAAAATTAATTAAAAAAAGAACGTTAACACACACACACACACAGTAGCACGCATTCATCCTAAACCATGCTAATTCATCATGTACAAACTTATTCCTGACAAACTAGCCCCATTAAACCAATCAGCTGTAATTGCACATTGATTCAGTGGAGTGTTAGCTTGCAGCCTGGGAACTTCCTCCCCTCTCTAAATGCTAATGGCATCCGGCCAACAGCCCGCTGATCTCCCGCCTCTAATGAACACGCTCAGGCTGATGAAAACGTTGCCGCCGCAAATGATCGTGTTTTTTTGTGTGTCTCCACATTGCGCTTGTTTAGAATTATTGTCGAGGCGTTCCGTGAATCAATATTCCCAAATTGAGTGTAAAAAACAATCAGGGCGTCCAGCGTTAGTGGGGAATCTAACGGAGAGTAATATTTATTAACCGCTGGTACACAGGGGGGTCCCCGGGGGCCGGGGGGCCGGGGGGGCGCTACGTTAGCCAACGCTGTGTTAGCTCGGCCGGGGAGCAGAGAAAGCCAACGCAGCAAACACTGGAGGGAAGTGGCACATGCCAATAACACGCCTTACACCCTGACGGACCAATAGTGGGACTTCAGAAGAAACACTTTCATAGGGGGGGGGGGGGGGGGGGGACAACTATTAATAAGGAACACACTTTCATAGGGGGAGGGGGGGGGACTATTAATAAGGAACACACTTTCATGGGGGGGGGGGGGGGGGGGGGGGGGGTGGAGGGGGGGGGCAACTATTAATAAGGAACACACTTTCATAGAGGGGGGAGAGGGAGGGGGGGGGAGCAACTATGAGCATTGAAAGATTACTCTTCTTTTTAATATTATTATTTTTTGCATTATATAAACATAATAAACATAAAGGGAAATGACAAATGCAGTTCTATATAATAATAATAATAATAATAATAATAATACATTTTATTTTGGGCACCTTTCATGACACCCAAGGACACCTTACACGGCATAAAACAACATTAAACGGCAATATAATGTATATATAATGTATGATATAATAATGCAGCTCTATATATAATGTATATAGATAATGTGTATATATATATATGATATAATAATGCAGCTGTATATATATTGTATATATGTACATGTAATATATGTAATGATATAATAATGCAGCTGACTGGTCCCTTTCTTTGTCTCTGTCGTTCAGTTTCTCTCACCTCCTAGGTCGGTCTGTGTGTGTGTGTCTGCGTGTGCGTGTGTGTGTGGGTGTGTGTGTGTGTGTGTGTGTGTGTGTGTGTGTGTGTATGTGAGAGTGAGAGTGAGGGAGAGAGAATGTGCCGTTTGCTGGTCAGGCAGCATTACCAGGTAAATTGAGCAGTAAGATGTTAAACACACACTGTAGTGGAAATCAATAATGTTTAACCAAACAGGCTGGCTCTAATCTAACGGAACTAAACAGTGTTCTAACGGAACTAAACAGTATTCTATTCTAACTAAACAGTGTTCTGTTCTAACTCAACAGTGTTCTATTAACTAAAAAGTGTTCTGTTCTAACTCAACAGTGTTCTATTAACTAAACAGTGTTCTGTTCTACCTCAACAGTGTTCTATTAACTAAACAGTGTTCTATTAACTCAACAGTGTTCTATTAACTAAACAGTGTTCTGTTCTAACTCAACAGTGTTCTATTAACTAAACAGTGTTCTATTAACTCAACAGTGTTCTGTTCTAACTAAACAGTGTTCTGTTAACTAAACAGTGTTCTATTAACTCAACAGTGTTCTATTAACTAAACAGTGTTCTGTTCTAACTCAACAGTGTTCTATTAACTAAACAGTGTTCTATTAACTCAACAGTGTTCTGTTCTAACTAAACAGTGTTCTGTTCTAACTCAACAATGTTATATTAATTAAACAGTGTTCTGTTCTAACTCAACAGTGTTCTATTAACTAAACAGTGTTCTGTTCTAACTCAACAGTGTTCTATTAACTAAACAGTGTTCTGTTCTAACTCAACAGTGTTCTATTAACTAAACAGTGTTCTGTTCTAACTCAACAGTGTTCTACTAACTAAACAGTGTTCTGTTCTAACTCAACGGTGTTCTATTAACTAAACAGTGTTCTGTTCTAACTCAACAGTGTTCTATTAACTAAACAGTGTTCTATTAACTAAACAGTGTTCTATTAACTAAACAGTGTTCTGTTCTAACTCAACAGTGTTCTATTAACTAAACAGTGTTCTGTTCTAACTCAACAGTGTTCTATTAACTAAACAGTGTTCTGTTCTAACTCAACAGTGTTCTACTAACTAAACAGTGTTCTGTTCTAACTCAACGGTGTTCTATTAACTAAACAGTGTTCTGTTCTAACTCAACAGTGTTCTATTAACTAAACAGTGTTCTATTAACTAAACAGTGTTCTATTAACTAAACAGTGTTCTGTTCTAACTCAACAGTGTTCTATTAACTAAACAGTGTTCTGTTCTAACTCAACAGTGTTCTATTAACTAAACAGTGTTCTGTTCTAACTCAACAGTGTTCTATTAACTAAACAGTGTTCTTTTCTAACTCAACAGTGTTCTATTAACTAAACAGTGTTCTGTTCTAACTCAACAGTGTTCTATTAACTAAACAGTGTTCTGTTCTAACTCAACAGTGTTCTATTAACTAAACAGTGTTCTGTTCTAACTCAACAGTGTTCTATTAACGAAACAGTGTTCTGTTCTAACTCAACAGTGTTCTATTAACTAAACAGTGTTCTGTTCTAACTCAACAGTGTTCTATTAACTAAACCGTGTTCTATTAACTCAACAGTGTTCTATTAACTAAACAGTGTTCTATTAACTAAACAGTGTTCTGTTCTAACTCAACAGTGTTCTATTAACTAAACAGTGTTCTATTAACTAAACAGTGTTCTGTTCTAACTCAACAGTGTTCTATTAACTAAACAGTGTTCTGTTCTAACTCAACAGTGTTCTATTAACTAAACCGTGTTCTATTAACTCAACAGTGTTCTATTAACTGAACAGTGTTATATTAACTAAACAGTGTTCTGTTCTAACTCAACAGTGTTCTATTAACTCAACAGTGTTCTGTTCTAACTAAACAGTGTTCTGTTCTAACTCAACAGTGTTCTCTTAACTAAACAGTGTTCTGTTCTAACTCAAGTGTTCTACTAACTAAACAGTGTTCTATTCTAACTAAACAGTGTTCTGTTCTAACTCAACAGTGTTCTATTAACTAAACAGTGTTCTGTTCTAACTCAACAGTGTTCTACTAACTAAACAGTGTTCTATTCTAACGAATCAGAGAGGAGAGGAGAGGAGAGGAGAGGAGAGGAGAGGAGAGGAGAGGAGAGGAGAGGAGAGCCAGGTGTGAGCTGTGTGTTTGACCTGAGGGGGTCTACAGGGGGTGGAGGGACCTCTGTGCCCTGGCCTCTAGACACACGATGATACACACCACTGCCTAGGGCACGCACACACACACACGTACACACTCATATACACACTAACACACTGGCCTGTGGCACCAAAGGAGCACAGGGCCTGTGTGTGTATGTGTTTAAGCAAGCATTTTGTGTGTCTGTACGCATATATATTTCTGTGTCATATGGCCTGTGTGTGTCTGTGTGTGAGCGCGTGTGTGTTAGTCTGTTTGTGTGCGAGAGGTTTATGTGTGTGTGTGTGTGTGTGTGTGTATTTACATACCATGTGTTTATAGGGGAGTGTGTGTGTGTGTGTGTGTGTGTGGCCGTTTGGCCGGTCCAATGTGAATCCATCCTGTGACAGTTTGATCTGTAGCAGAATAGATTGAACTACTACCCGTTCTTACAGTTTGTCTGCTTTAGAACTGATGGACAACACATCTAAACATACTGCATGTTAATGTCATTGATTTCTAGAAACATGGCTCTATATGTTATCATCTATGGTTTATAGAAACATGGCTCTATATGTTAACATCTATGGTTTATAGAAACATAGCTCTATATGTTAACATCTATGGTTTATAGAAACATAGCTCTATATGTTAACATCTATGGTTTATACAAAATGGCTCTATGATTCAACATGATTCAAATGAGTTCCAAATAAAATAGTAATAAAACACTTTAAGTTCAGAGACATTTAAGGGAGATGTTTTGATTCTCGCTGTGGCTGCTCCGTGAATTAAGGTCAAGCCCTTAATGTCTAAGAAGCACCACACAACCTCTCAGAGATACAACAAAAAAAAACACACATTCCAACGACAACAAAGAAGATGGCTGCCAATAATAAAAGCAGAAATTGATTTTCGTTTGAAGTGCCAGAGAACAATGTAAGTGTCTTTTTGATTGTTGGTGACACAAAAGGACCCTTATTATAGGTGCCCTGGTCTGTGCCCGATAAGAAAGCCTGGGCAAGGTTTTAATTGTCTGGTTGAAGCGGAGACAATGGCCTCTAATAAGGTCTTTGTTCCTCTAAGTGGCTGCATCTTCATCAGGGCTGCTGGGGAGAGGGGGAGAGGAGAGGAGAGGAGAAGAGAGGAGAGGAGAGGAGAGGAGAGGAGATGAGATAGG
>CM030187.1:17209441-17214441 GCA_017639675.1 Aplochiton taeniatus
TATGGCAGACTGTCAGGCAACATATGTGCGCTTTCTTAATCTATGAACTGTTTTAAATAATAGTGTACCAGTTTCATGTTCTGTGTGTATATTTGTATTTGTGTACTGTATGTGTATGTTGGTGTGTGTGTGTGTGTGTGTGTGTGTGTGTGCAGGATGTGTGTGTTGATACACTTTCTTCTTCTCTGGTGTTTTTGCCTCCTCATCTTCTTCTCAGACACCTTGATCTGTGAACTCCATTGTGTTTATTTACCGGCTGTTTTCTTATTTATTTACCGGCTGTTTTCTTATTTATTTACCGGCTGTTTTCTTATTTATTTACCGGCTGTTTTCTTATTTATTTACCGGCTGCTATTTTATTATTTATCCCTGCCTGATATGTGTGTGTGTGTGTGAGAGTCTGTCTCTAGTTCTTGTCCTTTCTTTGTCTTCCTCAACTAAAAGGTGCCAATGAGCGCTCACACACACACATACACACACACACGCACACACACTCACACACACACACACACACACACACACACACACAAAGAGACACACACAAAGAGACACACACAGAATCAAATCTCCCGTGCTTTACCTTGCATCCAACTCAATCAATACCCCCCACTGTGCCCCAGGCTACGCTGGCAGAAAATACCTCGACCAGTACACACACACACATACATATTTACACACATGTATCTCAGTGAGATAGCAGTCTTTGCCTGACCAACAAGTAGCAGCAATCAGCCCTGTGGAGTGTGTCTGGGTGTGTGTTAGTGTGTCTGTCTGAGCGGGGCTGAGTGTGTGTGTGTGTGTGTGTGTATGTGTGTGTGTGTGTGTGTGTGTGTGTGTGTGTGTGTGTGTGTGTGTGTGCTGCTGGTTCATTCTAAATAGGGTATCCTGACCTCCATCTACATGAGGAAATCACACCGCTCCTGTTTCCCGTCGCTGTCGGTAACATCAAGTGGCGCCGTGGCAACACCTCTTGTTGTGTTTACCAGCTAATGTTTTGGTTGCCAAGGTACACCTATGCTGTGATAGGTGTGTGTGTGTGTGTGTGTGTGTGTGTGTGTGTGTGTGTGTGTGTGTGTGTCTGATGTGCGTGTGTGTGTGTGTGTGTGTGTATGTGTATGTGTGTGTCTGTGTGAATAAAAGTGAGTGTGAATGTGAATTTATTTCTTTATAGTCTATTCATGTGTGTGTGTGTGTGTGTGTGTGTGTGTGTGTGTGTGTGTGTGTGTGTGTGTGTGTGTGTGTGTGTGTGTCTCCCCCTCCCTCACTCTCTAAGGACACTTCCCAGTTCCAGCCGAGATGGAAACCATTTCTTCCTGCCGGATGTTTCCCCAGCGTTCCTCGGGGTCCTGCCAGCGAGGCACACCTGGGCTGGCAGCCAGGGCGAAAATGACTTGTCACCAAGGTGTAGATTACCTGGAGGGGGGGGGGGGGAGGGGGGGGCCCCGAACCTCAACACTGTCACCTAGCGACCCACTGAAGGATTATGGGAAAGGAGCAGGGGATCCTGGGAGAGACAGGATGTTGGATATGAGGCCACAGGAAGTGGAGTCATGATGCTTTAACATGGAAACAAGAGAAAACCTGTGTCTGCTTTCATAGTAAAGGTTTGAAACAAAGAGGAAACCTGTGTCTGTTTTCAGAGTAAAGGTTTGAAACATAGAGAGGAAACCTGTGTCTGCTTTCAGAGTAAAGGTTTGAAACACAGAGAGAAAACCTGTGTCTGTTTTCCGAGTAAAGGTTTGAAACACAGAGAGGAAACCTGTGTCTGTTTTCAGAGTAAAGGTTTGAAACAGAGAGGAAACCTGTGTCTGTTTTCAGAGTAAAGGTTTGAAACAGAGGGGAAACCCGTGTGGACTTGTCTCCTGGTGTTACATTATTATGCAAAGAAAATACATGATTAAGAAAGATTAAACGCATTTGACTTTCATCATAATATGTATTTCATCATCATATGTATTTCATAATAATATGTATTTTATCATAATATGTATTTCATCATAATATGTATTTCATCATCATATGTATTTCATAATGATATGTATTTAATCATAATATGTATTTCCTCATCATATGTATTTCATAATAATATGTATTTCATCATCATATGTATTTCATAATAATATGTATTTCATCATCATATGTATTTCATCATAATATGTATTTTATCATAATATGTATTTCATCATAATATGTATTTCATCATCATATGTATTTCATCATATGTATTTCATAATAATATGACCCATAATAATATGTATTTCATCATAATATGTATTTAATAATAATATGACCCATAATAATATATGTATTTCATAATAATATGTATTTCATAATAATATGACCCATAATAATATGTATTTCATCATAAAATTACTTTCATCATAATATGTATTTCATCATAAAATTACTTTCATCATAATATGTATTTCATTATAATATGTATTTCATCATAAAATTACTTTCATCATAATATGTATTTCATCATAATATGTCAGACAGCACTCACAGATGTTTCCATAACCTTGGTCTTATTCTAAGACAAACGCTAATCACAACAGCAATAAAACAGGGTTTTGTTAATAAGCAATGTTGATACACTGATGCTAACATGCTACCATAGATATCATTGAACTGTGCTCACCAATGTTAACATGCTACCATAGGTAACATGGAGCTGTGCTTTTGCTGCATACACACTAGCACTGACAAGCTAGCATAGATATTATTGAACTGTGCTCACCAATGCTAACATGCTCCATGGATATCATTGAACTGTGCTCACCAATGCTAACATGCTAGCATAGATATCATTGAACTGTGCTCACCAATGCTAACATGCATGCATGAGCATACTACAGAATGGGGCTTTAAAACTCCAGGCTCAGTAAATCCTGAGGTAAATCCTTGGATGAATCAAAAATAAATCAAATGTTTATGCTTTATGTAAGTTCACTGCCAAACGTAAAGAAGTATTTGTACATATACCAAAATACATATTATAAAAACAATATGTAATTCTCCAGACCTCCACCCCCCCCCCCCCCCCCCCCCCCCCGTCCTCCTCTCCAGCCCCCCCCCCCCCCCCCCCTCCTCTCCAGACCCCCCCCCCCCCCCCCCCGTCCTCCTCTCCAGACCTCCAACCCCCCCCCCGTCCTCCTCTCCAGACCTCCAACCCCCCCCCGTCCTCCTCTCCAGACCTCCAATCCCCCCCCCCCCCGTCCTCCTCTCTGCTCCCCCCCCCAGATCAGCTCACACAAAGTGTGTGAATTACAATAAATTATTTGTGTGTGTGTGTGTCAGTGACAGAGAGACAGATGAATGGCGTGTATAATCTGGAGGTGTGGACGGGTTCAGAGCCCCCCCTCCTCTCCAGACCCCCCCCCCCCCCCCAACCCTTAGACTTTCCCACTCCTCACCTCCCTCCGCTCCCCTCCGGCAAATTGGTGAGACTGCACCTTCATCTGCCTGTGTTAGTGCGTGTGTGAGTGTCTGGATGTTAATATGTTTGTGTGTAAACTTGTTATGTGTGTGTGTTAGTATAGGTGTGTGTGTGTGTCTGTGCGTGTGTGTGTGTGTGTTAGTATAGGTGTGTGTGTGTGTGTGTGTGTGTGTGTTAGTATAGATATGTGTGTGTGTATGTGTGTGTGTGTGTTACTGACCCCTGGCAGCCATTAGCCTGTGCTTTTGTTGCTGTCTGATTGGAGAAGCTGCTGTTGAGACTGACACCAACTCAGAGTGCTGATTTGATGAGACAGGAGCCACTATGACCACCACCTTCACACACACACACCACCGTCACACACACACACACACACTTTACCATCATACACACACACCCCACCGCCATGCACACATACACACACACACCATCATCACACATACACACACAACGCCCACCATCAAACACACACACACATACACACATCCTACCATCATACACACACACACACACACACACGGTCCACTGTAACAAATGTTGTCATTATGTGACAGCCAGAGCACATTAGCCTTTTGAATGGAAAATACACTGGACTTTAAACTGCTATTGTTTTATGTATTTTGTTGTGAATTCAGCTAATATTACCAAACGCTGTATTTATAAATGGAGGGGAATGCACATCATTTCCCAATGTTTGCCCCAAGAAGTGAATGCAAAATATGCATAACACTTTACTGTGTGTGTGTGTGTGTGTGAGGGGGGGGGGGATGTGTGTGTGTGTGGGGGGGGAATGGTGTGTATGTGTTTGTACCCAGGAGTGTGTGTTTGTGTCTGTGTGTTGGGGGGGGGGGGGGGGGGGGGGGGGTGGGGGGTGTGTTTGTGTGTGTCGGAAGGGTATGTGTGTGTATCCAGGTGTGTGTGTGTGTGTCTGATGTCTGTGTGATTGATGAAGACTAGGAGCCAAGGTCAGCCTGGAGCCTCTGTCCTGGCGCTCGGCAGTCTGTCTCTCCACACACACACACACACACACACACACACACACACACACACACACACACACACACACACACACACACACACACCCTCCCACACACACACACACACACACTCACTCTCACACACTTAACACTGTCCCTGCATTGTATGAATGTCACACGCTGGGGCCTTGATTTATGGCCTAGGAGCGATCTCCTTAGGTTTTCCTCTCCTCTTCTCCTGCCATACCCCCTGTGTGTGTGTGTGTGTGTGTGTGTGTGTGTGTGTGTGTGTGCCAGCTGCCTGGTGTTTCTGTGTTTATTAGTACAGAACACATGTACAGTATTAACCTGAAACTCTTAGATACACCCCATAATAACCAGATTAACTAAGCCTATGTGGTTACCGTGGTGATGTCTCTTTCAAACCCCTCACTCTCTGTCCTTTTCCCTCCCCTCTTTCTCACTATTCCCCCCTCTCTCTCTCTCGCTCTCTCTCTCTCTCTATGTTTCTCTATCTCTCTCTCTCTCCATTTCTCTCTTTCTCTCTCTCTCTCTCTCTCTTTCTCTCTCACTCTCTCCCTCCA
>CM030187.1:17239441-17244441 GCA_017639675.1 Aplochiton taeniatus
TAATAACACTGTGTTTTTCTGCTTCCCTTGGCCTTACTATATTTAAACAGTGAGGGGAAATATTAACATTTGCACCAGCGCCTCATCAGATAGGGTATGTTTTATGTTTTTCAGTTTAACGATTGAAACAATTGGATATTTTGTTCATGTTGATCAAATAGATCTATGAGGTCATAAGAAGAGGATCTATGAGGTCATTAGAAGAGGAATTTTTATAACTGAACTATAGTTATTATACACTGTGTTATGTCTGAACTACAGTTATTACACACTGTGTTATGACTGAACTATAGTTATTACACACTGTGTTATGACTGAACTATAGTTATTACACACTGTGTTATGTCTGAACTATAGTGATTATACACTGTGTTATGTCTGAACTATAGTGATTATACACTGTGTTATGTCTGAACTATAGTTATTACACACTGTGTTATGACTGAACTACAGTTATTACACACTGTGTTATAACTGAACTATAGTTATTACACACAGTGTTATGACTGAACTACAGTTATTACACACTGTGTTATGACTGAACTACAGTTATTACACACTGTGTTATGACTGAACTATAGTTATTACACACTGTGTTATGTCTGAACTATAGTTATTATACACTGTGTTATGTCTGAACTATAGTTATTACACACTGTGTTATGACTGAACTACAGTTATTACACACTGTGTTATAACTGAACTATAGTTATTACACACTGTGTTATGACTGAACTATAGTTATTACACACTGTGTTATGTCTGAACTACAGTTATTACACACTGTGTTATGACTGAACTATAGTTATTACACACTGTGTTATAACTGAACTATAGTTATTACACACTGTGTTATAACTGAACTATAGTTATTACACACTGTGTTATGACTGAACTATAGTTATTATACACTCTGTTATGACTGAAATATAGTAATTACACAGTGTGTTATGACTGAACTACAGTTATTACACACTGTGTTATGTCTGAACTATAGTTATTACACACTGTGTTATGACTGAACTATAGTTATTATACAAGGTGTTATAACTGAACTAAAGTTATAACACACTGTGTTATGACTGAACTATAGTTATTATACACTGTGTTATAACTGAACTATAGTTATTACACACTGTGTTATAACTGAACTATAGTTATTACACACTGTGTTATGTCTGAACTATAGTTATTACACACTGTGTTATAACTGAACTATAGTAATTACACAGTGTTGTAACTGAACTATAGTTATTAAACACTGTGTTATAACTGAACTATGGTTATTACACAGTGTTATAACTGAACTATTGTTATTATACACTGTGTTATAACTGAACTATAGTTATTATACACTGTGTTATAACTGAACTATAGTTATTACACACTGTGTTATAACTGAACTATAGTTATTACACAGTGTTATAACTGAACTATAGTTATTACACACTGTGTTACAACTGAACTATAGTTATTACACACTGTGTTATAACTGAACTATAGTTATTATACACTGTGTTATGTCTGAACTATAGTTATTACACAGTGTTATAACTGAACTATGCCCCCCCCCCCCCATCCACCCCCCCCCCCACCCCCACCCCCCCCCACCCCCCACCCCGTTTGAGTGACATGCTGAAGGCGCTGTAATAAAAAGCGTGTGGGGGGGGGTGGGGGGGGGGGGGCGTTGCTAAGTCAAACATGTGCTGTTGGCACGGAGACGGACTGCTCATAAAATTCATGCTAATGTAGTCAGCTTGGCTGCCGTGGCGACCGTGACCTTTCTGAGTATGATGAAAGACAAATGTCAAGAGTGTAAGCTGTAGGAGGGCTGTGTGTGTGTGTGTGTGTGTGTGTGTGTGTGTGTGTGTGTGTGTGTGTGAGTGTGTGTGTGTGTGTGTGTGTGTGTGTGTGTGTGTGTGTGTGTGTGTGAGTGAGTGTGTGTGTGTGTGTGAGTGTGTGTGTGTGTGTGTGTGTGTGTGTGTGTGTCAATATGAGAGTAAATATATCTACAGACAGTGTGACTGAATATCTGCATCACAACAGGCTGCTATTTAGACAAAGCTATTTAGATTTTCTGATATTTACCAGAATACTTTTGAATAAAGTAATAGGTTTGTGGGTAGACCATATCTGAATGTAAAAAGCAATATGTTGACCTATTATCTAATGATATGGATAAGTTCCATTTTCCAAACTTCTCGGAACTACTGAGGAATCCTTTTTTCAACCAAACGAATCCTACTGATTAACTTCCATCGCTTGATATCAATGTGTTTAATAAGACAAACATATGTTTTATAACAGTGATTAATAAGACAAACATATGTTTTATAATAGTGCTTAATAAGACAAACATATGTTTTATAACAGTGACAGCCGTTAGATAGTCTCTTAAAATATAACTTAAAAATTGTTCATCTACATTATACCCGCTTTGTAAATGAATACATCTTTTTTTTTTTTTTTTTTTACTTTTTATCTTTTTTTGAATCAATCATGGCAGTGAGCCTGTGGTTGCTAGCTCTGTGCTGTTTACCAGCAGGATTTAACGATGGAGGTCAGGTTATTTGTCAGAGCAGCTGACCAATCAGAGCAGCTGCTCTGAATGTCAGTCCAGTGCGGACCAATCACTGGACACCTCCTTCAACACACATCCGTCATCGTCACTATGCAGACGGATCGCCACGGCGACACGGCCCCCAAGCGGAGGTGTCTGTGGGTCTGACCCGGGTGACCCAGACATTAATAATACAGGCAAGGCCTTCTGGGTACTGTAGTCCAAACAGGTCGACAGGCTGGTGGGCGCAGGGCCTTCTGGGTATTGTAGTATACTGACATGCAGACAGAATACTACAAACAATACGACATAAAACAGACAAATGTTAGGGTTACTGTATTCATCCTCCTTTAAACCCTGTCTGTCTGTCTGCTGGGTTACGGTTAGTGTCTGTCTGTCTGCTGGGTGACTGGTAGTATCTGTCTGTCTGCTGGGTTAAAGTTAGTGTCTGTCTGCTGGGTTACTGTTAGTATCTGTCTGTCTGCTGGGTTAAAGTTATTGTCTGTCTGCTGGGTTAAAGTTAGTGTCTGTCTACTGGGTTACGGTTAGTGTCTGTCTGCTGGGTTAGGGTTAGTGTCTGTCTGTCTACTGGGTTAAAGTTAGTGCCTGTCTGCTGGGTTAGGGTTTATGTCTGTCTGCTGGGTTAGGGTTAGTGTCTGTCTGTCAGCTGGATTAGGGTTAGTGTCATTCTGCTGGGTTAGGGTTAGTGCCTGTCTGTCTACTGGGTTAAAGTTAGTGCCTGTCTGCTGGGTTAGGGTTTATGTCTGTCAGCTGGGTTAGGGTTAGTGTCATTCTGCTGGGTTAGGGTTAGTGTCTGTCTGTCAGCTGGATTAGGGTTAGTGTCATTCTGCTGGGTTAGGGTTAGTGCCTGTCTGCTGGGTTAGGGTTAGTGTAATTCTGCTGGGTTAGAGTTAGTGTCTGTCTGCTGGGTTAGGGTTAGTGCCTGTCTGTCGCTGTCACTCACGCTGGGTTGTTAAGCAGCCCGGCTGCCTTAGCAACAGAACAAAGAGCTTTGTTCCAGAGACTGACTGTGGAAACACACTCGGGTAGAAACACACTGAGCTTGTTCAACATGAATACTTGAACTCTTCTGGCATGTTTATTAAACCTTACTCTGGCACCTCCTTTGTACCCATCATGGTTTACAGATGAGGGATGGTGTGCAGTGTGTGTGTGTGTGTGTGTGTGTGTGTGTGTGTGTGTGTGTGTGTGTGTGTGTGTGTGTGTGTGTCTGTATGTGTGTGTGTGTGTGTGTGTGTGTGTGTGTGTGTGTCTGTATGTGTGTCTGTATGTGTGTCTGTGTGTGTGTCTGTATGTGTGTGTGTGTGTGTGTGTGTGTGTGTGTGTGTGTGTGTGTTCTGAGCAGACGTTATTTCCTAGATCGTTAGCTGCATAAGGAGGTACGCGTCCTATTTGGGCTGGAGATTCTGTTGTTGTTTGTTAATTATTATTTGTAGTATTCCGTCAACAGCCCCTCTCCCCAAGGGGAGTAGGGGGTGGGGGGCGTGGGGGGTGGGGGTGCGGGTGGTGGGGGGGGCATTTGGGAAACAACACCCACGCCTTTTAGTGTGCAGAGATATAGAACAGAGATTCATATTATCAAACCACTGTGTTTTCCAAGTGTCCTGTTCTGGAATTCAAACCCTGATCAGAAATATCAAATGTAGAAATGTTTGTATCGCCGTCAGAATGCATTACCATGGGACACAACCTCCTTCCTGAAGGATGCGTCACAGCTGTTTGGTGTGCTTCAATAAACCAGACGCTTTATTGATGATAATCAGGTTTGATATACGCTTCCAACGGCAACCAATATCAACCAACACGTATAATAGACAGTGACCACATATAGACATCCTACCAGTGCAGCGTAACCACATATAGACATCCTGTCAATGCAATATGGGAGAAAGTAGACATGCTAAAAGCACAAAAACCTGAAGGAGAATTAGGACTGCCTTCCAATGAGAACAGAGGCTTTTCTGAAGCAGCAATAATCTCCAAATGACATTAGTGTTGCTCGGAGCTAAGTTATTGCTTCACTGTAATAGGATTTGATATTTAAAGACTGTATTATCATTCAGATAACTCTGCCTTTGAAATTAAGTTGTTGCAATTTACTATAATAATAATAATACATTTCAAGAGCAATATATTTTATTGTATTTTCATTTATTTTTATAGGAGGCCAATTAAGTTAAATTGTCTGGGCTGTAATCTCTGTAACCGTGGCAATGACAGATGGGATTGCAGGCTCAGATTACCCTAGAACGTAACCTGGGTAACCAGAAGCACCCCCTTTAAAACCTGTAAACCCGTCTGGATCAAAACATAACTTAAACACATCGCTTTGTAATATACGTTTTTTTATGTATTCTTTATTTGTTAATTATAATTGTTCCCCACTTGTTTTATGATACAATTATTCATGACAACAAAA
>CM030187.1:17249441-17251941 GCA_017639675.1 Aplochiton taeniatus
ATCAGAGGGCCCGGTTTGGAGTTATGGTGGCGGGTCGCGACCAGTGAAAGGTCGCTTGTTACCGCGACGACGTCTGACATTCAGGTGGTGATATTAATCACCTGCAGGTGGTGAGAGTTCAACAACCTTATTAGGAGGGGAACAAAAATTCCATTTAGTCCTGGGCCATTAGTGGACCTTTCTCACCCCCTAGAAATATGGGAGCATTTTTTCAGGATTTTGTATGTTTTTACGATGTATGTTTGCGTACGCACACATTTCTTTTAATTTGGGTCATCAACAAACTGTGTTCCCCATGAGACTGAGGAAGTGTGTAGAGAAATGAAATAAAACATCCCTTCATAAAGAGAGGAGCCCTCTAACATTCAAATTGCTTCTTCATAGAATCAGGAATCACTTCTTCTAGCATCATATATTTTCACTATGTAGTTGGAAATGTAGTCCAAGAAAAAGCTACATTTAGGATTAAAGATAATAGAATTGTTTAGGAGTCTTAAAGCACACGTACTGTAATGATACACATAAGGCATTATCACACACACACACACACACACACACACACACTCCTCCACAACAAACACACTCGCCCCCGACAACATACATACATACATTACAGTATTACAGAAAGCCCCCCTCCCCAATTATCATGAGAATGATTGGTGGGGATCACCGTAGTGACAGTGGAGTGGCTGAGGGAGGGGTCTGATTGGACCAGAGGGCATAGGAAGCCCCCAGTAAACACCCAACACAGGAAACATATCTGCACATGATAGATGGAGTCATTTTACCGTGACACACACACACACACACACACACACACAAACATACACACACACACATACACACACACACACACACCCACACACACACACACACATACACACACACACACACACACACACACACACACACATACACACACACACACACACACACACACACACACACACACACACACACACACAAACATACACACTCACTCACACACAAACATATACACACAGGTTCAGTGTGGTTTCACATAAAGCATAGCCTACAGACATCCAGACACACACACACACACACACACACATACCCATCTGTCATGCAGCCACTCAGAGAAGCTGCTTGAGGCACTTTAGATCTGACAAGCTGATTGGATGGCCAATTACAGGGCCATTAGGCTCAAAGTGTCTGTCATTAAGAACAGGCTGTGGTAGATCTCAAAGTGTCTGTCATTAAGAACAGGCTGTGGTAGATCTCAAAGTGTCTGTCATTAAGAACAGGCCGTGGTAGATCTCAAAGTGTCTGTCATTAAGAACAGACCTTGGTAGATCTCAAAGTGTCTGTCATTAAGAACAGACCTTGGTAGATCTCAAAGTGTCTGTCATTAAGAACAGACCTTGGTAGATCTCAAAGTGTCTGTCATTAAGAACAGACCTTGGTAGATCTCAAAGTGTCTGTCATTAAGAACAGGCTGTGGTAGATCTCAAAGTGTCTGTCATTAAGAACAGACCTTGGTAGATCTCAAAGTGTCTGTCATTAAGAACAGACCTTGGTAGATCTCAAAGTGTCTGTCATTAAGAACAGACCTTGGTAGATCTCAAAGTGTCTGTCATTAAGAACAGACTGTGGTAGATCTCAAAGTGTCTGTCATTAAGAACAGACCTTGGTAGATCTCAAAGTGTCTGTCATTAAGAACAGACCTTGGTAGATCTCAAAGTGTCTGTCATTAAGAACAGACCGTGGTAGATCTCAAAGTGTCTTTCACTAAGAACAGACCTTGGTAGATCTCAAAGTGTCTGTCATTAAGAACAGACCTTGGTAGATCTCAAAGTGTCTGTCATTAAGAACAGACCTTGGTAGATCTCAAAGAGTCTGTCATTAAGAACAGACTGTGGTAGATCTCAAAGTGTCTGTCATTAAGAACAGACCTTGGTAGATCTCAAAGTGTCTGTCATTAAGAACAGACTGTGGTAGATCTCAAAGTGTCTGTCATTAAGAACAGACCTTGGTAGATCTCAAAGTGTCTGTCACTAAGAACAGACCTTGGTAGATCTCAAAGTGTCTGTCATTAAGAACAGACCTTGGTAGATCTCAAAGTGTCTGTCATTAAGAACAGGCCGTGGTAGATCTCAAAGTGTCTGTCATTAAGAACAGACCTTGGTAGATCTCAAAGTGTCTGTCATTAAGAACAGGCCGTGGTAGATCTCAAAGTGTCTGTCATTAAGAACAGACCTTGGTAGATCTCAAAGTGTCTGTCATTAAGAACAGACCTTGGTAGATCTCAAAGTGTCTGTCATTAAGAACAGACCTTGGTAGATCTCAAAGTGTCTGTCATTAAGAACAGACTGTGGTAGATCTCAAAGTGTCTGTCATTAAGAACAGACCTTGGTAGATCTCAAAGTGTCTGTCATTAAGAACAGGCCGTGGTAGATCTCAAAGTGTCTGTCATTAAGAACAGACCTTGGTAGATCTCAAAGTGTCTGTCATTAAGAACAGACTGTGGTAGATCTCAGAG
>CM030187.1:17271485-17273985 GCA_017639675.1 Aplochiton taeniatus
TTCAATGCACCACCGTGTCCGTTTCAACGTTTTGCTAGGGTTTGTCGGGGCTGAACCCACAGCCTCGGACCTCCACTCTGTCTAACAGCCTCGGACCTCCACTCTGTCTAACAGCCTCGGACCTCCACTCTGTCTAACAGCCTCGGACCTCCACTCTGTCTAACAGCCTCGGACCTCCACTCTGTCTAACATTCTCGGACCTCCACTCTGTCTAACAGCCTCGGACCTCCACTCTGTCTAACATTCTCGGACCTCCACTCTGTCTAACAGCCTCGGACCTCCACTCTGTCTAACATTCTCGGACCTCCACTCTGTCTAACAGCCTCAGACCTCCACTCTGTCTAACATTCTCGGACCTCCACTCTGTCTAACAGCCTCGGACCTCCACTCTGTCAAACAGCCTCGGGCCTCTACTCTGTCTAACAGCCTCGGACCTCTACTCTGTCTAACAGCCTCGGGCCTCCACTCTGTCTAACAGCCTCGGGCCTCCACTTTGTCTAACAGCCTCGGGCCTCTACTCTGTCAAAAAGCCTCGGGCCTCTACTCTGTCTAACAGCCTCGGACCTCCACTCTGTCTAACAGCCTCGGGCCTCTACTCTGTCTAATAGCATCGGGCCTCTACTCTGTCTAACAGCCTCGGGCCTCCACTCTGTCTAACAGCCTCGGGCCTCCACTCTGTCTAAAAGCCTCATCTGTTGTACGGCGTGCAGGTAGTGCAGTAGACTAACTCAGAGATGTATTTCTGTTTACATGTATTTATTTAGATGTAAAACTCTGTTAACTCTCTCTGAAAAGAGACAGAGAGACAGAGAGAGAGAGAGAGAGAGAGAGAGAGGAGGGAGAGAGGAGACATAGTGATCTGGTATCGATCAGTGTCACTGTTTTGGTGTGAGGATGGAGGGAAACAGAAGCTCACACTCCGTTCTTTCTTTCCTTTCTTTCTTTCTTTCTTTCTTTCTTTCTTTCTTTCTTTCTTTCTTTCTTTCTTTCTTTCTTTCTTTCTTTCTTTCTTTCTCTCTATCTTTCTTTCTCTCTTTCTTTCCTGCCTGCCTGTCTGTCTGTCTGTCTGTGTTTGTGTCTATGTGTGTGTGTGTGTGTGTGTGTGTGTGTGTGTGTGTGTGCCAAGCCCAGGTTATTAATGACAATAATTGAATTTGGAGGTGTGAGTGTGGACAGGGGGCGAGGACACCTAGCCTGTCAGCGTGGTAAATGACTGCTGTCTCTCCCCCTGCTCCGCATGCCGTGTGTGTGTGTGTGTGTGTGTGTGTGTGTTGATATTGAAACGCCATCGGCTCATCTCTCACTTGTCACAGTGGTGTTGGTCGTGCATCATATTTAGGAGAAGAGTAACTCAATTACACACACACACACACACACACACACACACACTCTGTCAGTGGCTTTCTCACACACATACTGCTCAGCCCTTCGCTCAGCTGTCACACACCCACGCTGACCTGGTAATATATGATGATATAATGTGATATTACAGACTTACATTATTGGCAATATAGCACCTTAAAGTGGGGCTGTTTGAGAAATATAGTTTTCTGTCTGGATGGTGTGTGTTAGGTGGCTGTTTGTGGCCAGGCAGTGTGTGTGTGTGTGTGTGTGTGTGTGTGTGTGTGTGTGTGTGTGTGTGTGTGTGTGTGTGTGTGTGAGAGAGCCGGGGTAAAGGCCATCCGTAACCAAGGCGATTTAGATACCTGATTTCTGTTTGTAGATGTAGATGAACCCAAGAATGCTTTGTTCTGTTTTGTAGTTTCTTTTTGGTCGATGTAGTTCTGTTGGAGAGGTTTTGTAGTTTCTTTTAGGTAGATGTAGTTCTGTTGGAGTTCTGTTTCTTTCTTTCTTTCTTTCTTTCTTTCTTTCTTTCTTTCTTTCTTTCTTTCTTTCTTTCTTTCTTTTTCTTTCTTTCTTTCTTTCGTTCTTTCTATCTTTCTTTCCCTCTTCGGTTTGACTGGCTTCCAACAGAGGGCAGTGCAACTTAGACTAACAACACCTATACTGAGAAGGAGGGGGGAAGAGGAGTGGAGGAGTGGAGGAGGGGAGAGGAGGGGAGAGGGGAGACATAAATAGAAAAAAGACAGAGGGAGAATAAGGAGAGAAATGGGACAGAGGGAGAGGGAGAGAGACAGAGAGAGAGACAGAGAGAGAGAGAGAGAGAGAGAGAGAGAGAGAGAGGAAGAAAGAGAGTGAGTGAGAGAGGGAGAGAAGAAAGAGACAGGGAGAGAGAGAGAGAGAGAGAGAGAGAGAGAGAGAGAGAGAGAGAGAGAGAGAGAGAGAGAGAGAGAGAGAGAAAGAAGAGAGAGAGAGAGAGAGAGATGATTGTATTACTAAGCATGTTTAGGAATACCACAGGACTTGAGTCTTTACATCCTCCATGTGTTAGTGTGTGTGTGTGTGTGTGTGTGTGTGTGTGTGAGAGAGAGAGAGAGTGAGTTTTTCCAACAACAGGAGGCTAACTCTTCTATCATTGTCTGCTTTGAAGAAGCTTTCT
>CM030187.1:17281485-17283985 GCA_017639675.1 Aplochiton taeniatus
GTCCCACACCTCCTTGGCGGTCCGCATCCAGTGGTCCACTGCCGGTACCTCGGCGGTACTGGGATGCCACGGAGCCAAGGGAGGCTGATACCCCAGCACCACCTGAAAAGGGGTGAGGCCGGTCGAGGAGTGACGGAGAGAGTTCTGGGCGTACTCCGCCCACGGTAGATACCGAGCCCAATCGTGCTGATGGTCGTGGCAGTAGCTCCGGAGATACCTCCCTAGCTCCTGGTTGGTCCTCTCGACCTGGCCGTTCGCCTGGGGATGGTACCCCGACGTGAGACTAACGGCAACCCCCAGGCATGCCATAAACGCCCGCCACACCCTCGAGGTGAACTGGGAACCCCGGTCCGATACAATGTCCTCCGGAATTCCAAAGTACCGGAAGACCTGCTCGAAGATCACCTCAGCCAATCGGAGCGCCGTGGGCAGACCGCCGAGGGGAATGAAACGGCAGGACTTGGAGAATCGGTCGACCACCACGCAGATGGTGGCAAAGCCCTTAGAAGCCGGTAGGTCGGTGATGAAGTCAATAGCGAGGTGCGACCACGGTCGCTGCGGAACCGGCAGCGGCATCAGCTTCCCCGCCGGAGCTTGGCGAGGCACCTTCGTTTGTGCGCACACCGCACAAAACCTGACGTAGCGGGCGACATCCCGCGGAAGCCCCGCCCACCAGTACTTCTCCGTCAGGACCTCGGTGGTACGTGTAAAACCGGGATGTCCGGTAGCCTGGGAAGTGTGGGCCCAGGTGAGCAGCCGGTCCCTCACCCCTGTGGGCACAAACAGCCTACCAGGAGGACAGTCCGGCGGAGCCGGCTCCATCCGTTGAGCCCTTCGGATGTCTCTGTCACAATCCCACAATATGGGAGCCACAATGCGTCCCGGTGGGATGATTGGTCCATACTCCACTGGGCACTCCTCCGTGTCGTAAATCCGGGATAGGGCGTCAACTTTGACATTTTTGGAGCCGGGTCGATATGAGAGGGTGAAGTTGAAGCGCGTGAAGAATAACGACCACCTCGCTTGGCGTGGATTGAGCCGTCTAGCTCTCTGGAGGTATTCCAAGTTCCGGTGGTCCGTGAGAACCAGAAACGGTTCGTTAGCCCCCTCCAGCCAATGTCTCCACTCCTCCAACGCTAATTTGACCGCCAAGAGCTCCCGATCTCCGATGTCGTAGTTCATCTCGGCCGCCGATAGTTTCCGGGAGAAGTACGCACATGGAAACATGCGTTGCGGACTGCCGTGCCGTTGCGATAGGACCGCTCCCACGCCGGTCTCCGACGCGTCCACCTCCACAACGAACTGCCTCGCTGGATCCGGGTGTCGTAACACCGGCGCGGACGTGAACTGCCTCTTGAGGCGTCCGAATGCCTCTGTCGCCGCCCTCGTCCACTCCAGTCTCCGGGGAGCCCCCTTGAGCAACGAGGTGAGGGGCGCGGCGATCGCGCTGAAGCCCCTGATGAAACGCCGGTAGAAGTTGGCGAATCCCAGGAAGCGCTGTAGGTCCTTAATTGATTTAGGCTTGGGCCATGCGCATACGGCCTCCACCTTGGAGGTCTCCATGTTCACCCCTCCGGGGCCAATGACATAGCCGAGGAATGACGTAGAGGTCTGCTGAAAGCTGCACTTCTCCCCCTTTACGTAGAGGCGGTGGTCCAGCAAACGGCGGAGTACAGCCCGGACATGGAGGATGTGCTGATCCAGGGTCGGAGAGTGAATCCGGATGTCGTCCAGGTATACGACCACGAACCGACCCAGCATATCCCTGAGTACCTCATTCATGAAAGCCTGAAACACGGATGGCGCGTTAGCCAGGCCAAACGGCATTACCAAGTATTCGTAATGTCCGGAAGCGGTGCTGAAAGCCGTCTTCCACTCGTCCCCCTTCCGTATCCGTATCAGGTTGTATGCGCTCCGTAAATCCAGCTTTGTAAAGAAGCGGGAATCGCGGAGCTGCTCGATGGCCGCTGGTACCAGCGGCAGCGGGTAGGGATATTTTACCGTCACTGCATTCAGCCCACGGAAGTCAATACAGGGACGAAGTCCCTCCAGCCGTTTGGGGACGAAAAAGAAGCCCGCTGACGCCGGGGACGTGGAAGGTCGAATGAAGCCCTGTACCAAGGCCTCTTCGATGTAGACCTCCATTGCTCGTGTCTCTGCCACTGACAGCGGGAATATCCGACTGCGGGGAGGGGCAGCCCCCGGAAGCAGGTCTATGGCGCAATCCCAGGAACGGTGAGCTGGCAGACGAGCGGCCCCCTCTTTAGAAAACACCTCCTTCAGACTCTGGTATTCCACCGGAACGTCGGGCAGGAGGGAAGCCGAGGGACTCTCCACCGATGTGGTGCGGATGTCCAGGGGAAGGCACGTCCTCTGGCACCGTGGGCTCCAGTCCGTAATCCGCCCTGTGACCCACGACACCGTGGGACCGTGCAGCCGCAACCAAGGGAGGCCGAGCACCACCTTGTGCCCGAGGAACTGGGTCACCAACAACGGAAGC
>CM030187.1:17288985-17296485 GCA_017639675.1 Aplochiton taeniatus
GGGATATCCTGAAGAGTGGCATTCTGGGAGTTGTAGGAGGGGACACGTGTTCATGTGTTCCTTGAACCATAGCGCCAATACTCACAGAATATATTATTACTCCTTATGAAAAGTGTGTGTGTGTGTGTGTGTGTGTGTACTATATGCATCATGTGCTGCAGTGCATGTATGGACTTGTATGTTTCTACAGAGATACAGAGACAGAGAGAGATACAGAGACAGAGAGAGAGATACAGAGGTAGAGAGAGATACAGAGTTAGAGAGAGAGACATAGGTAGAGAGAGATACAGCGGTAGAGAGAGATACAGACAGAGAGAGAGATACAGAGGTAGAGAGAGATACAGAGACAGAGAGAGATACAGAGGTAGAGAGAGATACAGAGACAGAGAGAGAGATACAGAGGTAGAGAGAGATACAGAGGTAGAGAGAGACAGAGGTAGAGAGAGAGAGAGAGGTAGAGTGATACAGAAACAGAGAGAGATACAGAGACAGAGAGAGATACAGAGACAGAGAGAGATACAGAGGTATAGAGAGATACAGAGACAGAGAGAGAAAACAGAGACAGAGAGAGATACAGAGGTAGAGAGAGATACAGAGACAGAGAGAGAGATACAGAGGTAGAGAGATACAGAGACAGAGAGATACAGAGACAGAGAGAGAAAACAGAGACAGAGAGAGATACAGAGACAGAGAGAGATACAGAGGTAGAGAGAGACACAGAGGTAGAGAGAGATACAGAGACAGAGAGATACAGAGACAGAGAGAGGTACAGAGGTGGAGAGATACAGAGACAGAGACAGAGACCGAGGTAGAGAGTGTGTTGCCATGGAGGAGTCTTGTAACCATGCAACCAGGACCAGGCTGCTGCCAGCCTCATGTCCTCTGGGACAGACAGAGCGAGGATGCTCTGTCTCCTTCACACGCCCCTCTCTCTCTTACTCTCTGTGTGTGAGTGAGTGAGTGTGTGTTCTTGTGTGTGTGTGTGTGTGTGTGTGTGTGTGTGTGTGTGTGTGTGTGTGTGTTGAAATCGAACCTTGGTATGCTCTATATGCTTGATCAAAATGTTAGGATGCATGGGACAATTATCTGTCTGTCTGTCTGTCTGTCTGTCTGTCTACTTGTCTGTCTGACAAGCACACACACACACACACACACACACACACACACACACACACACACAGACACACACACTGACAGCCACAGATTAGTCTAATTGTCCTGGCTTTGTGAGGTGAGAGTGATATCTGATAACCTTGGCCTCCATATTGATTCACAGCCTCTCTCTATATCCTCCCCACAAAGTAAAATGCACACACACACACGCACACACACACACGCACACATCTCACTAACATACCACGCTACCCCCCCTTTCTTTCTTTCTTTCTTTCTTTCTTTCTTTCTTTCTTTCCTATCTATCTATCAGTGTGTATCTCTCTCTCTCTCTATAACTCTTGATATATATCTCGCTCGCTATAACTCTTTATGTATATATATATATATATATATATATATATATATATATATATATGTATTTCTATCTCTCTCACTATAACTCTCTTTATATATATACAGTGGGGCCAAAAAGTATTTAGTCAGCCACTGATTGTGCAAGTTCTCCTACTTAGAAAGATGAGAGAGGTCTGTAATTTTCATCATAGGTACACTTCAACTATGAGAGACAAAAATGAGAAAAAAAATCCAGGAAATCACATTGTAGGATTTTTAAAGAATTTATTTGTAAATTATGGGGGAAAATAAGTATTTGGTCACCCACAATCAAGCAAGATTTCTGGCTCTCACAGACCTGTAACTTCTTCTTTAAGAAGCTCTTCTGTCCTCCACTCGTTACCTGTATTAATGGAACCTGTTTGACCTCGTCATCTGTATAAAAGACACCTGTCCACAGCCTCAAACAGTCAGACTCCAAACTCAACCATGGCCAAGACCAAAGAGCTGTCGAAGGACACAAGGAAGAAAATTGTAGACCTGCACCAGGCTGGGAAGAGTGAATCTGCAATAGGCAAGCAGGTTGGTGTGAATAGATCAACTGTGTGAGCAATTGTAAGTAAATGGAAGACATACAAGACCATTGATAATCTCCCTCGATCTGGGGCCCCACGCAAGATCTCATCCCGTGGGGTCAAAATGATCATGAGAACGGTGAGCAAAAATCCCAGAACTACACGGAGGGACCTGATGAATGACCTGCAGAGAGCTGGGACCAAAGTAACAAAGGCTACCATCAGGAGCACACTAGGCCGAGAGGGACTCAAATCCTGCAGTGCCAGGCGTGTCCCCCTGCTTAAGCCAGTACATGTCCAGGCCCGTCTGAAGTTTGCCAGAGAGCATATGGATGATCCAGAAGAGGATTGGGAGAATATCATGTGGTCAGATGAAACCAAAATAGAACCTTTTTTGGTAAAAACTCAACTCGTCGTGTTCGGAGGAAGAAGAATGCTGAGTTCCATCCCAAGAACACCATACCTACTGTGAAGCATGGGGGTGTAAACATCATGCTTTGGGGCTGTTTTACTGCAAAGGGGACAGGACGACTGATCCGTGTTAAGGGAAGAATGAACGGGGCCATGTATCGTGAGATTTTAAGCCAAAACCTCCTTCCATCAGTGAGAGCATTGAAGATGGAACGTGGCTGGGTCTTGCATCATGACAATGATCCCAAACACACCACTCGGGCAACGAAGGAGTGGCTCCGTAAAAAGCATTTCAAGGTCCTGGAGTGGCCTAGCCAGTCTCCAGACCTCAACCCCATAGAAAATTTGTGGAGGGAGTTGAAAGTCCGTGTTGCCCAGCGACAGCCCCAAATCATGACTGCTCTAGAGGAGATCTGCATGGAGGAATGGGCCAAAATACCAGCTACAGTGTGTGCAAACCTGGTGAAGACTTACAGGAAACGTTTGACCTCTGTCATTGCCAACAAAGGTTATGTATGTTACAAAGTATTGAGTTGAACTTTTGTTATTGACCAAATACTTATTTTCCACCATCATTTACAAATAAATTCTTTAAAAATCCTACAATGTGATTTCCTGGATTTTTTTTCGCATTTTTGTCTCTCATAGTGGACAGGCTGTGGACAGGTGTCTTTTATACAGATGACGAGGTCAAACAGGTTCCATTAATACAGGTAACGAGTGGAGGACAGAAGAGCTTCTTAAAGAAGAAGTTACAGGTCTGTGACTGAGATCTTGCTTGTTTGTGGGTGACCAAATACTTATTTTCCCCCATAATTTACAAATAAATTCTTTAAAGATCCTACAATGTGATTTCCTGGATTTTTCTCATTTTTGTCTCTCATAGTTGAAGTGTACCTATGATGAAAATTACAGACCTCTCTCATCTTTCTAAGTAGGAGAACTTGCACAATCAGTGGCTGACTAAATACTTTTTGGCCCCACTGTATATATATAAAGAGAGTTATAGTGAGAGAGATAGAAATACATATATATATATATATATATATATATATATATATATATATATGTATATTTCTATCTCTCTCTCTGGTTTGTTTTCTGTCTCTATGTCTGTCTGAAGAAAAGCAGGAGTAGAGATCCTTTGAAAGCACTTCACTTCATTAATCCCTGCTATTCTCGTCAGTATCACGTTGAGAGACAGTCTTTGCTTTGCCTTTCACTGAAATCCATGTAACTGTCATTTCTGATCTAGTATGATAGAGAAAGTGGAAGATCTGAAATGAGCTTCACGGAACTGAACAGCTGTAAACGAGCCTCTTCTTTGAGCCGACCTCTATGAATTATGAATCAGTCCAACAGAAAAGGCTTTTCCCACCTCGGAGTTTGGAGGTAGCGCAGGTCAAAGGTCGCGGTAGGAGAGGCCCAGTCAAAGGGACGTTGACAACAAAACATCCATGCCTATATAATATTAACAATAATAATAATAGTAATAATAATACAGGATGTTTTCTTAAACATAAAACAACAAAACACCCACGTCTAAATAATAATAATAATAGTAATAATAATACATAAAACAACAAAACACCCACGTCTAAATAATAATAATAATAATAATGATAATAATAATAATGATAATAATAATAATGATAATAATAATAATAATGATAATAATAATAATGATAATAATAATAATAATAATAATAATAATAATGATAATAATAATAATAATGATAATAATAATGATAATGATAATAATAATAACGGTAAAAAAAGTGTTCTGTATAGAATATTTATGTGATATTCAGTAACATTGGCTTGAATGCAGATAATGTAACAGTTATGCAGTTTAATATTATGAATCGCATGTCTGTATAACAATAACTATTATTATTATTATCTATTACACTGACTGTATAACCTGTAGATGGCCTTATTTAATACTAATAATACGAATTGATTAGTGACTGTAGATGTATAACCTGTAGATGGTCTTATTTAATACTTCTAATAATGATAATAATAATTGATTAGAGTGACTGTATAACCTACTAACCTATTATGACCTGTAGATGGCCTTATTTAATACTAGTAATACTAATCATAATAATTGATTAGACTGACTGTATGACCTGTAGATGGCCTTATTTAATACTAGTAATACTAATCATAATAATTGATTAGACTGACTGTATGACCTGTAGATGGCCTTATTTAATACTAGTAATACTAATCATAATAATTGATTAGACTGACTGTATGACCTGTAGATGGCCTTATTTAATATTAGTAATACTAATCATAATAATTGATTAGACTGACTGTATGACCTGTAGATGGCCTTATTTAATACTAGTAATACTAATCATAATAATTGATTAGACTGACTGTATGACCTGTAGATGGCCTTATTTAATACTAGTAATACTAATCATAATAATTGATTAGACTGACTGTATGACCTGTAGATGGCCTTATTTAATACTAGTAATACTAATCATAATAATTGATTAGACTGACTGTATGACCTGTAGATGGCCTTATTTAATACTAGTAATACTAATAATAATAACTGTATTAGACTGACTGTATGACCTGTAGATGGCCTTATTTAATACTAGTAATACTAATCATAATAATTGATTAGACTGACTGTATGACCTGTAGATGGCCTTATTTAATACTAGTAATACTAATCATAATAATTGATTAGACTGACTGTATGACCTGTAGATGGCCTTATTTAATATTAGTAATACTAATCATAATAATTGATTAGACTGATTGTATGACCTGTAGATGGCCTTATTTAATACTAGTAATACTAATCATAATAATTGATTAGACTGACTGTATGACCTGTAGATGGCCTTATTTAATATTAGTAATACTAATCATAATAATTGATTAGACTGATTGTATGACCTGTAGATGGCCTTATTTAATATTAGTAATACTAATAATAATAACTGATTACACTGACTGTTTGACCTGTAGATGGCCTTATTTAATATTAGTAATACTAATAATAATAATTGATTAGACTGACTGTATGACCTGTAGATGGCCTTATTTAATATTAGTAATACTAATAATAATAACTGATTACACTGACTGTTTGACCTGTAGATGGCCTTATTTAATATTAGTAATACTAATAATAATAATTGATTAGACTGACTGTATGACCTGTAGATGGCCTTATTTAATATTAGTAATACTAATAATAATAATTGATTAGACTGACTGTATGACCTGTAGATGGCCTTATTTAATACTAGTAATACTAATCATAATAATTGATTAGAGTGACTGTATGACCTGTAGATGGCCTTATTTAATACTAGTAATACTAATAATAATAATTGATTTGACTATTCTGCTGCTCGTCTCCTCTCCTCAATCAAATCTTCTGAGCACATAACTCCTGTCCTCTTAGATCTTCACTGGCTCCCTGTCAATCAATGCATTCATTATAAAATCCTTCTCCTCACCTACAAAGCTCTACATAACATGGCCCTTCCCTATCTTTCTGACCTCCTCCAACCATATCTTCCTATCTTGTCACTCCGATCCTCCTCAATTGGTCTACTCGTCATTCCAAAAACCAAGCTAAAGTCCTTCAGCGATCGTGCGTTCTGTAGGGCAGCACCCAATCTTTGGAACTCTCTCCTTCCTGAAATTCGAACTCAAACTCACTACCCATCTTTCAATCTCACCTCAAAACCCATCTTTTCAATCTGGCCTACCCCTAAGTATTTATGTGATTATAACCTGGCCAACCCTCAAACAGTTATTCTTTTACTCGTGTCTTTGTCAACTCATTGTTTGTTCTATTTGTAGTTGTCCTTGCCTTATTGTTTGCCTTTCTGTCCATCTCTGTCTTAACTGTTGTACTCTAGTGTGTTGCTCTCTGTCTGAGCATTATTGCGTTATTCTTTTTCTGTAAAGCGTCTTTGGGTTTTAGAAAAGCGCTATATAAATAAAATGAATTATTATTATTACTATTATTATTATTATTATTATTGTTATTATAACCTGTAGATGGCTTTAATGTTTTGTTTCTCCTCAAGACCGTTCACGTGGTAACTGCTCCGTGTTCCTCGTGGATCCGTAGAGGTCAGGGGTCAGGGGTCACCCCCCCCCCCCTCTCCCCAGGGGGCGAGCCGTCTCCTTAACAGAACCACAGAACTGGAAGATTAAAGCCCCCACAATGCACCCTGCCTCCAGAGGACAACTTCCTACCACCTCTGGATGTGGACATGAACATACTGCACACACACACACACATGGACAAACACGCACACACACACACACACACACACACGCACACGCACACACACACAGACAAACACACACACACGCACACACACACACACACACACACACGCAAACACACACACGCACAAACACACACACACACACAATCACACACCCACACACACACACAGTTACAAACACACACACACACATAGTCACATACACACACACACAGACAAACACACACACGCACACACACACACACACACAGACAAACACGCACACATAGTCACAAACACACACACACTTAGTCACAAACACGCACACACAGAGACACACTCACACACACAGTCATGCAGTCACACCACGAACACACGCACACACACACTGACACTCACTCAATCACTGCAGCAGTAACCTGGACGTATTGTTAACCCTTACAGCTCCAGCTCTGGCTCTGGATACATCCTGACTGTATGCTATTATCATTACAACAACATTGTATGATCATCTGGTATTTATTAATTACCTAGCATATTTTGTCATAAAACATATTGATTAGAAATGTTTAATCCTGGTGCTATTAGAGAACCTCCCCTAATGGCTGATTCATTCAAAACTAATATTTGAAGTTTTCAATAAAAATGTATTTAGCATAAAATGTAATATCTTAGAGCAAAGAAGTCCCTAGAATTTTTATTTCATACACATTAATTGTATATTTTGGGGGATTTATAGAATTCATTTTTCCATCGTATATTCATTTTGTATGTCTTTAATAAATGAACCAAAACAAGAATGT
>CM030187.1:17301485-17313985 GCA_017639675.1 Aplochiton taeniatus
ATAAGAGGGTTGGGGCTCACCTTGGAGTCTGTAACCTCCAGGACAGGAGGGCTCTCACCTAACAGAGTATAAGAGGGTTGGGGCTCACCTTGGAGTCTGTTACCTCCAGGACAGGAGGGCTCTCACCTAACAGAGTATAAGAGGGTTGGGGCTCACCTTGGAGTCTGTTACCTCCAGGACAGGAGGGCTCTCACCTAACAGAGTATAAGAGGGTTGGGCCTCACCTTGGAGTCTGTAACCTCCAGGACAGGAGGGCTCTCACCTAACAGAGTATAAGAGGGTTGGGGCTCACCTTGGAGTCTGTTACCTCCAGGACAGGAGGGCTCTCACCTAACAGAGTATAAGAGGGTTGGGGCTCACCTTGGAGTCTGTTACCTCCAGGACAGGAGGGCTCTCACCTAACAGAGTATAAGAGGGTTGGGCCTCACCTTGGAGTCTGTAACCTCCAGGACAGGAGGGCTCTCACCTAACAGAGTATAAGAGGGTTGGGCCTCACCTTGGAGTCTGTAACCTCCAGGACAGGAGGGCTCTCACCTAACAGAGTATAAGAGGGTTAGGCCTCACCTTGGAGTCTGTAACCTCCAGGACAGGAGGGCTCTCACCCAACAGAGTATAAGAGGGTTGGGGCTCACCTTGGAGTCCGTTAGGACAGGAGGGAGGCGGGGAGCTCTGAGGCCGCACCACAGGGGCGAAGGCACTCTTTTGTTTGACGGCCGAGATCACATTGGCAGGAGAGAAGGAGAAAATACCATGGGAGCTGCTACAGCTGGAGGGCACTGCCATGGTGGGGCTGGAGGGTACTACTGCAATGAAACACACACACACACACACACACAGTCAGACAGACACACGTATACACACCGACACCGACACCGACACACACACAGTCACACACACACACACACACACACAGAGGAGGGCGGTTAGGACACTACTGTAACATGGCTCTCACACACAGAGGAGATCAAAGTGAGGTCTGCCAAGGAAACCAGGAAGTGGGGCTAGTGGGGGATTGTGGGAGTTGTGGTTCAGTGGCTAGGAACAGCACTATTAGAAACAAAATGCTTTCTGTGAGATCTAGAATGGAACGGCCAACATTTAGGATTGTGGTGATTAACAAGCAACATGATTAGGAATCTACCATTTTAGAAAATTGACTGAACTTTAAATTTCCATTTTATTAGTAGCACTGAGAACCTTATTCAGGACAGGGATGTTATCTTGGAGAAGGGCCTGGTACAGTTTAGTATCGTGTCCTGTGATAGGTTGACGTTCTAGCATTGACTGGTGTGATTGGTTGGTGTAAAGGCTACAGAGTCTATGATTGGTTTCCCTCCTTTTATCCAATAAGAACACAGCAACTCAAAACAAAGAAAGAAATGATCAAAAAACCAAAAAAACACATTCAAACAGATAAGATGAGCAGAAAGCAATGAAAGAAGTAAAGACAGACAAATGGAGAGAAGAAAGGAGGAAAGGATGGAGGGAGAGGTGGATGAAGGAAACGTGGGAGGGAGGGAGGTTGCCGTAGTTACCTTGATACTTACTGCCGTAGGGTGAATTTGCTGAGGAGCCATTCAGGAAGCCTGGAGAGGTGGGAACACCCAGGTTAGGCATCCCAGTGTTCCCATAGCCGTTCATACTGTTGCTAACGGTGTTATAGTTAGACTGCTGGGGGGTGGAGCTAGGAACGTATCCCCGTGGCGACGCACTGCTGGTGTTACGGCTGTAGCCTATAGGAAAGAGGCAGTGGAGGGATGAGGAAGTGATCTAACCAATGGCAGAAGGTTTAGTTACGTTACCTTTATTCAGTGTCTGTCTTCATCAATTCAAAAAGATTCAGACGTTTAAAATATAAAGACTCAGCACCCTCCCTCCATCCCTCCCTTCTCTCCATCCCTCTCTCCCTCCGTCCATCCCTCTCTCTTTGTACCTTGTGTGGTGTCTGCCACGTTTACAGCGAGCTGACCACCAAAGGAGTTGACCCCCATCATGCCCCCGTGGGAAGCCGTGTTACCCAGCGGCGGGATCTGGTTGTGGTTCCGTGGAACGCTATAGAGCGCCTCAGCGATGTCAGCCGCCCGCTTCAGGATGATCTCCTACACACACACACACACACACACACACACACACACACACACACACACACACACACACACACACACACACACACACACACACACACACACACACACACACACACACACACACACACACACACACACACACACACACACACACACACACACACACACACACACACACACACACACACACACACACACACACACACACACACACACACACACACACACACACACACACACACACACACACACACACACACACACACACACCGTGTTGAGGTGGTGGTGTGTTTTTCCCGGCAGGGAGTCAGGTCATTCCCCTTGGCTGCCTCAACAAGAACCAACCACTGGATTTATGGGGGATTTGCATTCTCACCAGGACCTTTGGACCTGGTTCAAGGTTATTCTTTCATTTGAATAGTTCTCTGTAGTGTGTGTGTGTGTGTGTGTGTGTGTGTGTGTGTTTGGGGTGATTAACTCCTCGCTCAGAACCAGGAATAGATGAGCAGAGAAAATAAAAGAAACAAATAAATAATAAATAATCCAAACCCCCACAGTGAGCAATGTCACGGAGCTACAGTCCAATCGCCCGGAGCTAGCTAGCGCTGCAGCGGAGAGGAAAGACAGAGAAACAAAACTCCATGCAGAGGGAAGAGACGGCTGATTTAATTACTGTGTATGTACACAAAGAGAGGTTAATGATTAGCACCACGCTGGCAGGCGTAGGAGGGGCAGGACGCTCTGTTAGCGTTCTTCCAGCGCTGGTACAAGGTTTGTCGATATGGAGAATTAGCATGATACATTAGCACATTGCTGAAGAGAGAGATGCCTAACTCGCTCCAATGCTATAAAAGACAAGAACTATTTAAAGGGGTTTGAGTTTGTACTTAGGTTTGCTGAGAGAAAACATGGTGGTGTGTTGACATTTAAACGGCATGTGCTTTCATCGTCATGTCATAACACAATGTAAAGCCAGACTCAAGCTGTTGATTAGCTTGGTGCTACTATCAGAGTCACTTGTCATGTCAGATACTATCTTTAGTGTTAGCTCACATGAATATTGTTAATTAGCTCGTTGCTAACGTTAGTGTCGTTTCAAATGTCTAAAGCTATTTTTAGCATTGTGACATGCTAGCTTTGCTCACCTGATTATTGTTAATTAGTTTGTTGCTTACGTTAGAGTTGGTTCAAATGACTGATGCTAGCTTTAGCATTGAGGCTTGTTAGCTTTATTCACCCGCTTATTGTTAATTAGCTTGTTGCTAACGTTAGAGTCGTTTCAAATGTCTGATGCTAGCTTTAACATTGTTAGCTTTGCTCACCTGATTATTGTTAATTAGCTTGTTGCTAACGTTAGAGTCGTTTCAAATGTGTGATGCTAGCTTTAGCATTGTTAGCTTTGCTCACCTGATTATTGTGTGGCATTCCATAAAGAGCTTCAACGAGGTCAGCTGCTCGCTTCAACAAAACCTCCTGGAGAGGAAAGACAAACACCTAGTTAGATTAGACACACACAAACGCACACACACACTCATGCACACACACTCCAAGTCTCTCTACATGTAAGAAAAGGATTAACCTCTTGAAAATACTTCAACACGATTGAGCACCAGCCAACCACTCAGTAGAGTTCAGTGTGGCAGCACAGTTGTGTGTGTGTGTGTGTGTGATTGGTGTTGATAAGTCTCTTTTTCCCTCTCTTCTAATAATCCTCCTTTGTTTTAAGGCTCAGTTCCACCTCACAGAGCTCCATTCATCATGAAAACCCTCTTCCTCTTCCTCTCAGACCTTCCTCCTGACTCACCGTCAGCCTGAGCGTGTGTCTAGCTGTTGTTTTGCCCCACAAACAAATAGGCCCAGCCCAGATAGGAGCGGGCTAGCGCCGCAGAACAAAGGTCCGTTTACCATATGCTAATTAAAGACAACATCTCAGCCTCTAATTCACCTCCACACTGGAGACACTCCACGCCGCACTTTGACTTCAATGCTGACTGCCTTTTTTATTTTCTTCAGAACAATAAAGTGAATTAGCTCAGCAGCTAATCTGTTCTCTTTCATTAGGGTATAAAGACTAATCTGTCCTGGCCAGTCAGACAACCAGTCAGTAAGACAACCAGTCAGACAACCAGTCAGTAAGATAACCAGTTAGACAGGGTTGGGATGAATGTGTGAGGGCTGTAGGGTTTAGATGAATGTGTGAGGGCTGTAGGGTTTATATAAATGTGTGAGGGCTGTAGGGTTTATATGAATGTGTGAGGGCTGTAGGGTTTAGATGAATAGGTGAGGGCTGTAGGGTTTAGATGAATGTGTGAGGGCTGTAGGGTTTAGATGAATGTGTGAGGGCTGTAGGGTTTAGATGAACGTGTTTGGGCTGTAGGGTTTATATGAATGTGTGAGGGCTGTAGGGTTTATATGAATGTGTGAGGGCTGTAGGGTTTAGATGAATAGGTGAGGGCTGTAGTGTTTAAATGAATAGGTGAGGGCTGTAGGGTTTAAATGAATAGGTGAGGGCTGTAGGGTTTATATGAATGTGAGGGCTGTAGGGTTTATATGAATGTGTGAGGGCTGTGGGTTTAGATGAATAGGTGAGGGCTGTAGGGTTTAAATGAATAGGTGAGGGCTGTAGGGTTTATATGAATGTGTGAGGGCTGTAGGGTTTAAATGAATAGGTGAGGGCTGTAGGGTTTATATGAATGTGTTTGGACTGCAGGGTTTATATGAATGTGTGAGGGCTGTAGGGTTTAGATGAATGTGTGAGGGCTGTAGGGTTTATATGAATGTGTGAGGGCTGTGGGTTTAGATGAATAGGTGAGGGCTGTAGGGTTTAAATGAATAGGTGAGGGCTGTAGGGTTTATATGAATGTGTGAGGGCTGTAGGGTTTATATGAATGTGTGAGGGCTGTAGGGTTTAGATGAATAGGTGAGGGCTGTAGGGTTTAAATGAATAGGTGAGGGCTGTAGGGTTTATATGAATGTGTGAGGGCTGTAGGGTTTATATGAATGTGTGAGGGCTGTAGGGTTTATATGAATAGGTGAGGGCTGTAGGGTTTATATGAATGTGTTAGGGCTGTAGGGTTTATATGAATGTGTGAGGGCTGTAGGGTTTATATGAATGTGTGAGGGCTGTAGGGTTTAAATGAATAGGTGAGGGCTGTAGGGTTTATATGAAAAGGTGAGGGCTGTAGGGTTTAAATGAATGTGTGAGGGCTGTAGGGTTTAAATGAATAGGTGAGGGCTGTAGGGTTATATGAATAGGTGTGAGGGCTTTAGGGTTTATATGAATGTGTGAGGGCTGTAGGGTTTATATGAATGGGGGAGGGTTGGCAGGGTTTAGATGAATGTGTGAGGGCTGCAGGGTTTATATGAATGGACGAGGGTTGGCAGGGTTTAGATGAATGTGTGAGGGTTGGTAGAGAGCCATGTGTTGTCAGTCTGATGGATGGCCACTCAAACAGCTGTTTCCATGGGAAACGGGCGAGGGGGTTTGATGTTGTATCTAGTTTGATTTACACAGCAAGCAGTTAGACACTAAGTGAGAGCAGACAGCAGAGCTCTTTCATTCTCTCTCTCTCTGTTTCTATCTCTTTTATTCTCTCTCTCCCTCTGCTGCTCTCTCTTCTCTTTAACTCTCTTCTCTTTTTTCTCTCCTGCTTTCCTTCATTGTTATCTCTCTTTCCTTCTCTCCCTCCATCTTGATTATTGATGTCCCGTGCTTCTCTCCTCCTTTATAATCACTCCATAATCTCATCCATCACTCCTCAACCATTTCCTCTCCCCTCCTCCTCTCCTCCTCTTCTTTTCCTCCTCCTCCTCTCCTCCTCTTCTCCTCCTCCTCCTCCCCTCCTCCTCCTCCTTCATTTGATCCCTCATTAACACTATTCCTGTCAGACCGTTACAGAGCCATTCCTCTCCTGTCTGTTTCTCTCCCCTCTCCTCCATATGCTAAATAGAAGGACACTTACTGTGTGAGCAGGTGTGTGTGTGTGTGTGTGTGTCGGTGACAGAGGGATCTCCTTATCCTTAATCTGCCGTTTACATTGTGTTACCCTAGGTTATCTTCTCGCAGTGTGAAGCACCGCTCAAGTGTGTGTGTGTGTGTGTGTGTGTGTGTGTGTGTTCAAGTGGAGTTGAGTCAGGAGTCAGGGAGCGAGACCCAATCAGTGACGAGGGCTTCACTGGTCTCATACACTCACTCTCTCTCTCTCTCTCTCTCTCTCTCTCTCTCTCTCTCTCTCTCTCTCTCTCTCTCTCTCTCTCTCTCTCTCTCTCTCTCTCTCTCTCTCTCTCTCTCTCTATCTCTCTCTCTCTCTCTCTCTCTCTCTCTCTCTCTCTCTCTCTCTCTCTCTCTCTCTCTCTCTCTCTCTCTCTCTCTCTCTCTCTCTCTCTCTCTCTCTCTCTCTCTCTCTCTCTCTCTCTCTCTCTCTCTCTCTCTCTCTCTCTCTCTCTCTCCCCTGCTGTGAATATGATTAGTGGGTGAGAGCTCCAGATTGTGTCACGGTTAAGAGCTGAGTGGAATTGAGTCTCGTGTTCACTACGGCTGACATAGTGTGTGTGTGTGTGCTCTGTGCGTGTGTGGGTGTGCTCTGTGCGTGTGTGTGAGTGTGCTCTGTGTGCGTGTGTGTGTGGGTGTGCTCTGTGTGTGTGTGCTCTGTGTGTGTGTGTGTGTGTGTGCGGGTGTGCTCTGTGTGTGTGTGCTCTGTGTGTGTGTGTGCTCTGTGTGTGTGTGCTGTGTGTGTGTGTGTGTGTGTGCGACATGTTTGTCTGACTAATGGAAGGCGTTATTATTTCGAGTGTTTTGCCCTCAGACAACTAGCTTTTAAACGGTCACTGATTACTACCCCGCAACCACACACACACACCACTATGGGGAGAGGGAAAGAAGAAGAGTTGTCTGCTTTAGTGGAGGTTGCCACGGTGACAAGGTTTCAGGTGCTGATGTGGTTATGGAACTATAAAGCAATTATTCTGTTAGCTTTAGCCTGAGGGCCATCCCCCCCCCCCCCCCCCCCCCCCCCCACACACACACACACACACACACACTGAGAGGTGCAGGGGCGAGAGATGGAATAAAGAAAAGAGGTGAACCGAAAAAGAAGGCGGAAAGAAAAGATAATTGGTGAAAATATAACAGTTATTAAAGTGAATATATTTACAACAAAACCTAAGAACTGAGTTATATTAAAGTTAATATATTTACAACTAAACCTAAGAACTGAGTTATATTAAAGTGAATATATTTACAACTAAACCTAAGAACTGAGTTATATTAAAGTGAATATATTTACAACTAAACCTAAGAACTGAGTTATATTAAAGTGAATATATTTACAACTAAACCTAAGAACTGAGTTATATTAAAGTGAATATATTTACAACTAAACCTAAGAACTGAGTTATATTAAAGTGAATATATTTACAACTAAACCTAAGAACTGAGTTATATTAAAGTGAATATATTTACAACAACACCTAAGAACTGAGTTATATTAAAGTGAATATATTTACAACAAAACCTAAGAACTGAGTTATATTAAAGTGAATATATTTACAACTAAAGCTAAGAACTGAGTTATATTAAAGTGAATATATTTACAACTAAATCTAAGAACTGAGTTATTTTAAAGTGAATATATTTACAACTAAACCTAAGAACTGAGTTATATTAAAGTGAATATATTTACAACTAAAGCTAAGAACTGAGTTATATTAAAGTGAATATATTTACAACTAAACCTAAGAACTGAGTTATATTAAAGTGAATATATTTACAACAACACCTAAGAACTGAGTTATATTAAAGTGAATATATTTACAACAAAACCTAAGAACTGAGTTATATTAAAGTGAATATATTTACAACTAAAGCTAAGAACTGAGTTATATTAAAGTGAATATATTTACAACAAAACCTAAGAACTGAGTTATATTAAAGTTAATATATTTACAACTAAACCTAAGAACTGAGTTATATTAAAGTGAATATATTTACAACTAAACCTAAGAACTGAGTTATATTAAAGTGAATATATTTACAACTAAACCTAAGAACTGAGTTATATTAAAGTGAATATATTTACAACTAAACCTAAGAACTGAGTTATATTAAAGTGAATATATTTACAACAACACCTAAGAACTGAGTTATATTAAAGTGAATATATTTACAACTAAACCTAAGAACTGAGTTATATTAAAGTGAATATATTTACAACTAAAGCTAAGAACTGAGTTATATTAAAGTGAATATATTTACAACTAAATCTAAGAACTGAGTTATTTTAAAGTGAATATATTTACAACTAAACCTAAGAACTGAGTTATATTAAAGTGAATATATTTACAACTAAAGCTAAGAACTGAGTTATATTAAAGTGAATATATTTACAACTAAACCTAAGAACTGAGTTATATTAAAGTGAATATATTTACAACAACACCTAAGAACTGAGTTATATTAAAGTGAATATATTTACAACAAAACCTAAGAACTGAGTTATATTAAAGTGAATATATTTACAACTAAAGCTAAGAACTGAGTTATATTAAAGTGAATATATTTACAACAACACCTAAGAACTGAGTTATATTAAAGTGAATATATTTACAACTAGATCTAAGAACTGAGTTATTTTAAAGTGAATATATTTACAACTAAACCTAAGAACTGAGTTATATTAAAGTGAATATATTTACAACTAAAGCTAAGAACTGAGTTATATTAAAGTGAATATATTTACAACTAAACCTAAGAACTGAGTTATATTAAAGTGAATATATTTACAACAACACCTAAGAACTGAGTTATATTAAAGTGAATATATTTACAACTAAACCTAAGAACTGAGTTATATTAAAGTGAATATATTTACAGCAAAACCTAAGAACTGAGTTATATTAAAGTGAATATATTTACAACAACACCTGAGAACTGAGTTATATTAAAGTGAATATATTTACAACAAAACCTAAGAACTGAGTTATATTAAAGTGAATATATTTACAACAACACCTAAGAACTGAGTTATATTAAAGTGAATATGTTTACAACAAAACCTAAGAACTGAGTTATATTAAAGTGAATATATTTACAACTAAAGCTAAGAACTGAGTTATATTAAAGTGAATATATTTACAACAAAACCTAAGAACTGAGTTATATTAAAGTGAATATATTTACAACTAAAGCTAAGAACTGAGTTATATTAAAGTGAATATATTTACAACAACACCTAAGAACTGAGTTATATTAAAGTGAATATATTTACAACTAAACCTAAGAACTGAGTTATATTAAAGTGAATATATTTACAACTAAACCTAAGAACTGAGTTATATTAAAGTGAATATATTTACAACTAAACCTAAGAACTGAGTTATATTAAAGTGAATATATTTACAACTAAACCTAAGAACTGAGTTATATTAAAGTGAATATATTTACAACTAAACCTAAGAACTGAGTTATATTAAAGTGAATATATTTACAACAACACCTAAGAACTGAGTTATATTAAAGTGAATATATTTACAACAAAACCTAAGAACTGAGTTATATTAAAGTGAATATATTTACAACTAAAGCTAAGAACTGAGTTATATTAAAGTGAATATATTTACAACTAAATCTAAGAACTGAGTTATTTTAAAGTGAATATATTTACAACTAAACCTAAGAACTGAGTTATATTAAAGTGAATATATTTACAACTAAAGCTAAGAACTGAGTTATATTAAAGTGAATATATTTACAACTAAACCTAAGAACTGAGTTATATTAAAGTGAATATATTTACAACAACACCTAAGAACTGAGTTATATTAAAGTGAATATATTTACAACAAAACCTAAGAACTGAGTTATATTAAAGTGAATATATTTACAACTAAAGCTAAGAACTGAGTTATATTAAAGTGAATATATTTACAACAAAACCTAAGAACTGAGTTATATTAAAGTTAATATATTTACAACTAAACCTAAGAACTGAGTTATATTAAAGTGAATATATTTACAACTAAACCTAAGAACTGAGTTATATTAAAGTGAATATATTTACAACTAAACCTAAGAACTGAGTTATATTAAAGTGAATATATTTACAACTAAACCTAAGAACTGAGTTATATTAAAGTGAATATATTTACAACAACACCTAAGAACTGAGTTATATTAAAGTGAATATATTTACAACTAAACCTAAGAACTGAGTTATATTAAAGTGAATATATTTACAACTAAAGCTAAGAACTGAGTTATATTAAAGTGAATATATTTACAACTAAATCTAAGAACTGAGTTATTTTAAAGTGAATATATTTACAACTAAACCTAAGAACTGAGTTATATTAAAGTGAATATATTTACAACTAAAGCTAAGAACTGAGTTATATTAAAGTGAATATATTTACAACTAAACCTAAGAACTGAGTTATATTAAAGTGAATATATTTACAACAACACCTAAGAACTGAGTTATATTAAAGTGAATATATTTACAACAAAACCTAAGAACTGAGTTATATTAAAGTGAATATATTTACAACTAAAGCTAAGAACTGAGTTATATTAAAGTGAATATATTTACAACAACACCTAAGAACTGAGTTATATTAAAGTGAATATATTTACAACTAGATCTAAGAACTGAGTTATTTTAAAGTGAATATATTTACAACTAAACCTAAGAACTGAGTTATATTAAAGTGAATATATTTACAACTAAAGCTAAGAACTGAGTTATATTAAAGTGAATATATTTACAACTAAACCTAAGAACTGAGTTATATTAAAGTGAATATATTTACAACAACACCTAAGAACTGAGTTATATTAAAGTGAATATATTTACAACTAAACCTAAGAACTGAGTTATATTAAAGTGAATATATTTACAGCAAAACCTAAGAACTGAGTTATATTAAAGTGAATATATTTACAACAACACCTGAGAACTGAGTTATATTAAAGTGAATATATTTACAACAAAACCTAAGAACTGAGTTATATTAAAGTGAATATATTTACAACAACACCTAAGAACTGAGTTATATTAAAGTGAATATGTTTACAACAAAACCTAAGAACTGAGTTATATTAAAGTGAATATATTTACAACTAAAGCTAAGAACTGAGTTATATTAAAGTGAATATATTTACAACAAAACCTAAGAACTGAGTTATATTAAAGTGAATATATTTACAACTAAAGCTAAGAACTGAGTTATATTAAAGTGAATATATTTACAACAACACCTAAGAACTGAGTTATATTAAAGTGAATATATTTACAACAAAACCTAAGAACTGAGTTATATTAAAGTGAATATATTTACAACTAAAGCTAAGAACTGAGTTATATTAAAGTGAATATATTTACAACTAATAAAGAGAGACGAGATCAGAGACAGACAAGAGAAACAGAGGAATAGAAAGAACTAAGAAAGAGAGGAAGAGAGAGAGAGAGAGAACAGAGTAAAAGAAAGAACTAAGAATGAGGGGAAGAGAGAGAGAGAGAGAACAGAGGAATAGAAAGAATTAAGAAAGAGAGGAAGAGAGAACAGAGGAATAGAAAGAACTAAGAAAGAGGAAGAGAGAGAGAGAGAGAACAGAGTAATAGAAAGAACTAAGAAGGAGAGGAAGAGAGAGAGAGAACAGAGGAATAGAGATTGTTGGGTAAAGCCTATACATAAATAAACAGGGAGTGTGTTTGTGTTTGAGATTTTATAAGGAAATTAACTGAATGTAGTTGTGTGTGTGTGTGTGTGTGTGTGTGTGTGTGTGTGTGTGTGTGTGTGTGTGTGTGTGTGTGTGTTTGTGTGTGCGTGCGCGTGCGCGTGTGCATGTGCGTGTGTTTGTGTGTGTGTGTGTGTGCGTAAATGAATAAATAAATTGAAGATGGACAACGATCATAATGTCTTTTTTCTTTTCTAGATTATATTAAAGAACTCTTTCCTTTCATAGTAAACAAGCCTTACACGCACGCACGCACGCACGCACGCACACACACACACACAGCAATCTGTGGACTTACCACATGAGTGCCTCTAGTTATTACTATGTGGATTTAAAAGTGCTTGTTGACACAGACCTCCTCCCCCTCACGTCAACGAGGAAACAGTGATATTATCTAGGGAACAAGGGAGAGTGTGTGTGTGTGTGTGTGTGTGTGTGGGGGGGGGGGGGGGGGGGGGGGGCGTCAATTGATTTCAAAGTGAACTGGTGTTGTCTAGTGCCTGTGCGGGGGCCTCAGTGTGAACGCTAACAGGCGCTTTATTATGATGTCATAACCATCATAACTCCAGACAGATTATTAGTGTAATCCTCCACCGGATCCAGACCTTTCTATTGGCTAGCTGTCAACTACCAATGAGCCGTCAAACCTGGGTGACAGACACCGAGTCCGTCCAATCAAT
>CM030187.1:17316485-17323985 GCA_017639675.1 Aplochiton taeniatus
AAACGGAATAATCTCCCATCAGAGCGCAGGAATCCAGATTAGCATCGCCCCGGAGCACTGGAGTGGAGAGACCTTTAATTGGACCGCTTCAACCACACACACACACACACACGCTTTGGACAATACACTGGCATAGTCTCTGTGTGTGTGTGTGTTTGTGTGTGTGTGAGAGTGGATGAGTGTGCATGCATACCTGTACCTGTGCGGTAGGTAGCAATGTGTTTATTTTTAGTGTGTATATGTGTGTGCGTGCATGCGTGCGTGCGTGCGTGCGTGTGTGTCCCTGCAGATTATGTGATGCATGCTTGACTGACCCAGCAGTTCACTGAGTTGTGAAAGCTTCTGGTGTTCCCGGTATAAAACACACCTGTCTGACCTCTCTGTGACCTCTGTGTGACCTCTCTGTGACCTCTGTATGCCCTCTCTGTAACCCCTGGACTCAGTCCTGCTCAAACCCCAGAGGGCTTTGATGTCTATCTGACCAACCAGAGGGTTCTCTACTGGAAGAAAAGAAAACCTGGTCGAGCCACACCAAGGCCAGGTGTGGAGGTGTGTGTGGTGTGGAGGTCAAGGGTCACCTACCTTAGGTAACCTCTCAGGGTCTCCAGGGTGTCTGGGGATGACCTTCTGCAACCTCTGGAAACCATAGTCTATAGTGGGCTCATTCAACGCTGAGAGGAGGGGAGATGAGAGGAGAGGAGAGGAGAGGAGAGGATATTATTAGACTAGGTCTCTTCATCACAGTGATAGATACTATTACAGTGACACGCAAACAGCCAGCCAGCCAGCCAGCCAGCCAGCCAGCCAGTCAGCAAGCAATGAATGCATATGTCCAACCACAATTCAGGAATCTCTCTCTCTCTCCCTCTCTCTCTCTAATTAGTTTTATTGGCATGAATAGGCAAAACTCATATTGCCAAAGCGAATGTAGATTAACAAATATTTTGACATAACAGTACAACAATTACAATAATGATACAGTAATAATCTTATTAATAATATACATACATATACCCACTAAAACATACATTAAATTATAACGCGTAAAATCCATGTTTACGTGACAGTACATTTAAATGCGTACTGTAACAATGATAACAACAGTAACTATATGATGAACAAATGATACATTTAACTTGCATTGTTCCACTGGCTGTCCCTTAGGTTGGGACAAGAAGTCATGTATTTAGCTGCTAATATGCAGCAGTTGGGTCTTCCACCTAATAGGTACTTTGGTTTTTCTGTGTCTGTTTGGGTTTCGAATTTGTTCTATCTGTTAATCATTTGGGGGAAAAAGTTTGTTCTAATGTCTGTATATGTGTTTCAGAGTAACAGGAAGTTTGTTCTAATGTCTGTATATGTGTTCCAGTGTAACAGCAAGTTTGTTCTAATGTCTGTATATGTGTTTCAGAGTAACAGGAAGTTTGTTCTAACGTCTGTATATGTGTTTCAGAGTAACAGGAAGTTTGTTCTAATGTCTGTATATGTGTTCCAGTGTAACAGGAAGTTTGTTCTAATGTCTGTGTATGTGTTCCAGTGTAACAGGAAGTTTGGTCTAATGTCTGTATATGTGTTCCAGTGGAACAGCAAGTTTGTTCTAATGTCTGTATATGTGTTTCAGAGTAACAGGAAGTTTGTTCTAATGTCTGTATATCTGTTCCAGTGTAACAGGAAGTTTGTTCTGTCTGTATATGTGTTCCAGTGTAACAGGAAGTTTGATCTAATGTCTGTATATGTGTTCCAGTGTAACAGGAAGTTTGATCTAATGTCTGTATATGTGTTCCAGTGTAACAGCAAGTTTGTTCTAATGTCTGTATATCTGTTCCAGTGTAACAGGAAGTTTGTTCTGTCTGTATATGTGTTCCAGTGTAACAGGAAGTTTGATCTAATGTCTGTATATGTGTTCCAGTGTAACAGGAAGTTTGTTCTAATGTCTGTATATGTGTTCCAGTGTAACAGGAAGTCTGTTGTAATGTCTGTATATGTGTTGCAGTGTAACAGGAAGTTTGTTCTGTCTGTATATGTGTTCCAGTGTAACAGGAAGTTTGTTCTAATGTCTATATGTGTTCCAGTGTAACAGGAAGTTTGGTCTAATGTCTGTATATGTGTTAAGGTGTAACAGGAAGTTTGTTCTAATGTCTGTATATGTGTTCCAGTGTAACAGGAAGTTTGTTCTAATGTCTGTATATGTGTTCCAGTGTAACAGGAAGTTTGTTCTGTCTGTATATGTGTTCCAGTGTAACAGGAAGTTTGGTCTAATGTCTGTATATGTGTTCCAGTGTAACAGGAAGTTTGTTCTAATGTCTGTATATGTGTTCCAGTGTAAGAGGAAGTTTGTTCTAATGTCTGTATATGTGTTCCAGTGTAACAGGAAATTTGTTCTAATGTCTGTATATCTGTTGCAGTGTAACAGGAAGTTTGTTCTAATGACTGTATATGTGTTCCAGTGTAACAGGAAGTTTGTTATAATGTCTGTATATGTGAAGCTCTGTCTCAACTTCCCCCTGGGAGCAAAGTGAACACAGTCTGTCCTCTCTGGGAGTAAAGTGATCACAGCCTGTTCTCCTTGGGAGCATAGTGAACACAGCCTGTCCTCCCTGGGAGCAAAGTGAACACAGCCTGTCCTCCCTGGGAGCAGAGTGAACACAGCCTGTCCTCTCTGGGAGCAAAGTGAACACAGCCTGTCCTCTCTGGGAGCATAGTGAACACAGCCTGTCCTCTCTGGGCAGCCAGGTCTGGCTGTGACCACCGCTCTCTAAGGCTAGGCTGTGTTCACTGAGTCTGTACTTAGTCAGTATTCGTTTGAAGTTTCGGTCTGTTACTGTGGTCAGATATTTTGCCAGAATGTGCTTTTGTTTGAGGCCAAATAGTACTCACGTTTACTTTGAGCTTTTGTTGAAGCAGTCCAATGATTTATATATTTTTCCTTTTGTCTTGTAGTAATTTGGTTGGGCCAGATAGTCAGTGAGCTGTGTTGAGGTTTTATATATGTTGTGGGCAGGGCGCCGAGCTGGCGGACCAGCTGGCAGAGGGGACTCTTTTCTGCGGTCATCTCTTGGCATTTGAGGGCATGGTGATGGTAGGATTGCTCTTTCACCAGTTCTAACATGGAGGGGGCACTTCAACTCTGCATGCATTATTTGGAGTTTTTCTTTGCACTTGAAGAATGCTTTTACAGAACTCTACATGCAGAGTCTCCTTTGGCTGTTTGTCCCATTTAGAAAAGTCTTGATGAGAGTGGGCCCCACACTTCACTGCCGTACAGAAGAATTGATTAAATTACTGATTGGAATATTTTAACCAGGTTCTAATTAGTATATCAATTTTTACATTTATTTTAATTGCATAAAATGCTCTTCTTGCTTTGTCTCTCAGGTCCTTCACAGCCATGTGGAAACAATGCCTGTAGTGCTGAGTTTTAAGCCTAAATATGTATAGTTTTGGTCTGTTTTAATTAATCAAATTCCAAATAAAATGTGTATTTATGTTCCTGTTTTCCTCAGCGTTTTTGGAATATCATGATATTTGTTTTCTTGAGGTGTACTGTCAGGGCCCAGGTCTGAGAACCTGTGAAGGTGGTCTAGGTGTTGCGGTAGCCCCTCTTTGGTAGGAGCCAGAAGCACCAGATCATCTGCATAGAAAAGACACTTCACTTCTATGTTATTTAGTGTGATACCAGGGGCTGCAGATTGCTCTAATGTTTTTGCCAATTGATTATTATAAATGTTGAACAGAATAGGGGAAAGATTGCAGCCCTGTTTCACCCCACATCTCTGAAGGTAAAAGGAAGTCTCTCTCTCTCTCTCTCTCTCTCTCTCTCCCTCTCTCTCTTTCTCTCTCTCTCTAGGCCCAGGGAAGTTACAGACTAGTCATTTAGCTACCCCCTCCTTCTCTCTCTCTCTCTAGGCCCAGGGAAGTTACAGACTAGTCATTTAGCTACCCCCTCCTTCTCTCTCTCTCTCTAGGCCCAGGGAAGTTACAGACTAGTCATTTAGCTACCCCCTCCTTCTCTCTCTCTCTCTAGGCCCAGGGAAGTTACAGACTAGCCATTTAGCTACCCCCTCCTTCTCTCCCCTCCACTGCGTGTTTACCTGCGTGTGTGTGTGTGTGTGTGTGTGCGTGTGTGTGTGCGTGTGTGTGTGTGTGTGTGTGTTATACTCCGTGCTCTGTTCCGCTGCAGACACTGCATTTACCAGACTCTATTATAGTTCACCTCCACTCCAAACACGCTGAACAGTGTGTGTGTGTGTGTGTGACTGTAGTGTGTGTGTGAGTGTGGTGTGTGTGTGAGCGTAGGTGTGTGTGTGTGTGTGTGACTGTAGTGTGTGTGTGAGTGTGGTGTGTGTGTGTGAGCGTAGGTGTGTGTGTGTGTGTGACTGTAGTGTGTGTGTGAGTGTGGTGTGTGTGTGAGTGTGGTGTGTGTGTGTGAGCGTAGGTGTGTGTGTGTAGCGCTGCAGTCCTTGAGAGCTCAGTGTCCGTAGCAGCAGCTAGTTATCCCTATATACACGTCTATATATATATATATACACATCTGGTGTGTGTGTGTTATCCCTATATACACGTCTATATATATATATATACACGTCTGGTGTGTGTTATCCCTATATACACGTCTATATATATATATATACACGTCTGGTGTGTGTGTGTTATCCCTATATACACGTCTATATATATATATATACACGTCTGGTGTGTGTTATCCCTATATACACGTCTATATATATATATATACACATCTGGTGTGTGTGTGTTATCCCTATATACACGTCTATATATATATATATACACGTCTGGTGTGTGTTATCCCTATATACACGTCTATATATATATATACACGTCTGGTGTGTGTGTGTTATCCCTATATACACGTCTATATATATATATATACACGTCTGGTGTGTGTTATCCCTATATACACGTCTATATATATATATATACACGTCTGGTGTGTGTTATCCCTATATACACGTCTATATATATATATATATACACGTCTGGTGTGTGTGTGTGTGTTATCCCTATACACGTCTATATATATATATATACACGTCTGGTGTGTGTGTGTGTGTTATCCCTATACACGTCTATATATATATATATACACGTCTGGTGTGTGTGTGTGTGTGTTATCCCTATACACGTCTATATATATATATATACACGTCTGGTGTGTGTGTGTGTGTTATCCCTATATACGTATATATATATATATATATACACGTCTGGTGTGTGTGTGTGTGTTATCCCTATATACACGTCTATATATATATATATACACGTCTGGTGTGTGTTATCCCTATATACACGTCTATATATATATATATATATACACGTCTGGTGTGTGTGTGTGTGTTATCCCTATACACGTCTATATATATATATATATACACGTCTGGTGTGTGTTATCCCTATATACACGTCTATATATATATATATATATACACGTCTGGTGTGTGTGTGTGTGTTATCCCTATATACACGTCTATATATATATATATATATACACGTCTGGTGTGTGTGTGTGTGTTATCCCTATATACACGTCTATATATATATATATACACGTCTGGTGTGTGTGTGTGTGTGTTATCCCTATATACACGTCTATATATATATATATATATACACGTCTGGTGTGTGTGTGTGTGTGTTATCCCTATACACGTCTATATATATATATATACACGTCTGGTGTGTGTGTGTGTGTGTTATCCCTATATACACGTCTATATATATATATATATATACACGTCTGGTGTGTGTGTGTGTGTGTTATCCCTATATACACGTATATATATATATATATACACGTCTGGTGTGTGTGTGTGTGTGTTATCCCTATACACGTATATATATATATATATACACGTCTGGTGTGTGTGTGTGTGTGTTATCCCTATATACACGTCTATATATATATATATACACGTCTGGTGTGTGTGTGTGTGTTATCCCTATACACGTATATATATATATATATACACGTCTGGTGTGTGTGTGTGTGTTATCCCTATACACGTATATATATATATATATACACGTCTGGTGTGTGTGTGTGTGTTATCCCTATACACGTATATATATATATATATATACACGTCTGGTGTGTGTGTGTGTGTTATCCCTATACACGTATATATATATATATATACACGTCTGGTGTGTGTGTGTGTGTTATCCCTATATACACGTATATATATATATATATACACGTCTGGTGTGTGTGTGTGTGTGTTATCCCTATATACACGTCTATATATATATATATACACGTCTGGTGTGTGTTATCCCTATATACACGTCTATATATATATATATACACGTCTGGTGTGTGTGTGTGTGTGTTATCCCTATATACACGTATATATATATATATATACACGTCTGGTGTGTGTGTGTGTGTTATCCCTATATACACGTATATATATATATATATACACGTCTGGTGTGTGTGTGTGTGTGTTATCCCTATATACACGTATATATATATATATATACACGTCTGGTGTGTGTGTGTGTGTTATCCCTATATACACGTCTATATATATATATATACACGTCTGGTGTGTGTTATCCCTATATACACGTCTATATATATATATATACATGTCTGGTGTGTGTGTGTGTGTGTTATCCCTATATACACGTATATATATATATATATACACGTCTGGTGTGTGTGTGTGTGTGTTATCCCTATATACACGTCTATATATATATATATACACGTCTGGTGTGTGTGTGTGTGTTATCCCTATATACACGTCTATATATATATATATACACGTCTGGTGTGTGTGTGTGTGTTATCCCTATATACACGTCTATATATATATATATATATATACACGTCTGGTGTGTGTGTGTGTGTGTTATCCCTATATACACGTCTATATATATATATATATATACACGTCTGGTGTGTGTGTGTGTGTGTTATCCCTATATACACGTCTATATATATATATATATATACACGTCTGGTGTGTGTTATCCCTATATACACGTCTATATATATATATATACACGTCTGGTGTGTGTTATCCCTATATACACGTCTATATATATATATATACACGTCTGGTGTGTGTTATCCCTATATACACGTCTATATATATATATATACACGTCTGGTGTGTGTGTGTGTGTGTGTGTGTTATCCCTATATACACGTCTGGTGTGTGTTATCCCTATATACACGTCTGGTGTGTGTGTGTGTGTTATCCCTATATACACGTCTGGTGTGTGTGTGTGTGTGTGTGTGTGTATGGATAGGTGTGTGTGTGTGTGTGTGACCTTCCCCTTAGGTAAACTACTCCTTTGAGGATGAGACTCAGTCATGGCATTGTGGAGCTCCCATCATGCAAAGGGGAGTTTTGTGGAGGTAGAAATGCTAATAAAGCTTTGATTCATTCATGTTGATTTTTACATGACATCATTGTTCACAGGACCACTCCTCTCTCTCCTGATCTATATTCACACACACACACACACACA
>CM030187.1:17371485-17383985 GCA_017639675.1 Aplochiton taeniatus
TGTTAGGTTGTGTTTGCTACAGACAGATGTGTTTGATTAAACCAGTACTGCATGGTTTTATTTCAGTGTCTTTGTTGAGAGGAGGAGAGAGTGAGTGAGGTTGATACAGCAAACCTCTCTCTCTCAGCTGGTGAGGTTGGTACAGGCCTCTCTCTCCCTCAGCTGGTGAGGTTGGTACAGACCTCTCTCCCTCAGCTGGTGAGGTTGGTAGAGACCTGTCTCTCTCAGCTGGTGAGGTTGGTACAGGCCTCTCTCTCCCTCAGCTGGTGAGGTTGGTACAGACCTCTCTCTCTCAGCTGGTGAGGTTGGTACAGGCCTCTCTCTCCCTCAGCTGGTGAGGTTGGTACAGACCTCTCTCTCTCAGCTGGTGAGGTTCGTACAGACCTCTCTCTCTCTCAGCTGGTGAGGTTGGTACAGACCTCTCTCCCTCAGCTGGTGAGGTTGGTAGAGACCTGTCTCTCTCAGCTGGTGAGGTTGGTACAGACCTCTCTCTCTCAGCTGGTGAGGTTGGTACAGACCTCTTACTCTCTCAGCTGGTGAGGTTGGTACAGACCTCTCGCTCCCTCAGCTGGTGAGGTTGGTACAGACCTCTTGTTCCCTCAGCTGTTGAGGTTGGTGCAGACCTCTCTCTCTCTCTCAACTGGTGAGGTTGGTACAGACCTCTCTCTTTCTCAGCTGGTGAGGTTGGTACAGACCTCTCGCTCCCTCAGCTGTTGAGGTTGATACAGACCTCTCTCTCTCAGCTCTCAGCATAGACCATTTTCATCTGACAGAATCTGTCCTTTTCTAAATCATAATTTAGTTTTTTGTAGAATTCTCATAGTTGATTCTCAGCTGTGTTTGAATACTACGGACTTATAGACAGTATAGAAGCCTGAAGGTTATTGTTTTAGTCTATTATTGTTTCATATATCACAGAGGACATTGGAGTCACATCACATCAGCTCATCTATATCACCAAGGTAGAGGAAGACATTCTCACCATCATGATGATTTAGGACAGTATGGTTTGATATTCAAATAAAATATGTATCATTACTATGCAAAAGCATAAAAAATTTCGTGATAAGCTAAGGTTTTCATCTGTATAGTGTGTATCTGAATCAAGACTTGAAAGAAATTGAAATCATGCCTTGAATGAACATAACCTTACAACAAATAAAACACCCTTTAGCTCTGAACGGTCAGATCATTTAGAATAGGGAACCTTGTTCTCACCTGCACATGATTTCGTGTGTGAGTAACACCCTGCACATCTCAGGGTTTTTGTCTTGGCCTTCGTAGATGATTGCCTATTGATGACAGCGTCAAAGAATTATACGTCTACACACAGCACACATCACAGAGACTGTATTTCAGCACACCATCCCATAGGCTACACTATATGGAGTAATAATGAAAAAATAAGAACGTTAATCAAAATAAATGTGGTTAGTACAGCTTTTACTGGATCTAAAAAGGGCTTGTCCTACATGCAAAGGCTTAAAATAGAACCTGACTAGCTTCGGATGAAATAGGATTTGGTTTTAAATAGCCCATATAAGACTAATTCCTACATTCAAAAGTTGTGAAACGTTTGCATATGTTCAAATATTAGGCTATCACTGTTTGTCAATATAATCACTTAATGTGAGGCACACATGCTTATTGACTGAGATGGGGCGCTCAGACGGCCTAAATGCTGCCAGGGCCCGGCCCTCCCTCCCTTTCTCTCTCACTGGTGTTTGGGGGAGAGAGTACTAATGGACAATCTGCTGTTTATTCGGAGCCGCTTGCAGTGATTTTTCGGAGGATAAAAGCAGCGTTGGGGTGCGGATGACTAGGTTTGGAGCATTGGCTTTAACAGATGGTGAGGAGGGCTAGGTGCACACGTTGTAGCCCACGGTCCCCTTTTTAGTTGTTGCTGCTCTCTTTCTCTCTCTCTCTCTCTCTCTCTCTCTCTCTCTCTCTCTCTCTTTCTCTCTCTCTCTCTCTCTCTCTCTCTCTCTCTCTCTCTCTCTCTCTCTCTCTCTCTCTCTCTCTCTCTCTCTCTTTTTCTTTCTCTCTCTCTCTCTCTCTCTCTCTCTCTCTCTCTCTCTCTCTCTCTCTCTCTCACAGACACACATACACACACTCTCTCTGTCTCATTCCCTCTCTCTCTCATTCTTTCCCTTTCACCCCGTCTCTCTCTCTCTCTCTTCCATTCTGTAAAGCCATGCTACTACATTGGTAAGCGCTGTTCTCTCTGGGTAACGTTAAGCAGGACTGGTGGAGGAAAACAGAGCGGTGTGTAGGCTGGATTAGAACTATTTTCCAATGTCTCCACAGAGGCCCTGTGCCAGGCTGGGAGCCGAGGATACGTCTGCTCCCTCAGGGCGATATAAAGCAGGCTGGAGACCTATCACATTTCTCACTGGAGGGAGGCAAGAAACCCTCATTTACACAAAAATGCAAAGTGGGAGAGCCGCTCTCTGTATATTTCAAAGTCAATAGTGGAATAGGCTCCATATTTAGGGTTTAGATTACTGACACTGTCCTGCTACTGTTGTTAACCGTATTGAGTGAATGGCTGGAGCATTTCTTTTTTGTTTTTCAAAATAAAACATAACCCTAACCCTAACATTTAAAATCTACAGTTACAATCTTTTTATTATATATAATACAAAATAAAATTTGAACTATTTTCAGAACTTTCTGTTTAAGCTCTACATTTTACGTAAGAGCTGGAAAAATTTGCATATCCCCGGTAACGGATATGGTGTGGTTTCCTACTTGCGCCGGCCTGCGCAACTGCATGCCATGGGGGCGGCATCCAAGAGTCCGTGTTATTACACCCACTGAAACACTGCATTTAAATACGTTAGATAATCCTACTTATAAGCGGGACAAATGTAGAGATGTTTAGTAATGACACCAACAAACTTCAACGTGCTTAACCACCCCCCTCGCGCTCTCTCTCTCGCTCGCCCCCCCCCCCCCCCCCCCCCCCCCCCCCCCCCCCTCCCCACTCCTCTCTCTCTCTCTCTCTCTCTCTCTCTTTCAACACGCTGAAGGATAAAGAGGCACCGCGTGCAGCGCACTAGGCGTGAGGCGATGGAGGCTCGATGGCTGCGGTTCAGGGGTGTTCTGGTTAACTTGCAGTGATTTATCTGCGAGGTCGCAGCGGCAGAAAACTCGAATCTATAAACGGGCCGTTAAGCGCCATTGACTCAGATCACACGAAACCGACCTCGCTGCAAACACAATCAAAGCTCAAAAGACCGTCTGCGGGGCTCTGCTGAATCAAAGCAGTGTGTTGTGAGAAAACGCTGCCCTAACAGATATACTAACATCAATTCAAGCTTCCTGGTTGTTTTCATTACGTCCATTCTATGCAAGCCATTGTAATCATTCAAACTTCGCTGAGAGCAGTGAGTGAACTTGACGTGTAAATCCAAAATGCCTAACGCCCCTATAATAGCCTCAGCGTTTCCTCAACACTTCAGCAGCCCAACAGAGGAAGCAAGCCACATTGTCCGCTCAAGTGGCCTTTCCGCTCTCAAGCTCTCTCTTATAATCGTGTTGTAAAAGTGGAAAATCGTCTTATAGGCAAAAGAGAATTAAAATCGTAATATGCAAAGCCCTGACAAAAGGCAGACCCTCATTTCTGAGGCCACGTAAATTAAAAACTAGCTTATATTTTTCTTCTTTTTTTTTCCACGGGCATGAAAAATAGTCCACTCCCCAATATAAGACTTCAACCTCGCCTTTAACTATGCGGTTAATCAACTCAAACGCAAGAGCCATAATAGCCAGTTATGGTCCGCGCAGGAACAAAGCGGGACACTGCTGGCATATATTACTGTCGGGTTTGTCTGGCATGGCGGCAGCGGGCAGAAGGTATGAAAATGACAGCAAAAGGCCAAGGCGTGTAAATTAATCAAGGGCCAAGAAATGACACGCGCGGTCATATCACACGCGCTTTCCACTGGAAACAAATGTGAGAAACATGAGATTTAAATGGATTGCTTCGAGAGAGCCCGCGAGCAGATATTCTGAATACGATTTACACAATGAGATTGTGTCTTATCCTGCAATTAGAAAATTAGCATGACATATAATTTCCTCAATTTAAGTGTAAAATTGGCTATCAATGGCCATTCACTGATTCACTTATTTTGTATTTGATATAGGCTAAGGGGGAAAACATTGTGTTTTAAAAGCCACATATCCCCGAAAAAACTTGTATTCCTTTCTCCACCATATGATTTAAAAATAAATTTATTTTCAAAATCGACAAAAGAAAACAACTGGTTTTCCACAGAATTTAACTCTCGCACGTGTATTTCATGCATCAAAAACCCATTATTAGCAAAGGGAGAATAGATTTAAATCACTGCTTACCTGTTTTGTCATGGAATCAATTAACCGTACGAACAAATCCTGTTCCGTTCTGACGCCTGTGAAAAAGATGATTAGTCTTTAACGGCATGTCTCTCAAAGTCACTGTTTATTAATGTAATTACCATTCATTGATATGCGCAATCAAAGACACATTAAACAAACAGTATAAAATGTATATAAATGGTTAACAACAGTTTTTATCATTAGAACATTATAAGTCTAAGGATTTCCAATCAATGTCATTTTCTTTTAGAGAAAGTACAAAATGTAATATTATTCTCTATATAGCACGAGCGTGGAAGATGGAGACAGGATGCTATTTAATAATTAATATCAAACGCACTGAATTTACTTAAAGGCAAAAAAAATTGACTAAATGCATATTTATAGATTAATTTAAAAAATGATTCTTATAATTATATATTTTTAATTTCATTACAATGGACATGTAGTTTGTAATTGAATGTGAGTTGTCTTACCGTTGCTGTACAAGAGCTGAAGTTTATAATGAATTCCATTGTTCGTTTTTTCAGCATTTGGTTCCTGAAGGAAAAAACACATTTGTTGTGGATCCGTGCGGTATAGCTATTCTGTAGGAAATATCTTATGATGTATGTACATATTTTTAGATACAGCAAATCTGCGGCAAATTATTGAGAGGTTAAGTTAGCAAGCACATGATATCAGTAGGCTACTTAATATTCCAACTATATAGTATTTTAGGCTATAAGTTTCTCTATATAATTGGTCAAAACTTTGGTGAAACCTGTTTCTGTTCAGAAGAAATGAAAGACCAAAATTAAAGATCAAAATTAAAGACTGCATTTAACTTGTGTTTACTAAATCTGCATTTGCATTATGTTAACCTGCAATATTGATAAATATTACGTTAAGGATTTTTAGGTGCATAGTTTAAATTTGTGTTCGGCATCTCTGGACTTCATGGGCATAATGTTCTATTGGAGCCGTTGGCTTACTTTCTCCTTCTCCACAAAGTCCACATATGTCGTCCTCTCGATCTCGACGGGCTGTCCTTGCCGGTCGTAGAGAGCCAACACAAAGTGGAAGAAATTAGACTTTCGCAGGTTGGAAGGCGGTTGCTTCTCATAGTGTGCCCGGGCCAGCCCCACTCCGCTGCGGGGAGGAAGAGAGAGAGGATTCGGTTAGACAGGGAAAGAGACATGGCTAAGGAGGGTGTACCCCCACTGGAGATGGCGGGGTTAGTTTGGTTAAGGGACCTGGAGGTCTGTTGGGGTTTTTGGTTAGTCACTTTAGCAGTGAACTGCTGAAGCCTTTTGAAGGACTGGGAAGAGACGCAGAGTTGCGCTGGGAGGCTGTAATTGATACATAGCAATGAGACGATGTGGGGTTCCATCAGAGAAATGCATTAAAACGGGCTGATTTGGCAGCTACTTTACCTCTGAGCAGCCGTGTTGGCATCGACCACCCCGGCAGAATGCATCCACGACCGGACCGAATTCATCCCGCCGCCCAACGGTTCTTCCTTCATAGTGGTCCCGCCGCGCGGGATATTATCCTGAATACCGAACATTTAAAAAACAATGGTCAATAGTCCAACCCCAACTCCTGCCAAACGGGTTAAATACAGAGGTCGATGGGGGGGAAATATTTCTCTCCGGGTCGTTGACAGCTGCGCGTAAAATGAAGAATCCCACTTTGGAGAGAGAAAACCCCAAGTTCAACAGCGCAGTCTCCGCGGGAGCGTTCTGTTCTGGATCCACATCAACAATTGACAGAAAATGGGAATCAAACAGCGATTCTGGAACAGCTCCTGACGAGGAAGAAAGCCGTTCAAATAGTAGCCTATTAATGTTGAGTTGGTTTAATTCAAGTTTTAATATGTTAAAAAGGGTTAGCAAAAACTTTTGGCTATGTTATTTTTTGGCGCTGGACGCATCCTGGAATCATCATTTAGGGAAGAAAAAAAAGGAAATCCGTTGAGGACAGTTCTGAATCGACCAGTTCTGGCACAGTGCTCCGAATCCCAAAGACAAACACGGTGTAAGTGATTCTCGCCGAGGTGTTCCGAGCGCGGGGAGGGTGATGAGGGGCCTCGAGCTTCTTGCAGAATGAATGGAAGCAGACAAAGTCAGCCCTGCATCCCCACAGGACTGGTGCCTTTCCCGGGAGCCAAACCGTAAACCCACGGGATCCTCACTGTCACCGGATGACGTCGTGGGGGAGGCGTGGTCGTGACCATATATGGGAGAGTGACAGCCCCGGTCGGAGCGCGCTCCCACACTCGTCCCGTTTCTGTCACTCAGAAAAAGAGGGAGCGAGAGAGACAGACAGAGAGAGGTTTGAGATTTTATCCCCCACAAACGGGGAGTTGGTGTTCACTAAAAACCCCAGGCCCTCACGGACGTTAAACTGACAAATTGTTAGCGGGAGGGTGACCGCTATACTAGGCCTGTTTAGGATTATGCTATAGTATGCCAGTAGGCACAGATAAAAACACTATGCCACTAAGCTAACCGTTAAATGTCAAGGAAAAGTCGAGAAAAACTAAATATGTTTCTCCTTTACGTGTACAATATTTGCATCGTTCTCTTTAAGAGACGATTTTCATATGTTCAGATATTTATCCTATAAGGCATTCAATAAATTAAAGCAGACGCAAGTGGTTCATGCAAGCCCCTTGTAAAACTAGAAACGCAGACAGAACATAAGCTCACGTGCATTACTGGCGGAGATGGGACTATAATAATAGCATGGTAAAAAATCTCCTCTTAACTCCATATCGATCCTTGTCAATAATTTACCAGCACATCGTTACAGCCTGCCGTCCATATAGTTTGACTGACGGGAGAAGCCTCAGCTTTCGTATCTCATTCGGTTCTGTTGTAAGAGCATGGTGTTTTAAATGAACTCATGGGACACTTTGTGACAACAGTAGGGCAAGCAGCATCTTTTCTTTATCTTTTTTAAAAATAGCCTTGAAATTAGGAAAACAACATCAGTGTAACAATTGTGGGCTCGGTTTTACGTGATGTCCCGGTTGTCTTACCCTATCCCTTTTCATATTTTAATTAATCGGTGAAAATCGAAGTCCGGTGAGTGACTACCGTGGGGATCCGCGTGCAGCCCGGTGCGGTGCACCAAGGCGCCGAGGGGTGGTCCCGGCCCGGCCGGGCGGCGCGAGCACAGCAGAAGGAGAAAAGATTAGAGGAGAAGAGAAGAGAGGAGAGGAAAAGAGGAAAGGAGATGAAGAGAGATGTGTTGATCTATTTCCTGCTCTATACGGGTTAATGGCCGTTACAAGATAGGGCTAAGTGAATTATCAAAGATTCCGCAGCATGTGCGCGTGGCCCCACAGCCATCACCTCAGCACCCACATAATTAAATATGTGAGTATTTTAATATTATATTTCATGGCAATTTTTTACTCAAATTTTATATACTAATTGCTTTTCTTTACATTCATAATTTATTAGGTAAGGTCTTTCAAAAGAACTCGTTAGTCTATCCTCCGATAATATTATTCTGAGAATTAATTCAATTGAAAGGCATGCAAATAGGACCATCTTTGTAAATCAATATTTGCTGGATTTATTAATGATTTTTAAAATAACCAGAGATAGTGAAATTTACTCAAAAGCTCATGTTGGCTTAATTTCAGTTTCATAACAAATAGCCTCTCTGAATTTGTTTGAAGGGAATGCTACCGGCTAAAAAACATCGTGTTTTTAAGAGGAGCTTACACTCCAAAGCGATGGAAATCTGATTGCCAAATTAGGGGTTTTAGGACAAATCCAGTTAAAACGACCCCGGCGACAGGGGAAGGGGGGCGCGAGGGCTCGACACCCCATCACGGGCGTAACGATCCCGTCCAAAAAGGAGTTTTAAACCTTATTTGACAACAAATGCAGCTGGGCCTCTGCTTGCGAGGATATTAGGGGGAAATGAATGCAAATCTGCGCGAGGAGCCATCTGGACAGGAACGGGAGGGAATCAGCTGCTCTCCGGGACAGGCGCGCGCCTGAATCCGTTTCACCTCATTTTCTTGTCGTCTGCTGCTCGAGCATACAGGCATGGATAAAAAGAGAGAGAGAGACACGCGCTCTACACACTATTCAACTTTTAAACGGTATAAAAAACACATAGCAACATAAAAAGAAAACAGGATTATTCTTTTCTAATAATATATTGTAATTCGGACTCGCCTGTCATGCACTTATCATTGAACTGCTGGGCTGGATAGAGAGGTTATTTGATGATCATATTGCTGCGGGTCTTCTTAAGACAATAACTACATGTCAACACGCTGGCCCACCAATTACATTAAACATGTTTAGACTTAGTGGGATAGTAGTCTGTCGGCTGTTATTATCTATTTTAAGTTAAGAACAATCAAAACATGGAATGACGAAATAAGCAAATATCTAATAAAATAAAAAATAAAGTCGGCGACCGGCTAATTATTTAACTGGGCTGTTGAAATAGTTAGAATTATTGCCTGCTTGCGATCATTAGTTTTGCTTTATCATTGGCTGAGGCTGGGGTGAACAGCAAAAATAGCCTAAATTAAGTTAGCTTCCGTTTTGAGCTAATATAATGGCTACTTTATACGCAATGTGTGTTTGAAGAAGATTTGCTCGTGGTTGCCAAGACCTGCCTATGAAACGTCCCGCCTCCTTATTGTGTGTGAAGTGTTCCTTTTGTGTGAATTTACGGGGTGAGGCACCGATGATCCTCCCCACACACACACACGATTTGCATTTAAATAGCGACATCAACCGAACGCGCGTGGCACACACCAGTGGGTTCCCCCAGATGTCAAGGCAAAGTCAGTCGGATGGCCGCTGCCCAGCTGTCCACGAGCCACATCATTCCGGCGCTCACACACACGCGCGCATGCAAGCACGTACAGACACGCGCACATGCACTCACAAACACTCACGTACACGCAATCACACACAGAATCATGCGATGACTCACACACGTTCAGATAAGCAACACATATAGTGATAAGTCAACCCGCGAAACCCTCACAGATTCTCAATAAACACCAATATGGCTCGTGCCCTCCTTGTGAGCAGAAGGAAGTTGAAACTTCAAAAACATTCTAAATGCATCGATCCTCACATGTCACGCGATCGCTATGGGTTATTGTTCTTTCTGCTGCTTATCATTTGAACCTCATACAAGTGAGAAGACATCAGTCTCATGAAGCAGACATCCCTGTTGGTTTCTGCCGGCATTAACTGAAATGAAGAAAAATGCATAAATAGGGGCAAAAACACAACGTTTTTAATCTTTAATTTTAACAAATAGATATTCTGCAGGTCCAAAGCCTATACTATTTTATCGGTGTCAAAAAAAATTGTTTTTTAATTTGACCTTCTGCGCTGCGACTTGTTCATCAATTTTATCATGTTAAACAAATTAGCATGAATTGACCTGCTCACTTACAAACCCATTTCACATCTATGTAAAGCTCGAATAAATAGCTATACCCATCACACATATTAGACGTGCGGCGTTGTATTCATTCAGATGAAGGATTCACGTGAATCAAATAGAAGGATGATTGCTGTGTTTTTGGGATTCGTACGCTTAAGCAAACATATAAAATCATTATTAAACTATTTTCTGCAATTTCAAACACGGGATGCGTATAGGTCTTAGTCTACTGTAAATTGACTAGAAAGCAATATAAGAATTTCAATTGTAGGCTAAAGGCCTATCATAATTTAAACCAAAATTCACTAATAGGATATAATCATTTGCGTGGTACGGCCAATATTTTTTCAAGCAAAATAGATGAAATTAGAATCTTGCAAAAGGTGCGTTCGATGAATTGAAGGTGTTTTAATGTTATTTATTTCAGGAGGGGGAGGGGGTCGTGTCAACTAACCCTCAAAGCTGACTCGTGTGCCCATCAAAACTATGATATGCATCAATCAGTGTTTCGGGCCGTCGTGCGCACTGGTCTTCACTTGATTAATGACATTGATTGTCTCGCTGTAGCAGGACATATGCTTTCCGTCGCACTCGTTTGTAAAATAGATTTAATTCCCCCAAAAGATGAATAGGATTAAATTGACATTTTAATTGTGGCTTATAAGTGAAGCTTTTCTAGGTTATGTTGGTAAGCGCTTTGAGTTATAATCTGCGGCCTTTATGCAGGGTAAAGATTTGCTACAGGCATAGGCAATTAAACAAAGGATAAAGAAAAAGGATTCAAGACTTTTCTTTATCGATCGCTTGAGTTAAAACGTTTATTGCTCGTTTAGAAAACTGGTGGAATCTTAGGCAAGGCCTATTTTACGAATTGTCTCGGATGATATGAATTGTATCCTTTTTGGTAGAGTCTAAAATATTGTCACAATAATTCCCAGTCTACACTGGCCAGAATAACCCTCAATAAGCATCAAAAGGAAACTAAATCGGATACAGACAGAAAAGGAAAACGGGGGGAAAGGAGTGATTTTGTTTGGTAGCGCTGCATCGGGGAATTCCCTCAGCGCAGCTCGGGCTGAAAGCCTCGTAGTTTAATTAAGAGCGCCTCCCTGTGGCTACTTAGGGCAACAGCAGGTCGGTCACGTTTTATTCGAACCAGAGGCTTTAAATTGTCATGGCCGATGGTCATTGACCTTGCATTTGAGGCTTGAATAACAGCCTTCTATGGAAAAAGTAATTCTATTAAATGTATTGCTTAATAGAATTGTTTACCGAGGCCAAGCCACTTAAAATAAATTCTAAGCCTTAACATATGAATCACAAAATTATTTAATGTATAATTAATACAGTGAAGCTTACAGTCTATGTATGTAGGCCTACACTAAACGTCTTCGGTATTATTCAGATTTTTTGTACAGGCCGCTAGTTGTTTTCGTATGATTTGGTTAGGTGCCATATCAATGAGCATTTACGCTCATTTCAAAGATATATACACGTTGTAGCATTTAAACAGTTCTAAGATGGTAACAAGGGATGCGGTCGGGATGCATTAGATGCAGTAGTTCAGACGCCGTATAGTTCAGAAACAGCGCCATGGGGTGAGTTTGATAAGCCACAATCATCTCTACAAATTATACATTTCCAGCTGTGAATAAAAGAAGTATCTGTTTCAGAGGTTCCAGAGAGGAGGGAGCGCGCGCTGGGGGCACCAGCTGATTATGGAAGCACGGTTCGATTAGCTAATTCTAGATATTCTAATTGGTTCTAATTAAACATGCCTCGCGCTAATTAACAGCAAGGTTCTACAGACCGTTGGGACGCTGGTGTCAGATTTCATACAGGCCAGATGTCCAACAAATCGCTCTTCAATTAAAAGTGGAGCTCTTCTTCTTTAGAGTGATAATTTTAAAGTTGAGTTTGGCTGCATTAATTTAATATTATAGAGCGCATAAATTAAGCTTAGTGCAAAAATAAAAATGAAAAAAGACAGCAAAACCACCTTTTCCAAAGTGTCCTTGATCATTTGACTATAGGCCATAGGAGGAAGTCCAAACTGTGCTTTATCTGACAGGAAAAACTTTTGAATTTTGAATCAAAACCAACAACCCATAGCATATTCCAAATATCATTCACTTTTTCCGGTGTAGGAATAGTTAAGCCACATCTTCATTTCAAATTTGTATTTTATTGTAGTCTGTTCATTCGACCCAGAGCTTGAATAACAAAAGGGATTATGTTGTAGAAAAATCGTTATGAGCCTATCACTGTTAAGAAATCTTTATCAAAGATTGCTTTCGCATTAACAGAGTAGAGCCCGTGAGATAGAGTATAGCAGCCAGATCATTTGCATTTTCCATTCCGTTTCTTATACACGAGAATGGAGAGTTTCAGCGCAGTGCGCTCAAGGCACTGCCCGGGGCGATACTCATAGAGGGAAGGAGAGAAGAGACGCGGGAAAACGAGTACAGAAAGCGAGACCATTCTGGACAATTAACATGTATAATAACCGTTGGAAATGGCGATGGAATGGAGAGCCGCGCGCTATGGGGACAGGTCATGGCCTCTTCTCGAGCTGATCTCGTAGTGTTCCTGATAGTCTTACAGAGTAGTCTATTTGAATATTAAAACGTTAACTTCCATAATCAATGTGGTGCTACAAGAGTCACTTCATACACCTTTGATACATTGGGTGGATTCGTGTTGCGGTCACATAA
>CM030187.1:17388985-17411485 GCA_017639675.1 Aplochiton taeniatus
TCCATCCTTCCCCCATCAACAACATAGAATATTCCAGTTGGTTCTCTCAAACTCTCTCTGTCTCTCACACACACAAACACACACACACACACACACATAGAGCTCCTGGTCGGCTGGGTCCTGAGGAGTTGTAATCACCTCATAAGGCCCACTCTCTCTCTCACACACACACACACACACACTCCTGGTCTGCTGCGTCCTCTGTGGTCCAGGCTTTGCTGCCATTATTAGTTGATAAGCTCTTTACACTTGTAGCATATTGCTGCAGGTTACACCCCTAAGCCTTACTGCCTGACGTTATTGAAAACCAGGGCTGGCTCTGCTTGTGTGTGTGTGTAGTCCCAGGCTCAGGTCAGGCTTTGTTGAGACATTAATACAGGTAAACCTAAGGACTTGACTTTGCTCCACCTCACGCCGTCACCACGGCAACCATTTCACCTCTTTCTAGAACGTTCCATCTACACTTTATAAATGGTGAAGTACATCTGGAGCACTAAAGAATTACTGTGTATTCTATGTATCTTTATCTGTCCCTTCTATACAAATTGTTTGACAGTTAAGATAAGTCTTTGTGGCTGGCTTTTTCTTGAGAATGGTCATGGATCACTTTGGATTGTGTGGAGTGTGGCGCCACCTACTGGCCTTTGATAGGAATAGAAACATGACACGCGTTAGCTTATCAGAAACGTTTCTCGTTGTCAATGTATGAGGATGTGCTTCAACTATGGGTCAGTTCAAACATTTGATCTTGAAAAAACGAATTGACTGAACATCTCAGGGTTTGAAAGATGTACTGTATAATAAATTACTGTATACATGTACGTATGTATGTTTGCGTGAGGAAACTGAAAGTCAAGATGCCCACACAGCTTAACCGGTTATGTTCTAATGCAGAGATCAAATCCCTTTCTCACCTGATGTGGTCTTTAGAAATGTGTCTCTTCTGGTTAAAAAAGCTCATCTAATTCTGTCTGTCTTACCAAAACATTTGTTTCTTCATTATCTGGATTGACAGGATGTGATGGAATCAGCAGACTTTTCTTTACAGTACTGACTGACTCAGAAGAGTCGTTGGAAGCGTTGCCGTGAGCAACACAGGAGGCTGCATTAAAATGGCCATCAGAACTCTAGAATCTGAGATTCTGCAACACTTTACATTCCCGTTGTGTGTGAGTTGCTGCAGAAGAATCGTTTACAGGACAAGGCTGCATTTTATAATGAGACATCTAAGCGCAGGCTGCCCAGTGATATTCACATCACACTCAAACAACAAAAAATAAGCAGGAATCATAATCAAATAAGAGATTGGAGGTTTCTACATGTCAATCATCAATCAAGCGCATCAACCTGGTTTGAATTACAAAGATTTTAATTGTATGAAAAATACATCCACCCTCACACAAAAACAGAAAGTCTAAGTTTTTGTTCCTTCGTCCTAAATTAAAACTGCTCATTGAACATTTCATCCATGCTTAGCTTTCTTTAGGTGGCTACTAGGCAGCATTAGCTCCACACACAAACCCATACAATATATAGTGGGAAACCAACATTCAAATGACATAACTATATTATAAAACACTACATTAGATTTCAAACCAAATGTTAAAGATAATTCACTGGGGGACAATGTTCATTGATACATTTCCTAAGTGTGTGAGGTTCAATTCCAGTCTGCTGTCACTTCGTCCTTGCGGACACAAACACTTTTTTTTTTTTTTTTTTTTTAACATGAACCTAATTAGGTATAAAAAAAATATTTCTTTCAGAAAAATATATTTCTTTCAGAAAAATATTGTGTGAACAGTAATAGAAACATTATCAAAATTAGTGGATTTCAAAAAAGCATTAAAATGACGTGGAATTGGAAGGATTGGATCTTTTAAAGACCAAGGTTTGTCTTCGTAGAGACGTTTTCTATATTTTGTTCCTAAGAGGGGATACAAAAGCTATAAATCCACTGTAGCTTTCAGTATTAAAAACAAAGAACGGACAATTAGAACAGTTCAACACAGTGTTAGTTTCTACCTACAGTACATGCAGCATTAAAGTGATTGTGAGGTAAACCAGTGGAAGGAGAACTCATAACAGAGTGATATGCTGATAACAATATTAGCAGCCCCTTATCAGTCCTGTTGCTTACAGAGAGAAGTGTGTGTGTGTGTGTGTGTGTGTCAGACTCATAAAGATTAACAGACGATCCGGAAGGACAAACTGTAAGCCTTAGATCATAAAAAGAGTATGGTGTGTGTGTGTGTGTGTGTGTGTGTGTGTGCGTATGTGAGACAGATCCTGTACGCTTATTATTACAGCTTCCCATCTAAATGGCATTCACCCCTAAAATACTGGGACCTCATTTAGCTCCCCGGGGAAATGTACAGAACGGTAGCAACTATCCATCTGGTAGTGACAGTGAGTCGAATCAAACATACCCTAAAGAACATGCAACGTGATCCTGGTAAGGGACTGAAAACAGTCAAAGTGTTCCGCTGGGTTTGATCTGGGTATGTCAGGCACTTGGGACAGCCACACAAGTCTAAGTATCTGGGGGAGGTACATCAATCACTCAAGGGAAACAATAAACTACAGTACTATCAGAAAGAACTACAGTACTATTAGAATGCACCGATACTGCATGGTTTGGGTTAGGGTTACGTATTAGTATCGGGTTGATCCAGGGCTCCAGTACACGGATCGGGTATCGGAAAATATTACCATACCAGCGTCAGATACCAATGCTGACATGTAATTCCATTCTCGGTGGGAAAGTCAGTTAAGAATATCCAAAGATGGTGCAACAGTTCTGATACAGTCCTACCAATCGTTAAGCATTGCAAGTTATTTGATTACGTTAATGTTGCAGCGGTCAACTTTACGTCTGTGCTCGGGCTTCACTGCTAAGTGGATAGATCCATCTTTTCTTCTGACTGTCTTACATGCGAGGCAATTCAAAGGATAGCATTATTCACTTACAGCTGAGGTAATATGTCTTTGAATTAAATGCTAGAAAAATGTCATATTCCAAAAGAGAAATCAAACTCTACCACTCTACTTCAGATGTTAGGTCCCTCACCTACCAGACACAAGGTGAAACAAAGGTTCTGCATTGCAATAGCTCCGTGTATCTGTTTCAATAACAATATCTTGCTTTTACATTTTCATTTTGACACATGCACAGTTAGTCACTTTTGGGAGCCATGCTAGCGGTTACCTCAAGCTTACTGCTATCGCTAGGCTACTTTCACAAATACCACGTAAATAACTCTATACTGGACGCACAGACATGAAATTGACATCGTTCATATCGACTAAGGGTAAGATGGGGGATATCTTAACTCCCAAAATGTGTAACTATCCCTTAAAGGTAAGACCTAGGCGTCTAAAGAATAGCCACGATGTTAACTATAAAATGAAATCAGAAAAAAAAGTATTTTATCCCGTGTGTAAATGTGCTGTTATGATAGTGACCGTCAATTATTGTCCTTAACCTGCACTAAATTACAAAGTAATTTTGTTCTGGCTGCACGTGATTTGGCAATGCTGTGAAAAGTACTCTGAGTACCAGAACTCAGATTGAGGAGTTTCCAAGACAAAGTACTTAGACTAGGTATCGTCCATGAACAAACAGGATTGGTGCATCTCTAACCTCAAGGCACATGACTTGCTACAGCACACTCTTCCCTTTTTGCTTTTCAACTATGATTGTTACTCCTACTCCTCCTCCTGAGTCTCCTTTTCTTCCTCATTTCAAATGTACTTCCTCTCTTCTTCATCGTCCTTCCCTTCACATCTTCCTTCTTCCTCCTCCTCTTCCAGTCCGATCAGAACCCATGATGTGATTAATATGTCCCTAAAAGAGGTTCACACACACACACACACACACACACACACACACACACACACACACACACACACACACACACACACACACACACGATAGATGATGGATCTATGTTTAAACCAAATCAAGTAACAGTTCTCGGTAAAAGCCCAAAAACCCACGTACCGGCTCGCCAGCCATGCAGCGAGGACAGGAGTGCTGAGGCGATGCGCTCTGGCCTGTGTACATCTGGAAAACAATACACAGTGTCTTTCTACATCTGGAAAACGATACACAGTGTCTTTCTACATCTGGAAAACGATACACAGTGTCTTTCTACATCTGGAAAACAATACACAGTGTCTTTCTACATCTGGAAAACAATACACAGTGTCTTTCTACATCTGGAAAACGATACACAGTGTCTTCTACATCTGGAAAACGATTACACAGTGTCTTTCTACATCTGGAAAACGATACACAGTGTCTTTCTACATCTGGAAAACGATACACAAGTGTCTTTCTACATCTGGAAAACGATACACAGTGTCTTTCTACATCTGGAAAACGATACACAGTGTCTTTCTACATCTGGAAAACGATACACAATGTCTTTCTACATCTGGAAAACGATACACAGTGTCTTTCTACATCTGGAAAACGATACACAGTGTCTTTCTACATCTGGAAAACGATACACAGTGTCTTTCTACATCTGGAAAACAATACACAGTGTCTTTCTACATCTGGAAAACGATACACAGTGTCTTTCTACATCTGGAAAACAATACACTGTCTTTAAACATATGGGAAACTATACACAGTCTTTATACATCTAGAAAACAATACAGTCTTACCTAACACATCCAAACCAAAACAATACAGTCTAACCCAACACATCCAACAATAGCAACACAAGCTAACCCAACACATCCAACACAGTCTTAACCCAACACATCCAACAAAAACAACACAGTCTTAACCCAACAGAGACAGACATCTTAGGTCAACAGATCAAGATAAAAAGAACCTGTAACCAGAGGCGCTTTAACAACCTCATACTTCTGACGTTTTATAACTTTTATTTTACCAAGAAAGTATTATTTGATTATGAATGAATGTTTGAAAATATTGATGTAATAAGACATTGGTTTGATTTTCCCTCTGTATGGATATTGCTCAACTAGTCAAGGTAAAAGCATATGTTGATAAGACAGGAGAGAAGGTGTGTTGTTATTAGACAGCCATGACCTTTGAATGCCTCTGCATGTTACACCTTGACCATCAGGACATATGAGCAATCAAAATAGCCCACCCAGAATAGACTATGAATGTATGTAACTGGATCCTGATGTGGACTACTTGGATGGCCACTGACAGAGCATGCTAGATAAACTACACAAACAAACAAAACACCTTATTTTAAAGAGAACATAATCTTGTGTTGTGGAAGAGGTAACTTTGCTGTGTACTACCGTGTTTGGGTTCGCGTGGTTGCCTACATCGCTGCCGTTTGGAGCCGTTGTCGGTTGCTGCACAGCACCTTCCCAAGTGTCCATAGGACAATCTGCCACCGCCGCGCCATATTCAACTCGAGGACAGTCAAGCCCTCCGCACACCCGTTTCTGAAATACATTGCACATCACATTAGCCACAGTTAACAGCCTAGTTGAACTGTTTATGTTACTGAACTTAGATATAGATATAAGAATGAACATAACAGAATAGAAAAAGATAGACATTATATTGTGTTTCAACTTCAAACACATTATCCAAGTCATCACACGGATGCTTTAAACGCAGATACAGTTGTTAATTTGTGGTGGGCGAAAGTACTACAAAGCCAACTTGAAAACAAAACTTTTTTTGTAGCTTGGCTAACGTTAACTGGATACTTACTGCTTGACAGTTGGTCCAGCCGCTCCTGTCCCCATCGTGGGGTCGTTTCTTCTGCATGGGAGTGATATATTCCATAGCGAATGGCTGTAAATGGTAAACTGTTAGTACTAATAGTAGCTAGCTAGTGTTAGATTAGCAGTACTGATAGAGAGTAAGAGTTCACGACAAACTGAGTTATTCAGAGTTGACTGGCTAATGACGTTAGCAGTAGCCCAAGCTAGTTCAGCTGTAAAGAGAAAATCCCTAATACAAGCAAAACCATTTACACAAATCACAAGAGTCTATCGATAAATATCCGTCTTGATTACTTCGTTAAGAACAGCCTAATAGCTATGGACGTTTCTAAAGCGGTTGCCCTTGCTTGGCAAGGGCAGAATTGAACGTTCTGTTCTCTGTACGGAAGATCTCTGGAGAGCATTATAAAACTAGCCAACGACAGCTCTCTTCAGTTTGAACCGAGGCTTGGACCGTCTCCTGTTTCCTGGTTCGTCCATAGCTCTTCACAATTGGTCAGCTGACCATGTGGATTCGTTCCAGCAAAGTCTACGGTGTGAACGTAATTCCTACTTGTGGGGAAGTTGAAAGGTTGAATGCAGTACTTTCTAAACAGAGGGGGTCGGTCCAGCGGGTCAAGAGTCTAGAGGTAACACTTACTATTACCAAATTGAAATAATATAGATAGGTTACATTATGTGTCAACACGTGCCCCACTGGTCACATTGATCTTGTCTACAGTTAATGTCATGCACTTTTCATTCAAATATTAACCAATAGGACCCCCCTACTGTAGACCAATGGTTATGACATTCAGGATCGTGTTTGCGTGGGTCAGCCGGTAACGGTGATTCCACTGGAATTAATTGAAATGAAGAGGAAGTAAGTCTTCGTGTCGAATCATCGCGTGGAAACGGTGTGTAAGATATGAAAGGGAAAGCAGCTCATAACATCTCTTACCCCATTCAGATGTCTTCTCTACATGTTACAAATAAAGTCGTCCATTTTTTAAGGAATCCAAGACTAGTTTCCACAAGCAAGGCTGCACCAAGCCATCTCACCGTTTAATTCAGTGCTTTATTTTGATTTCACTGTTTCAGAGGTTGTGTTGGTTTGGTTTACCTAAAGACAGCAGTCTGACAGCTCTGTAGATCTACAGAGAGAAAGTCCCTTATAAAGACAGCAAGCAGTTGTAACCTTCTACGTGGAACAGTAAACAAAACAAGGTCATATTTTATTTTTGTACAAAGACATGAGACATTGAACCATGAGCAACAGATCAAATATTATTTTCAATATTTTCTAGTCGTGTATGTTATGTTGTAGGATCAGTTTACCATCGAGGGCCGGGTCTGAGTGTATTTGCTTTAGTTTGCTTTTTCCTCACAAAACACTAGAAAAGATTGGAACATAATTTGACCCATCGTTAGTGATGAACCCTTCTCTGGAAACCATATTTCTGGTGGCATCATTTATACAATCCTGCATGGAAACTCAATAGATGCTCCTTTTAACAGTGGAATATTGTTTCATTTTTCCATCAACTAAATCACATCATAACCTAGATTTGTTGGGAGGAAGTTCAGCCTTTGTTGAGCATCTATAGATTGTCTATGAGGGTCCACCTCAAAAAACGGTGTTGTGTGTTTGTTTGTTTATTTGGGGCCCAGCATCTCGTGAGGCTTGACCCACTGGTCAAACTCCTCTGCTGTGAGGTATCCCAGCTCGATGGCTGTGGCCTTCAGCGTAGAGCCTTTCTTATGGGCGGTTTTGGCGATGGTGGCTGCTTTGTCGTAGCCTGGAGGGGGGGGGACAAGGGAGCAAAGAAGAATAAGTCATAAAAACAAACAAGGTAGTAGTAGCAGACAGATGGGTGTAGATGTTTTGGTTGTTGGTGTTTTCTTTGTTGGTGTTTTGGTGGCTGTGAGTCTTGTTGTGCTCAGAGTGACCATAGAAGAAGCTGGGTAGATGGTTTAAATGGTGCTATACAGTCGGTGCTTACAAACCTCAGCAAGTCTGAATAAGCTTACTGTTGTTTTGGCGACCTTTAGTGGCAAAATGTATATTACAGCTCTGCACCTAGGGAACTGTTCTGTGTGTGTGTGTGTGTGTGTGTGTGTGTGTGTGTGTGTGTGTCCGGTGGAGTTCCTTACCGATATGAGGGTTCAGGGCTGTGACCAGCATGAGAGATTCATTCATCAGTTTGTTAATCCTCTCAGTGTTAGCCTCGATGCCCACCACACAGTTCCGAGTAAAGGACACACACGCGTCTCCAAGTAGTTGGGTGGAGTTCAACACGTTCTTAATCTGAGGAATAGGACCAGGGTCATTCAGAACATTTAATACATTCAAAAGTGGTTTGAATCGCTTGACAAATACTTAATGTTTATGTGGTGGTCTTAGAGAGTATGTGTGTGTGTGTGTGTGTGAGTGCTGGCCTTTGAGAGTGAGACAGACAGACAGACAGACAGACAGACAGACAGACAGACAGACAGACAGACAGACAGACAGACAGACAGACAGACACAGCGTACTCACAATCATGGGTTTGAAGACATTGAGCTCAAAGTGTCCGTTGCTGCCTCCAACAGTGACGGCTACGTTGTTGCCCATGACCTGAGCCGCTACCATGGTCACAGCCTCACACTGGGTAGGATTGACCTTACCTGTGAACACACACACACACACACACACACACACACACACACACACACACAGAATAATCAAATGTATCTTTCAGACTTGTGTGTGACTTCATGCTAACACCAGGTCCTCGACTATGAATGTAAACAAACTATTCAGCTGCTCTAGTCCCCTTAAGAGTTAGAAAGCCATTGACCCCTCCCCCAAACCCCTGACCCCTGACCTGGCATGATGCTGCTGCCGGGTTCGTTCTCAGGCAGGATGAGTTCTCCCAGGCCGGAGCGTGGTCCGGAGCCCAGCAGGCGGATGTCGTTGGCTATCTTCATCACGCTGCAGGCCACGGTGTTCAGCGCCCCGCTCAGCTCTACCAAAGCATCATGGGCCGCCAGCGCCTCAAACTTATTAGGAGCCGTGACAAACGGAAGACCTGAGACACACCACAGCCTGTCAGAGGAACGCTTTCAACCTCTGTGTGTGTGTGTGTGTGTGTGTGGCTGGCTACCTGTGAGGGAGGAGATAGCGTCGGCCACTTTCTCAGCGAAGCCGATGCGTGTGTTGAGGCCGGTGCCCACTGCAGTGCCGCCCGCTGCCAGCTCATACACTCTGGGCATGGCCCCCTTCACCCGCTGGATGCTGTAGTTCACCTGCTGCACGTAGCCACTGAACTCCTGGACACACACACGGAGACATATACACACACACTTCAGAATATACAGGTAATAGCATTACATTCCAGCTAGTAGAGTCGGAGTACCTGTCTCAGACAGAGAGGCACACATCCTGTACTGCGTCCTGTGTGTGTGTGTGTGTGTGTGTGTGTGTGTGTGTGTGTGTGTGTGTGTGTGTGTGTGTGTGTGTGTACCTGTCCCAGAGAGAGAGGCACTGCGTCCTGTGTGTGTGTGCGTCCGATCTTGATGATATCAGAGAACTCAAGGGCCTTGGCGGCCAGTGCGTCGTGGAGGAGCTGCAGACCAGGAAGTAGAACCTCATGGACTTCCTTTGCTGCTGCAATGTGCATGGCCGTGGGGAACGTGTCGTTGGAGCTCTGCGCGCGCGCGCACACACGCACACGAACACACACACACGCACACACACACACACACACACACACACACACACATAAGTTAGGTTAGGGGTTTACCTGGGACTTAGAGCACACCTGTATGGTCTGATGTTAGGGGTTTACCTGGGGCTTAGAGCACACCTGTATGGTCTGATGTTAAGGGTTTACCTGGGGCTTAGAGCACACCTGTATGGTCTGATGTTAGGGGTTTACCTGGGGCTTAGAGCACACCTGTATGGTCTGATGTTAAGGGTTTACCTGGGGCTTAGAGCACACCTGTATGGTCTGATGTTAGGGTTTACCTGGGGCTTAGAGCACACCTCTATGGTCTGATATTAGGGGTTTACCTGGGGCTTAGAGCACACCTGTATAGTCTGATGTTAGGGTTTACCTGGGGCTTAGAGCACACCTGTATGGTCTGATGTTAGGGGTTTACCTGGGGCTTAGAGCACACCTGTATAGTATGATGTTAGGGGGTTACCTGGGGCTTAGAGCACACCTGTATGGTCTGATATTAGGGGTTTACCTGGGGCTTAGAGCACACCTGTATGTTCTGATGTTAGGGGTTTACCAGGGGCTTAGAGCACACCTCTATGGTCTGATATTAGGGGTTTACCTGGGGCTTAGAGCACACCTGTATGGTCTGATGTTAGGGGTTTACCTGGGGCTTAGAGCACACCTGTATGGTCTGATGTTAGGGGTTTACCTGGGGCTTAGAGCACACCTGTATGGTCTGATGTTAGGGGTTTACCTGGGGCTTAGAGCACACCTGTATGGTCTGATGTATGGGTTTACCTGGGGCTTAGAGCACACCTGTATGGGCTGTGGATGGAGGTTTACCAGGGGCTTAGAGCACACCTGTATGGGCTGTGGATGGAGGTTTACCTGCTAACCTGTTTGCTAGGTTTACCTGGCTTTTGTTGACGTGGTCGTTGGGGTGGACAGGTGTCTTGCTGCCCAGCGTCCCACCCATCATCTCAATGGCTCTGTTGCTGATGACCTCGTTGACGTTCATGTTGGTCTGCGTTCCGGATCCGGTCTGCCAGACCACCAGGGGGAAGTGGTCGTCTAGTTTACCTGCTGCTACCTGCAGAGGAGACTCAACATCAGGGAAGGAAGGAACCTCAGAAGACATACAGGAATACAAGACTAGGATTCTGACAGGATAGGATTAGCTAGCCATGAGCAGGCATTGCAAACACAGCCGTGCAGCTAGCCGTAAATAAAAAGCTAGTATAATAAACAGTATACACTTCTGAGGAGGCATGGCTGCAGTTGAATTAGTGTGTGTGTGCGGGGCTGTGTGTGTGTGTGTGTGTGTGTGTGTGTGTGTGTGTGTGTGTGTGTGTCTACGTCACCTCATCGGCTGCAGCTACGATGGCGTTGGCAATCTTTGGGTCGAGGCCGTAGTCTTTGTTAACCTCCGCTGCTGCCCTCTTTAGGATCCCAAAGGCTTTGATCACCTGGATCTGAAGGGAGGGGGTGAACAACAGTGGAAGATAAAAAAAAGACAGATACACCCACCCACACAAATCCAATACTCACATACAGGGCACCTCACCCCCCCCCTCCCTGAACACACACACACACACACACACACACACACACACACACACACACACACACCCCTCCCTAAAGTCAGTACTTACAGGCATCCTCTCCGAGGGTCCGCCGATCTTGAAGTTCATGGTGGACCTGACAGTCTGGGCGCCGTAGTATTTATCACTGGGAACCTTCAGCTCCCCGAACGTGTCACGCTCAACTCTGTAGTCTGAACTAGCCTGGGGAACACACACACACACACACACACACACACACACACACACACACACACACACACACACACACACACACACACACACACTATATGTTACGCGAGTCAGAGGAAAGCAGCTGTAATAGTTTAAGTTAGTTAGTTCAACAGAATGTCACATGGGACAGCATGCATTTGTCTGCAAATCACCAGCCAATGAGCACATCCCATCTCTAGCGCAATTGACTATCCCAGCCAATAAGCACATCCCATCTCTAGGGCTGTTGACTATCCCAGCTAATAAGCACATCCCATCTCTAGCACTATTGACTATCTCAACCAGTGAGTAAATAGTAAACAGTAGTAGTGTTAGTGTTGACTAACCATCCTAACAACAAACACAGGGTGATTTACTTTCCCGAGCTATTAACACCCTCAATCTCATACTTTCATATGTTATTGAATTTTTGGACATTAACGATAAAGTATAGCTAGTTTCTATATATGACAAATAACTTTACAGTCTCTCCTAGACGTCCATCTGTGTTTATTTACTGTATTTGTACACGAGCGCACACACACATACGTTAATAAAAGCGTCGTGTAGTACTACAGTGATTATCATGCTATATAGCGAGAATGCAACGTGAGAGATCTGCGCAGCTGAAAAGAATGACAACTGCCAAACAAGATTTAGCTAAAATTAGCAAGTGTAACAGCCAGCCAGCTATATCACTAGCAGTGTTGAAAACAATATTTGACCTTCTGATTGCTTGCACGTAAAGGCAAATAAGTTAGCAAAGAGGGTAATCAGTTAGACAACTGATAAACAGCAAACAATAATATTGTAAATCGTTTGATTCAAATGCACAGTCTGTCCGCGGTTGACAAAAGAGTTGAACTAAAACCCAACAAGATCTAGTAAATGCAACCTGACACGCTAGCTCTAGCCTGTTAAGTCAAGTATTCGTTCATTTTAAATGGTTAGCTAAGGCTAATAGCTAAGGTCATTTCGCAAACGGCTTCCCTATTCTTTTACAAGGCAAAATACCATACCATTCTAGAAGAAGTTGTGACAGGGCCGATGGCTGGAGAGTCCTTTCTGTTACCGAGGTTCCTCTGCAAAGCTGAGAAGCTACGGTTTAACCGTTGAATGTTTCGCAGAGAGCGATACATGGTGTTGGCTGTCAGTTGCAAGCGATGGCGGAGGGCGGAACCTTAGTGAACCAACCAAAAGCTTCTTATAGTGGGCGGAAACATATTCTTGCAACAATGCTTGTGAGAGGGGGGAGATAATTGAAAGCAGCACCACATGAGCACGTCTAGAAGTCTCAAGAAGAAGAAAAAAACAGAATTAGACTTCATATCTTTAAACCATTCAACCAATATAATCTCCTAACACTGTTTTACGTATGGCAGCGTATTGCTGCCACGCCAGAAAAGAAAAACTGATTAGTATCACGGTATAACCAATATACTGTCAATGGGTATAACATGAAAAGTGTAGGCTATTGTTAAAACGAGATGTTTTTCACATTGTAATATGATATTTCCACGTTAAAACGTATTAACTTATTGTTACAACATAAAACGTGATAACTTATTATTATTATACCATGACACGTTTCATGTTGTAACCCGATAACAATGCTCTCAGGAAGAGATCCAGCTCTATGGCTTCATGTGCTGTGGTGGGTGAGTAACATTAACAAGCTAAGTTATGACGTTATAATGTGAAACGTTTCATGTTAAACCAATATTAGTTAGCACGTTTTAACGTTAAACGTTTTATGTTATAACAATAAATTGTCACGTTATAGCTTGAAAATATCATGTTATAACGTGAAAAACATATTGTTATAACAAAAAAACATTAACGTTACAACGTGATACTACTGATCGTTTTTCTTTTTCTGGCAGCAACCCGTTTCCATAACTTTCAACTAACATAAATAATAAAAGAAATAAAACATGTGTTTCGAAGATTCGTCGATTAAACAGATTTAAACATTAGTTCTAGACTGAAAATCTCGTTCTTTCAAACTCAAATGTGTAGAAAGCTGGAACCGAGGCATTTTACTGGTTAGAAATTTTGTCAGGAAGTGATGGAATGACTTTCCCCAGCGTGTGGACCGGAAGTGCTGCCAGCTGCTGTTCAGCACCCTAGTCGCTAGAGCTCCCATTTACTGTGGGAAAGTTACCTCGTATAAATTATTAGTTTAAAACGGGGTTATTTGTTCACTTTAAATTAACTGAAGATGCTTAAAACACAGCTGCTGAGAATGCATATTACTGAGCGACTAACAGCTGTCGCTGAGGAGATATACGCGGCTGTGGGAAAGACAATTGCAGAATACGAGGAAAAGGTTCTCCAGTCAAATTTAGAAATTGAACGTCAACGAAAATTGCTGCACATATTTTTTACACAACCTGTGATTAAAGTTTATCGAGCAGGTATGTACATTTAATCATATATGTTACTAAATATCCCCTCGATTACGCAACTATATATCGCTAACTTGCAACATACAGATAGCTGTAATGGCTAGCCAAAGACAATCGATACCTTGGCAATTTGCATAAACAAAGCTGCTCAACCGCGGCCGAGACAGATATTTTCGTAGCCAACACATAACGAACACACAATTCGAATCGGACCGTTCATACGTAAACGACCTCAGAAAACTAAAGCTAGGCCAACAGTTTATCGTGACATAATTCGATTTTTATGATTAATACATATCCCTAATCGAATAACATGTATTCGTTCATACCTTTAACAATGGCCTAAACCTCGTTTTCCTCCTTTGCATTGTTCTGTTATGTGCGAATTCCTTTACAATGTTTATTAAATCTATCTGGTGAACGCGCTGACTTTTAATGCTGTGAATAGCTAGTCCGAAGTCTGTCCTGGGACATAATGCTTCTGTCATTGCTGAGAATTAGACCTACTTGAGCGATTCCTCGCTTTCCAGCCAATGCTCATCACACATCTCAAGTGACTATCAAGCAAACAATCTTACCAATAAAAGCATTATAAAATTGACAAAAATGTAGTGGTGAAGGGGGCGCTCAATTCCATGCTATAGCCAAATCTCTTTGTTTCTCTTGACCTCTCTCCAGATCCCAAGGAGTTAAAGTCTAAAGAGGAGGTTCCCCCTGAGCAGCAGCACTGTGAGCAGGAGAGGAGTCCCAGTCTGGACCAGGAGGACCCAGAGCCCCCCCAGATTAAAGAGGAACAGGAAGAACTCTGGACCAATCAGGAAGGAGAGCTGCTTCAAGATCTGAAGGAGGAAGAAACTGATACCAAGGACTCCATGTTGACTATTCCAGTGAGTGGTGATGGCTTTCTGAACATGTTTCCCCAGCATTACCCGACACACAGCGTGGACAACAGAGAGGGAGACCCTGTAGCTACAACCTCAACAGACCAGATGAAAACAGAACCTGATGGAGAGGACTGTGGAGTACCAGACCCAGACAGTGACTACCAGCCCCCTTCTTCAGACTGTTCAGCAGAGGAGGATGGAGAGAGTGTGGAAACTACAGAGAACCCATTGAATCGCCATCTTGTCTCAGGAGGTCTTGGAACTGGAGAGAAGCTGTTTCGTTGCACTGTCTGTGGGCAAGCGTTTTCAAAGAAATGTAATATGTTACGTCACATGACGGTTCATACCTGTGACAAACCATACAAGTGCAGCTTCTGCTTGAAAGAGTTTAAGCTAAAGTCTACTTTAAAAACCCACTTCAGGACTCACACCGGGGATAAGCCCTTTAGTTGCAGTTTCTGTGGTAAACGTTTTAGCAACACAGGGTCTCGTCACAAACACATGAGGACTCACACTGGAGAGAAGCCGTTCCAATGTAGTCTCTGTGGGAAAACATTTTCAAAAAAATGTAATATGTTACATCACATGAACGCTCATACATGTGAAAAAATACAACACAAGTGCAACTTTTGCTTGAAAGAGTTTAAGTACAAGTCTGTTCTAAAAACCCACCTAGAAATACACTCTGGAGATAAGCCTTTTAGTTGCAGTCTCTGTGGTAAAAGTTTTTGTAAAAAACAATATATTTATTCCCACATGAGGACACATACTGGGGAAAAGCCATTTAAATGCTCTGATTGTGGCAAAGGATTTGGGCTTAAAAAGAGTCTCTTATCTCACGTCAAGATTCATACGGATGAGAAGCCCCATGTCTGCAGCCTCTGCTCTAAAGAGTTTCGGCATAGAGGGAGCCTGAAAGTCCATATGAGGACCCACACTGGGGTCAAGCCCTTCAAGTGCAGTGTCTGTGGGAGAGAGTTTAGCCAAAGTGGGAGTCTTAAAAAGCACATGAGAACTCACACTGAAAATAGGTTTAAATGTGTGGCTAGAACAGAAGAGGAGCAAAATATCTCACCAGAAACATTGTTAAAATTCACGTGACTTTTCTAAAGGTGAGCAGCCACATACTGTAGCTGCTGCCTTCCTTTCTGCTAACAGTGAGGAATACCTCGACAGGCTCAAGGTTATTCACCAATACAAGAGGAACCCCCTTTTATGTTTTCAGGAAGAGGAGTTAGAGTAATTGCATGTGAGAGTTTTTTGGGTGATTTTCTCCACAGAGAGTAGATATTGAAGTAAACAATTTGAATCTGATTAAGCTCATTGCGTTGTTCATCCCAAGGAAGTGTCACAGATCTGCAGGAGCCAGTTAGCCACAGCTTACCAGGACTCTTTCTGTAAATATAAGCTTAAAACACACATACACTGTGATGGATATGAATGGGCAGTTTTGGGGAGCAGTGAACTACATGTAATGAAATTAGTAGTTTAACTACATTCTGCATAGCTTGCTGGAAGTTCAACTACATTCATATATGCATAGTGATTAACTTTTTTCAGTTAACTACTGAAACTTCAAAACAATTTTGGGCTGACATTTTCAGCGTTGGCAAGGACATTTTCAGCGTTGGCGAGGACAATTTTAGTGCCAAACTGAACAGCCTGTCGGATAAGAACTTTGAGATTCTGCTCGTGTTATGTGTGGTGTAAACGAGATTCTGCTCTGACGAGTAAAAGTAGAGAATCATTGTTTAGACCAGAGCTCAAGCTGTTCTTACTGTCTAAAGAGGTGCTAGTTGAAGACTGGTTTAGTTGTTGGATTGTAGTCAGATGTTAAAAAACAGACGAGTATAACAACAAGCCCATTTTTGTTTTTAGACCAGTGCTGAAGACGCTCAAATGATCTAAAAAGGTGCAAGATACATTTTTCTTTACTGTTTTAGTTGTAAGCAAATAATACAAAATCCAGATATGTTGACAAAAGACATAACAAATGCAATTGTGTCTTTGGGAAAATCCCAGATCTATGGGATTGTTTTGTTTAGGACAGGTTTTGGTCACAGGGGTATTACAGGAAGCAGCTCACCTGTGAAAACATTTGGCTATTTTTTTATGTTTTGCATCTGACTTTGTAAAACTAAACTTGAATGTATTAGGTGTCAATTAGTTATAAGTATTGATTATTGGTATTAACAAATGTTCAGAGAAGTTGTTGCATGCTATTTTAGAAGTAACCTGGTTAGCTGAGGAATCCTGCTTGGTGCAACACCCCCACCTGGACTCTAGTTTCCGGAAGGCAGGTGTATGACTGATGGATATTGTATACAAAACCAAAGCTGATTTTCCTTCCACTTTCCTATGAATAGTGGGGTATTTTCTATTTTATATATTTTTTTTGTCAATCTATGATCTGTGAACAAGTGGGCTCTTTTTCCTATAATCTTGAATGGCATGTTTTGCCGGCACGTGACATTTTTGTATCATCATTTCTTATCACACGTACGTTGTCACAGTCCAGTGGAGGACAGTTTTTAAAGACGTTTTTTTTCCGAAATGCCCCCGCCATTATTTGTATTTAACGCCGACAGTCATGGCAGCAAACAGTACATCTATACGAGACAGAAACACAGCGATATTAGGAAAATACTTTAGTAATTGGTTGCGATCCATATTTATTACCTCCAACTGTATTTTGTCCTTTAGAATCTGCAAAACGTCTTCCCCAACTTACTTTTCCCGACATTTACATTTACCTTGTACAAAATCCCTCTCCATACACCGGAGATAGTCTGAGGTCTTTCAAGAGTACAGATGCCTATCAATACGTCGTTGCAGGAAGGGTGAACGACACCAAGATATGGCATTTGGAGGGAAAACATATTTATGTGATCACAGGACATGTAAGTAATTCAACAACAATTTATCAACCATGTTATTTTAGTGGTTAGATGTCTAGAGTGACAATCTTAACTAGCTAACGAGTTGTTAGCCATCGGGCTAATGGCTGGCTAGGTAGCATTACTCTAGCTCGCTTATAGCAAACAATGTACTACCAAACAAGTTCACTTATATCGTTCACGTATTTGAACAAGCTCAGAAAAGTAGCTAGTTTGATAAGTCTCAGCAATTGTTCAAGATTGTATTAACGCGCTGAATTTGTAACTTAATAGGTCAATCATCCACAGGCTCTGAACACATGTCCATGGATAGTGGTGCATGATGAAGGGACAGTTGAGATGGCGCATTGCACATGTACGGCAGGGTTGGGAGAGGTGTGTTCTCACGCTGCCGCACTGATGTACACAGTTCTGGCTGCTGTTGACAAGAGAGAAGGACCAACATGCACTGAGAAGCCATGCGCATGGACTAAGCCAAGCACAAAACAAGTCAAGTATGATGAGTTGTCTAACATCTTGGCTAATCAAGATCAAGTTGAAACTCAAAACCATTTACAGCACATGAGAACATCCGCTGATGAGTTCAAGTTCTTCTGTGAGCAGCTCCACCTGAGTGAATGCCAAGAGGCAAGTCCCAAGAAAAGTGTGATCCTGTCAGTCATCGAATGCCATTCCCACAGATACATGCCCAGGACTGTAACTCAGTATGGAAGCACCAGCCTTTTGATGGAGCTGGGGGAGGGAGCCAAAGTCTTTGAAGAGCTGCATCTCACACCAGAGCAGATAGGAAATGAGAATGGCTCTGGTTAAAACAAGTGCGAATGTCACAATCCCAACATCTGGTTATCAAAGGAAAGAGAGTACAACAGCTTATTTGATCAACGGACGTGCGTGATTACTCCATTAAACGTTGCTACCCTGCAGTAGTCAAGGCCAGAAATACTTATCGCTGTAGTTGGTAAAACTTAGGCCTATTATCAAGACACGTTTAAATTGCGTAGCCCATTGATAGAATTTGCACTGAAATGTTGTTTTTCTTGTCAAATGTTGCTTCATAAAACAAGCATTGCAAGACAGAGAAATCTTCCTCTTTGATTAAGAGAGTTTACTATCCTCGCTCCTCTCAGTTTTCAATTGAATAGACCAGGCACACACACACACATATATATATAGATATAGATATAGGAAGCAAGACAAAACCATGCATTTTCCCCCGTACTCCATCGTGGATTAATACAGTTGAGAACTTCATTGAGAAACTGTTTGGAGGGTAAGACAAGATGTTAACATTCTAATTACAGTATGTTAGGGATAAAAAGTAAAATATTTGATCTTCTGATGTAGCCTACTTGGGAGTGTTTGGAAATAGTAGCGTCCACGAATATATAAGATATCACCCAAAAAATATTGTTTTATGTTAACCCAATATTAAAGTAATGGTTATCAAATGAATCTCCTAGTGTCCTGAATCGGATCATCGTGAGTGAGGGAGGGAGGGAGGGAGGGAGGGGACGGGGTTAAACAAGTGGAGCATGCATGCAGTTCACACGTCCTTCCTGCAGAGGGAAGCACCACAGTGGTTTTCCACATAGACCTAAACACTACCTCTTACTAACAGAAACATATTTCTCTAATTTATTGTTTGGCTGCATGTATGGATTAGACATCCATGTTTTAGCCAGATTAATCTCTCACTTCCATGTTGTGGCCAAATGATCACTTCCATGTTGTAGCCAAATTCATCTCTCAGTTTCCTTTCCTTTCTCCTGATCCCAAGGAGTTAATGGCCTCTGATTGTAAAGAGGAGGTTTCCCCTGAGCAGCAGCACTGTGAGCAGGAGAGGAACCCCAGTCTGGACCAGGAGGACCCAGAGCCCCCCCCCCCCCCCCCCCCCCCCCCCAGATTAAAGAGGAACAGGGAGAACTCTGGACCAATCAGGAAGGAGAGCAGCTTCAAGAACTGAAGGAGGAAGAAACTAATACCAAAGACTCCATGTTGACTGTTACGTGTGTTAGAAGTCTCTTTGATCAAGACCAAACTCAGTCTTCTCACCTTGATCTATCTCAGAGTGTGGACAACAGAGAGGGAGACCCTGTAGCTACTCCCTCTACAGACCAGATGACAACAGAGAGGGAGACCCTGTAGCTACTACCTCTACAGACCAGATGACAACAGAGAGGGAGACCCTGTAGCTACTACCTCTACAGACCAGATGACAACAGAGAGGGAAACCCTGTAGCTACTACCTCTACAGACCAGATGACAACAGAGAGGGAGACCCTGTAGCTACTCCCTCTACAGACCAGATGACAACAGAGGGAAACCCTGTAGCTACTACCTCTACAGACCAGATCACAACAGAACTTCAGACCAGGACTGACCACTTTGGGCTCCTAGTCACCAGGGTATCAAACACACTGCCCTCTGTAGCAAAGTAATATTACTAATACTACATTTAAACCTATGAAAAGTTATGCTAAGATTCAGTTTTTGTTGTTTTTGACTTGACAGAGGGTATTGGATGGGATGCCCAGACCATTACCATGGTAACACCCACAGGGAGAGATCTGCACCAGTTTTAGTCCCACCATTCAGTTCCCTGCCCGGTAACAAAGCCTTAGCAAATCTACTTCAGTGACTAATCTGCCTTTGAAAAGACATTGTTGCTGTCACTCCAAATCTGAGTGGCAACTCACTGTGTATGGACCAATCAAATCATAAGAACCCAGAGGAACCTGCATCCTAAGGTTACTTTATCAATGTCTACACATTAAGAGTTTGTCATTCTCTATAAAGAAGACTTTTTATTTTAATATATAGGAAATCTTTTAATGAGGATCCGATGATACAAGTACTTATACTCTATTAACAGAACATCTTCAAAAGCCATCTACGTAACCTATCACACACTATAAACAGAAAATCTTCAAAAGCCATCTACGTAACCTATCACACACTAAACAGAAAGTCTTTAAAAGCCATCTATGTAACCTAGCACACACTATAAACAGAAAACCTGCTACGTTCTGTAACCCAAAGCCACTTGGTGCCTTGGACTGTAGAATGTGAATCTAAAATGCATTTCAGAGAGGATATCTTTCTCTGTTCACCTTTTAACTTTTATATTATTACTTCTTTCTGTGAGAGGACAAATTTATCTGTTTACCTTTTAATATCTATTATTTGTTTTTAGTTTGGATTGTGTCTATTCTTTTCGTTCTGTTAAATGTTTATGGTTTTACAAGCTGTTTATAACACAGTATATAATCACAATAAAAATACTATTTGCAAATAAAGGCCTACTGTACACATAGTTGTCCTGCATTGATATGACATAGTTTCTTTTCTTTTTTCAATGTTGTCATGATGTATTGAAATATGCACATGTTTGTAATCTATACTCCTGTTGGTGAACGTTAAGTGTGTCCTTCCTCATCAAAGTAAGTATTTTAACAGATTTTTTGTTCCACATGTCTTTCATTGAGTGAATATTGAATTGAACAAAGAGGATGATGGGAGACCTACATGAGCCCAACAGCCCTTTTAGTAAGGCCAGGCTAGCTGATATCTATTATGATTATTAGTATGATGTTTAGACCTTTCAATGAGGTTGGGCTAGCTGATACAATATTTTATTATGATGTTTAGACCTGTCAATCAGCTCTATCTTGCTGGAAACTTCACAGGCCTTTTGAACTGATTTTATAGTTGATTACAATCATAAATGTTTACAGATATGTGCTTTTTGCTCTGGTTGGTTGGTGTTGAGCCCACAGTTGGTGAAGCATTTCTGATGATTCTTTTTTGTCATAATAGTTTTCAAGACTGGCATCTTTGTAGAGGCACGTGGAGTCAATCGTTTATGGTTGTTTTATTCTCCTTAGACCTTGATATTTGCATATCTGGTTCATACTGTGATGTTTTTTTTTATAGGGGCTCTAAATACAGCTAACTAACAGCTTGATCTGTGCTTAGGGAAATGGCGACACGTTCAAAAATATGTCCATGTTAATATTGTGTGTCCTCAGATGGGTGCACGGTTTGACAGCAGGATACGACACTGACACTCCAATCATTAAGTCATCCCTAACTCGGGAAGGCCTAAGGGCCACGATGTTATTATCAGCATCCCTGGACTCGGCGGGAAGCCCAACCCACGAGCGCAGTGGTTACCAAGGTGCTCGAGCCGATGTGGAGCCCTATCAATGATTCCTTGCACGTGATTGGCCCCGAGGTGGCGCGCGTTCACTCAAGTAGTGATCGTGCCCGCGCTTGCTGCTCTTCGCTTTAGAGGAGGAGAGGAGAGTGTCATTTAACCACCGAATCGGTCCCTGGTTTCCCCCTGTTCCAATGAATAATGATTACATTATTTTGTCCGGCAGTTGACTACATCCACTGAGCGAGGAGAGGAAACTCGGATTCGCTCCGTATTTGCCGTGGGCCTTGGCGAGAAAGGTAAAATTGATCTAAGTATTTTTTATGTTTGTTATTGCGTTGCTCTTTCTGCCTAGCGAGCGTCGCTGCTCAGGGAGCTGTCCTTGGTCGTGAAACCACCATAAACAGATGCCTGTCTGCATCTCCGTTCTGGTTATCGATCCCTCAATGATCGCAACAAGACTAGAGCACCTGAACAGCTCGTTACGTTATACCTCGAAGGTGGTCAGTGGCGGCAGTCATGTTTGGTGGTTTTAATAAAAGGCTGTGTCATTGTGTTCGGACGGTAAACGCTTATCGGTTGCTGTAGCGGCGATATATTAACCAAATATTATATATTAAATATTAACCAAATATCATATATTAGCTAGTCTACCAATTTTGTTTTATCGTAATGATTTAGCAGTATTTTCAGCATATAGACGATAAAAAATATTTATTAAGAATCGTCCTACATTAGTATGGTGTCTTACATTTTTCAGGTGAGCTATACCTATGTTATACTATGCGTGATTTAACTTCTATGTCAATATTTCACGCTGTAGGACTCTGTAGCAGACCTTGCCCTGATCTCCTGCATTGCCTGGTAATAGTTTGAAGCATTCTATCAGTTCGTATTATGTAACTATCCAGGTTACTGAAAAAAGACTGTCTGGAAGCACACCCACCCA
>CM030187.1:17416485-17453985 GCA_017639675.1 Aplochiton taeniatus
ATATTATAAACCCTGCTGTGATGTTAATATAATATAATATATTATAATATAATCTATTATAAACCCTGCTGTGATGTTAATCTAATATAATATATTACAAACCCTGCTGTGATGTTAATATAATATAATATATTATAAACCCTCCTGTGATGTTAATATAATATAATATATTATAAACCCTGATGTGATGTTAATATAATATAATATATTATGAACCCTGCTGTGATGTTAATATAATATAATATATTATAAACCCTGATGTGATGTTAATATAATATAATATATTATGAACCCTGCTGTGATGTTAATATAATATAATATATTACAAACCCTGCTGTGATGTTAATATAATATAATATAAAATAAGGTAATGTAATGTAATACATTTGGCTGTTAATATCATCAACAAGGGAGGACACTGCTAATGAAAAGGGCAAGCAGCCACTTTGAGAAAAACGTTTGGTCTGTAGGGATTTTGCTTATCCAGTGACTGTTTGTGTTGTGTGTGTGCGTGTGCGTGTGCGTATGCGTGTGCGTGTGTGTTTCAGATGGAGGACGTCATTGGCCGCATGCAGGATGAGAAGGCAGGCATTCCCATAAGGACGGTCAAAAGCTTCTTATCCAAAATACCCAGCGTGTTTTCAGGTAACACGCTACAAACATGCTACCAACATGCTACAAACATACTAAAACTAAATACCCAGCTGTACTCTGGGAGACATTACCAGTCCTCACCTCACCTCACCTCCCCTCCCCTCCCCTCCCCTCCCCTCCCCTCCCCTCCTCTCCTCTCCTCTCCTCTCCTCTCCTCTCCTCTCCTCTCCTCTCCTCTCCTCTCCTCTCCTCTCCTCTCCTCTCCTCTCTTCTTTCCTCTCCTCCCTGTGGGAGAGTCAGCTGTTGCACAGCGGGCCTGAGAGACACACACAGAGCAGGCAAGACACAACAATTACAACAACAACAAGTCCCCCCCTCCCCATAGAGGGGACATGTGAGGGAGATGGCAGCTCTATCTCTCTGTCTCTGTGTTCTTCCATAGAGGGGACGTGTGAGGGAGATGGCAGCTCTATCTCTCTGTCTCTGTGTTCTTCCATAGAGGGGACGTGTGAGGGAGATGGCAGCTCTATCTCTCTGTCTCTGTGTTCTTCCATAGAGGGGACATGTGAGGGAGATGGCAGCTCTATCTCTCTGTCTCTGTGTTCTTCCATAGAGAAGACGTGTGAGGGAGATGGCAGCTCTATCTCTCTGTCTCTGTGTTCCTCCATAGAGGGGACATGTGAGGGAGATGGCAGCTCTATCTCTGTCTCTGTGTTCTTCCATAGAGGGGACGTGTGAGGGAGATGGCAGCTCTATCTCTCTGTCTCTGTGTTCTTCCATAGAGGGGACATGTGAGGGAGATGGCAGCTCTATCTCTCTGTCTCTGTGTTCTTCCATAGAGAAGACGTGTGAGGGAGATGGCAGCTCTATCTCTCTGTCTCTGTGTTCCTCCATAGAGGGGACATGTGAGGGAGATGGCAGCTCTATCTCTGTCTCTGTGTTCTTCCATAGAGGGGACGTGTGAGGGAGATGGCAGCTCTATCTCTCTGTCTCTGTGTTCTTCCATAGAGGGGACATGTGAGGGAGATGGCAGCTCTATCTCTCTGTCTCTGTGTTCTTCCATAGAGAAGATGTGTGAGGGAGATGGCAGCTCTATCTCTCCGTCTCTGTGTTCTTCCATAGAGGGGACATGTGAGGGAGATGGCAGCTCTATCTCTCTGTCTCTGTGTTCTTCCATAGAGAAGACGTGTGAGGGAGATGGCAGCTCTATCTCTCTGTCTCTGTGTTCCTCCATTGAGGGGACATGTGAGGGAGATGGCAGCTCTATCTCTCTATCTCTGTGTTCTTCCGTAGAGGGGACGTGTGAGGGAGATGGCAGCTCTATCTCTCTGTCTCTGTGTTCTTCCATAGAGGGGACATGTGAGGGAGATGGCAGCTCTATCTCTCTGTCTCTGTGTTCTTCCATAGAGAAGATGTGTGAGGGAGATGGCAGCTCTATCTCTCTGTCTCTGTGTTCCTCCATAGAGGGGACGTGTGAGGGAGATGGCAGCTCTATCTCTCTGTCTCTGTGTTCTTCCATAGAGGGGACATGTGAGGGAGATGGCAGCTCTATCTCTCTGTCTCTGTGTTCTTCCATAGAGAAGATGTGTGAGGGAGATGGCAGCTCTATCTCTCTGTCTCTGTGTTCCTCCATAGAGGGGACGTGTGAGGGAGATGGCAGCTCTATCTCTCTGTCTCTGTGTTCTTCCATAGAGGGGACGTGTGAGGGAGATGGCAGCTCTATCTCTCTGTCTCTGTGTTCTTCCATAGAGGGGACGTGTGAGGGAGATGGCAGCTCTATCTCTCTGTCTCTGTGTTCCTCCATAGAGGGGACGTGTGAGGGAGATGGCAGCTCTATCTCTCTGTCTCTGTGTTCCTCCATAGAGGGGACGTGTGAGGGAGATGGCAGCTCTATCTCTCTGTCTCTGTGTTCCTCCATAGAGGGGACGTGTGAGGGAGATGGCAGCTCTATCTCTCTGTCTCTGTGTTCCTCCATAGAGGGGACGTGTGAGGGAGATGGCAGCTCTATCTCTCTGTCTCTGTGTTCTTCCATAGAGGGGACGTGTGAGGGAGATGGCAGCTCTATCTCTCTGTCTCTGTGTTCTTCCATAGAGGGGACATGTGAGGGAGATGGCAGCTCTATCTCTCTGTCTCTGTGTTCTTCCATAGAGGGGACATGTGAGGGAGATGGCAGGTCTATCTCTCTGTCTCTGTGTTCTTCCATAGAGGGGACATGTGAGGGAGATGGCAGATCTATCTCTCTGTCTCTGTGTTCCTCCATAGAGGGGACATGTGAGGGAGATGGCAGCTCTATCTCTCTGTCTCTGTGTTCTTCCATAGAGAAGACGTGTGAGGGAGATGGCAGCTCTATCTCTCTGTCTCTGTGTTCCTCCATAAAGGGGAGGTGTGAGGGAGATGGCAGCTCTATCTCTCTGTCTCTGTGTTCTTCCATAGAGGGGACGTGTGAGGGAGATGGCAGCTCTATCTCTCTGTCTCTGTGTTCTTCCATAGAGAAGACGTGTGAGGGAGATGGCAGCTCTATATCTCTGTCTCTGTGTTCTTCCATAGAGGGGACATGTGAGGGAGATGGCAGCTCTATCTCTCTGTCTCTGTGTTCCTCCATAGAGGGGACGTGTGAGGGAGATGGCAGCTCTATCTCTCTGTCTCTTTGTTCCTCCATAACTCCTCTCTTTCCTCATGATGACTGACAGAATTACATCATGGCTGACATCACCCTCCGTAATTACCTCATTAGATTTGATTGGCTGTAATTAGATGTGCCTTGATTTGATTGGCTGTAATTAGATGTGACTAGATTTGATTTCATTGTGCCGTTGCTGTGATGACAGGACAGCTTCTCTGAGTGAGACTAGACTGAAATGATAGATTATTTAATTCAACTGAAATGATAGATTATTTAATTCAACAGAAAGAATGATTATTTAATTCATCTGAAAGAATGATTATTTAATTCAACTGAATGTCAGATTATTTAATTAAACTGAGTGGTAGATTATTTAATGAAATTAATGATAGATTATGTAATGAAATGTAATGTTTGATTTTTTCATTAAATTGAACGGTAGATTGTTTCCACTGTAGGTGATATTAAAGTGAACGGTAGATTGTTTCCATGGTAATGATGTTATATTGAACACTAGATTGTTTCCATGGTGATGATATTGTATTGAACAGTAGATTGTGTCCATGGTGATGATATTGTATTGAACAGTAGACCGTTTCCATGGTGATGAAATTGTATTGAACAGTAGATTGTTTCCATGGTGATGATATTGTATTGAACAGTAGATTGGTGATGATGTCTCTCTCTTCTCCTGTCTTGGTTCAGGGTCAGACATCGTCCAGTGGATGATGAGAAACCTCTGCATCGAGGACCAAGGTAAGCTTATGCCCTTATAGACTGGGGGGGGGGGGGGGGGGGGGGGGGGGGCTGCTGTGTGTGTGTCTGTGCGTGTGTGTGTGTGTGTGTGGCCTTTTTGATAGTTTATGCTTTACTTAGGATTTCCTCTCAAAGATCCTATCCTCCGATCGATGCAGAAGCATTTGGAAAATCTTACCCACAATCCTCCTGGGGTGTGTCTCAGCAGGCGCTGCTGTCAATCAAACACTAGGATGCTGCGTCCTGTGGAGAGTGCACGTCCTGGGATAACTCCTTCTAAAGACAACCTAATTATAATACCTCCTTATAAGGGAATTCTAAATATAATAACTCCTTATAAGGGAATCCTAAATATAATAACTCCATGTAAGGACATCCTAAATATAAGAACTCCTTATAAGGACATCATAAATATAATAACTCCATATAAGGACATCCTAAATATAATAACTCCTTATGAGGACATGCTAAATATAATAACTCCTTATAAGGGCATCCTAAATATAAGAACTCCTTATAAGGACATCCTAAATATAAGAACTCCTTATAAGGACATCATAAATATAGTAACTCCATATAAGGACATCCTAAATAGAATAGCTCCTTATGGGGACATCCTAAACATAATAACTCCTTATAAGGACATCCTAAATATAATAACTCCATATGAGGACATCCTAAATATAATAACTCCTTATGAGGACATCCTAAATATAATAACTCCTTATAAGGACATCCTAAATATAAGAACTCCTTATAAGGACATCCTAAATATAAGAACTCCTTATAAGGACATCATAAATATAATAACTCCATATAAGGACATCCTAAATATAATAGCTCCTTATGAGGACATCCTAAATATAATAACTCCTTATAAGGACATCCTAAATATAATAACTCCTTATGAGGACATCCTAAATATAATAATATTTATAATGAATGGAAACCGGCCTAATTCTGCCCTGCATGCATTTGTTGGTGTTTTTCTTTGAACATTTAAGATGTTTCTACAAAATTCTGCATGTAGGATCTCTGTTGGATGCTTGTCCCATCTAGTGTAGCTATGGTGACTAAGTGGACCCCATATTTCGCTTCCATAAAGTGCAATTGGCTGAATAACACTATCGAATATTTTGCACTATATTTTGATCGGAATGCTGATTTGATAGAATTTGCGTTTTATTGCATAGTACGCCCTACAAGCTTTTTCTTTCAACGCATTCACTGCCATAGTGAAACTACCTAATGCAGAAATTGTTAGACCAAGGTATATATATATAACTCATTGTGGGCTCCAGAGCTGTGGTTCCGAGATTGAACTGATGTCTTAGTTACTGACATCTGGGCTTTTTTTTGGAAGATCATGACTTGGGTCTTTTTCAGGTTTACTGCCAGGGCCCAGTTCTGGCAGTACTGTTCCAGCAGGTCCAGATGCTGCTGTAGTCCCTGTTCTGTTGGAGACAGCAGCACCAGGTCATCTGCATAGAACAGTGATTTGACTTCTCTATCTTGGAGAAATAGGCCAGGGGCTGTAGATTGCTCCAGCTGTATTGCTAACTGATTTATATAAATATTGAATAATGTTGGGCTGAAATTGGAAAGTCAAGTGGGTTCTGGTAATTTTTTATGGTAGATTCTAAGGCATTGCGCTCTTCTTTGATCAGGTTGTGACTTGGGTTAGTTTCATGTGAGGGGATGTCTTTATAGAGACTCTCAAAATGTGTTTTCCAAATTGTGTTATTTTGAAAAGGCAATGCCTGTTGTTTGGTTGTGCTTAAATGATTCCACATGTCCCAAAACTGATTTTGATCAATGGCATTTTCAATTTCTTCTAATGTTTGGTAGGGATACTTATTTTTTTTCTGTCTGATGATATGTTTATAATGTTATAGAGTTTCAAAATATTGCAGACGTACGCTTGGGTCGTCTGGCTTACAATGTTTTAAGTTAGATAATTTTCTTAAATCTTTTCTTGTGTTTTTGCATTCGTAATCAAACCATTTATCATTGTGTTTTGATTTTGTGTTTTTCTTCTTGCTCTTTAGAATGCCACCAATCATTGCTGCCTTCTGAAAGATCATGCCAATATCACTGGTGGCTATGTTAATGCCATCTTTGTCAGTTATGTATTGTTTATGAATAAAATGTGATATTTCTTTTGTAATTTGAGGTGAGTTTAGCGCCGTAATGAATTTTTCTGAACTGTCTACTACTACTTCATCTGTATGGCATATTCAGATTGTACAGTTTACAGGGCTCTGGTGGGGGTTTATTGGGCTGTCCAATCTTTTTTAGAAACACGTTGGTTTGATTATGGTCTGAAAGAGGAGTTTGCTGCCTGACCGTGAATGCATTGATAGTAGAGGGGTCCATGTCAGTAATTACATAATCAACTACACTAGACCCAAGAGCTGAAGAATAGGTGAACCTTCCCATAGAGTCCCCTCTAATCCTACCGTTAAGAATATACAGGCTTAAGGCTCGACGAGAAGTACAATCTCTTTTCCACTTTTGTTCAGAATACTATCAAGGCTGTTTCGTTGAGTGATGTTTGGCGTGGTATGCAAGGTGTTTTGACCAAATACATGGTTGTCGCCATGTGGGTCTATGAAATCAGGTTCGGACCCTGTTCCTGCATTCAGGTCTCCAGACAGAAGCACACTTCCCTGGGCCTGGAAATGGCTGATTTCTGTGTGCAGGTTGTTTATTAGCTCTTCATCAAAATAGGGGGATTCGGATGGGGGGATGTAGATAGCACAAAGGTATGTGTCTTTTTCTGCTATTCCAGTCACTTTTAACCATACATGGGGTTGTCCTTTTTTAACTGTGGATATATGACTGGCGAGGTCTTCTTTGTACCACACCAACACTCCACCAGAACGTCTGCCTCTATGTACAGTGCTGTGTTTCACGGAGGGCACTAAGACTTCATTATAACCTGAAGGACAGTGAGTGAGCATGTCTTTATGACACCATGTTTCTGTAAGTATGATAATGTCAGAGTTTTCAATAGATTTGAGGAATACAGGGTCTCTATTCTTCAAACCAAAGGCTGATGAGTAAAGGCCCTGAATGTGCCAACAGCTTATGTGGAATGAACACATTGAAATATTCAAAATGAACCTATTTAGTGAGACAGATAGATGTAATGTGTTGTAGACCTACATGCTTACCTTATAAATAACCTAGATACCTATTATGTGTATACATATTAATACATTCAAACATATGTATATTTTTTTTTAAACAAAATTTGATTACAAGAAGCACAGGGAGTGGTAGCAAGAAAGAGAGGGGGAGAGAAGAGAGCAGAGGTAGAGAGATAGGACAAAGATGAGAGGTAGAGAGAGGACGGAGATGGTTAGAACAGAGAGGGGTGAGGAGGTAGAGAGATAGGACAGAGATGGTTACAACAGAGAGGGGTGAGGAGGGAGAGAGATAGGACAGAGATGGTTACAACAGAGAGGGGTGAGGAGGGAGAGAGACAGGACAGAGATGGTTAGAACAGAGAGGGGTGAGGAGGTAGAGAGATAGGACATAGATGGTTAGAACAGAGAGGGGTGAGGAGGGAGAGAGATAGGACAGAGATGGTTAGAACAGAGAGGGGTGAGGAGGTAGAGAGATAGGACAGAGATGGTTAGAACAGAGAGGGGTGAGGAGGGAGAGAGATAGGACAGAGATGGTTAGAACAGAGAGGGGTGAGGAGGGAGAGAGATAGGACAGAGATGGTTAGAACAGAGAGGGGTGAGGAGGTAGAGAGATAGGACAGAGATGGTTAGAACAGAGAGGGGTGAGGAGGTAGAGAGATAGGACAGAGATGGTTAGAACAGAGGGGTGAGGAGGTAGAGAGATAGGACAGAGATGGTTAGAACAGAGAGGGGTGAGGAGGTAGAGAGATAGGACAGAGATGGTTAGAACAGAGAGGGGTGAGGAGGTAGAGAGATAGGACAGAGATGGTTAGAACAGAGAGGGGTGAGGAGGTAGAGAGATAGGACAGAGATGGTTACAACAGAGAGGGGTGAGGAGGTAGAGAGATAGTGAGGGGGGAGGGTGGTCTCGAAGTGGGAGTGGTGGTGGGGGGGTCTTGTCTCTATGCTTCAATGTAGAGTGACGGAACTTGTGGGGGGTATAGGGGGGGACAGGGGGCCGTTGATCAGAAGGGTCCCAGCTACTACCATGTTCTCTACTGGCTGGGGGGATGGACCTGGGGGCTTGGGGGGGAGAGGGTGATGCTCTGTGGTAGCCCCTGCAGCGCACATTGAGAGAGGGGGTGAAAGGGCCGCGACCCAAGGCTACGTCCTTTAGGGTCTTTGCAAATGTCCTTACCCCCTCTCTGTGGAGGTGAAGGCCATCATAAAGGTCCCAGGTTCCTATGGTGGCATGGTGAGCCAGGTGAACATTTTGGAGCGGGGCACATCCTCTGGTGATCTCCATGTTGATGTCGTTGATGACGTGTGGGGGGGGGGTGTCCGTCCTTGGGAGTAGTGTGAAGATCACTATCCTGGAGTCTGGAAACTCCCTACTGGCCTTCTCTGCCATTTTCTTCATGGCCTCAGCTGTCCCCTGGCGGAGGGTGTGGAGGTCGTTGGTTCCTGTGTGCACTACAATACAGTTTGGGCTCCCCAGGGTTTCCCTGCTGAGGAGCTTCATGGCCTGGCCTGTGGTGCTGCAGCGCTTTATGACCGCTTGCTGTCCAGGAAACAGTCTCTGGGGGTCCAGGAACTTGCCGTTGGAGTCTGTCAGAAGAACAACCTGTGAGGCTGTGGGCTGATCAGGGAGGGGCAGAGGCTGGTGCTGCCTGGCCTCTGGCTGCCTTGGTGTGGTGGTTTGGGTGGTTGGCTGGGTGGCTAGTTGGATGCAAGAGGGTCAATTAGCAGGCAACAGTGAGCTGGAGGCAGGCTGAGCACAGGGCAGTGTGGAAGAGGTTGCTTCAGAAAGGGGGCTGAAGGCTTCAGAGTTGGTGGTCTGTGTCTCAGTGTGAGAAAGAGTTGGAGCGGACGCAGGCTGTTGAAGCATTTGAAGCTCTGGGGTCAAGTTGTTCTCCCTTTTTTTTGGCTTCATCCTTCATCAGAGCCATTTGTGCTCGTAGTGAGCTGTTCTCCTCTCTGAGCTCACATATGGTGGTGGTGTTCTTTCTCAGAAGCCGCACTTCTTCTCTTAGCTCCTGGAGGAGGCTGTCAAGGGAGCCGGAGAGTGTGGCTTGGACAAACTCCTTAAACTCAGCACAGTCCAGCTCCAGCAGGGCCAGACTCTCTCTCAGCTGGTTGTTACAGCGGGTGGGTGTAGGAGGTGAGCAGATGGCCAGTGTGGTGTGTGTCTCTACTGGGTTCTCATGGGAATCGGACAGGTCACTCTCCTCTTTTAACACTTGGGCTTTGAGCAGGGGGAATATATCCTCAAAAGAGTTTAGTTGTTTTCATCTCCCTGCACCAGCACCAAGCCTATAGTGTAGTAGGTGATGGTTAAGAGGGGTCTGTCTGTGTCCAGTTCCTCATCTTTACATATCTGGATTCTACACCCACAGCCAACACCACCTTGGTGAATAATATGCCTGTAATGTTTACCCAATACAGTTTTCCAGGCTGTCACACAATTGAAGTGGAATATCAAGTTATTCTTAATTCTTTTTTCATTATTTTGGACAAAGTCAACATAAAGAGTTTCTGGATTCCCTTTAAGTAATTGCTCCTTGTAGGTTTTCCTTTTCTTTTCACCCTTGCATTCGGTGGGATACTGCACTTCCTTACTCTCTGTCCGGCAGTCCTGCGCTGATCTGTGACCCGGTATCCATGGCAACCAACGTAAACCGCCACTTAGTTGGCTAACTTTAGCGCAGTTAATAGCTTTTTTAATAAAAAATGTAATCGAAATAAATAAGTAGTTATTCTCTTATGTAATTTTCCTTTCGATCATCCATACAGTTGTTCTGCTTTACCTTTTTGTTGACCAGCGCGATGGTAAACAGTGAGACCTGACGTTAGCAGACTCGTTATCTGACTGTTACGTTAGCTTTTGTTAGCTAACTTTTTAACATCCGTAGATTTCCCGGTGAAAACCTTGCATCTTGTTTTTACATATTCTTGGTTATAACTACCTTCTTATTACAGTCTTTTCTGAGAATTTTCTCCATAATCTGTCTCACTATAGGCTCAAAATACGAACATTGTTCAGGAGCTCATTTCAGTTGCTGTCATCTCAGCTGTCAGGACACACTCCTCTCTCTCTCTCTCTCTTGTGCCCCCCCCCCCTTTCCCTCTCTCTCTCTCTCTCTCTCTCTCTCTCTCTCTCTCTCTCTCTCTCTCTCTCTCTCTCTCTCTCTCTCTCTCTCTCTCTCTCTCTCTATATATATATATATATACATATATATATATATATATATACATATATATATATATATATACATATTATTCTCTGCCTCTCGCACTCGCACTCGCACTCTCTCTCTTTCTCTCTCTCTCTCGCTATTACTCTGTGTCTCTCTCTCTCGCTATTACTCTGTGTCTCTCTGTCTCTCTGTCTCTCTCTCTGTCTCTCTCTCTGTCTCTCTCTCTCTGTCTCTCTCTCTCTCTCTCTCTCTCTCTCTCTCTCTCTCTGTCTCTCTCTCTCTCTCTCTCTCTCTTGTGCCTCTCTCTCTCTGTCTATATATATATATACATATTATTCTCTGCCTCTCTCTCTCCCTCTCTGGTTCTATCTCTCTCGCACTCTATCTCTCTCTTTCTGTCTCTTGCTCTCTCTCTCTCTCTGTCTATCTGTCTTTCAATATCTCCTTTCATCCCTCTCTTTTCTGATGTTCTGCCTTCTGCCCCATGGCCTCATGGGAAATTAGCATTGGACAGAGTGAGACACACACACACACACACACACACACAGATTGATGCCCTCCAACATCTACCCCACTGAGACTGTGTGTGTGTGTGTGTTTGTGTGTTGTTGTGTGTGTAGGTGTATAGATGTGTGTATGAGTGTGTGTACTGTGTAGGTGTGTGTGTGTGTGTTGTTGTGTGTCTGACGGTGTTTGTGTGTGTGTGTGGGTGTGTGTGTGTGTGTGTGTGTGGGTGGGCGTGTGTGAGTGAGTGTGTTTCATCTGCTGAGCTATTTAAAGGCCTTAAATGTGGCCAATAGTTTCATAATCTGATTTCCCTCTCCTCTCCTCTCCTCTCCTCTCCTCTCCTCTCCTCTCCTCTCCTCTCCTCTCCTCTCCTCTCCTCTCCTCTCCTCTCCCCTCCCCTCCCCTCCTCTCCTCTCCTCTCCTCTCCTCTCCTCTCCTCTCCTCTCCTCTCAAAGTGGAGGCTCTCCACCTGGGTACTTTAATGGCTGCTCATGGATACTTCTTCCCCATCTCTGACCACGTCCTCATGCTGAAGGACGACGGAACATTCTATAGGTTTCAGGTAAAACCCTTCAGTGGAACATTCTATAGGTTTCAGGTAAAACCCTTCAGTGGAATATTCTATTAGTATAGGTGTTATAACTAGTTGTCTATCTCTCATACTAGTATAGGTGTTATAACTAGTTCTCTATCTCTCATACTAGTATAGGTGTTATAACTAGTTGTCTATCTCTCATACTAGTATAGGTGTTATAACTAGTTATCTATCTCTCATACTAGTATAGGTGTCATAACTAGTTGTCTATCTCTCATACTAGTATAGGTGTTATAACTAGTTGTCTATCTCTCATACTAGTATAGGTGTTATAACTAGTTATCTATCTCTCATACTAGTATAGGTGTCATAACTAGTTGTCTATCTCTCATACTAGTATAGGTGTTATAACTAGTTGTCTATCTCTCATACTAGTATAGGTGTTATAACTAGTTATCTATCTCTCATACTAGTATAGGTGTTATAACTAGTTGTCTATCTCTCATACTAGTATAGGTGTTATAACTAGTTATCTATCTCTCATACTAATATAGGTGTTATAACTAGTTGTCTATCTCTCATACTAGTATAGGTGTTATAACTAGTTCTCTATCTCTCATACTAGTATAGGTGTTATAACTAGTTATCTATCTCTCATACTAGTATAGGTGTTATAACTAGTTATCTATCTCTCATACTAGTATAGGTGTTATAACTAGTTGTCTATCTCTCATACTAGTATAGGTGTTATAACTAGTTGTCTATCTCTCATACTAGTATAGGTGTTATAACTAGTTGTCTATCTCTCATACTAGTATAGGTGTTATAACTAGTTATCTATCTCTCATACTAGTATAGGTGTTATAACTAGTTATCTATCTCTCATACTAGTATAGGTGTTATAACTAGTTATCTATCTCTCATACTAGTATAGGTGTTATAACTAGTTGTCTATCTCTCATACTAGTATAGGTGTTATAACTAGTTCTCTATCTCTCATACTAGTATAGGTGTTATAACTAGTTATCTATCTCTCATACTAGTATAGGTGTTATAACTAGTTATCTATCTCTCATACTAGTATAGGTGTTATAACTAGTTATCTATCTCTCATACTAATATGGGTGTTATAACTAGTTCCCTGTCTCATAGACTCCATACTTCTGGCCCTCTAACTGCTGGGAGCCTGAAAACACAGACTATGGTGAGCAGAGCATTAAAGGATGTGTGTGTGTGTGACTCCGCCTGTCTCTCCCTCCTTGTCTACCTGTCTCTCTCTCTCTCTACCTTTCTTTCTGTAACTCTGCTGTGCCTGTGTCTCTCGCTCTACCTGTCTTTCTGTAACTCTACTTTGCCTGTGTCTCTCTCTTTACCTGTCTTTCTGTAACTCTACTGTGCCTGTCTCTCTCTACCTGTCTTTCTGTAACTCTGCTGTGCCTGTCTCTCTCTCTCTACCTGTGCTTCTGTAACTCTGCTGTGCCTGTCTCTCTCTCTCTACCTGTCTTTCTGTAACTCTGCTGTGCCTGTCTCTCTCCCCAGCCGTTTATCTGTGTAAGAGAACCATGCAGAATAAAGCCCGTTTGGAGCTGGCCGACTACGAAGCTGTAAGATGGAGTCTGACATCATCATCATCTTCATCATCACAGTCACCATCTTCATCATCATCACCATCACAGTCACCATCATCATCATCTTCATCATCACAGTCACCATCATCTTCATCATCACAGCCACCATCTTCTTCATCTTCATCATCACAGCCACCATCTTCTTCATCATCACCATCACAGTCACCATCTTCTTCATCATCACAGTCACCATCTTCATCATCATCACCACCACCATCATCTTCATCATCACAGTCACCATCTCCATCATCACCATCATCATCACCATCCTAGTCCCCATCATCTTCATCATCACAGTCACAATCTTCATCATCACCATCACAGTCACCATCATCATCACCATCACAGTCATCATCATCATCGCCATCACAGTCACCATCTTCTTCATCATCACAGTCACCATCATCTTCATCATCACCATCACCATCACAGTCACCATCATCTTCATCATCACCATCACCATCACAGTCACCATTATCTTCATCATCACCATCACAGTTATCTTCATCTTCATCATCACCATCACAGTCACCATTATCTTCATCATCACCATCACAGTTATCTTCATCTTCATCATCACCATCACAGTCACCATTATCTTCACCATCACCATCACAGTCACCATTATCTTCACCATCACCATCACAGTCACCATCATCTTCATCATCATCATCACCAACATCACAGTCATCTTCATCATCATCATCACCATCATCAAACTAATGAACAACATCATCATCACCATCATCATCATCACCATCACCATCATCTAAATAATGAACAACATCATGGTGGTCCTCTTACTCTGTGTCGGATGGTGTGTGTGCGTGTGTGTGTGTGTGTGTGTGTGTCTGATGGTGTGTGTGTGTGTGTGTTTGTGTCTGATGGTATGTGTGTGTGTGTGTGTGTGTGTGTGTGTGTGTGTGTGTCTGTCTGATGGTGTGTGTGTGTGTGTGTGTGTGTGTGTGTGTGTGTCTGATGGTGTGTGTGTGTGTGTGTGTGTATGTCTGATGGTGTGTGTTTGTGTGTGTGTGTGTGTGTGTGTGTCTGATGGTGTGTGTGTGTGTGTGTGTGTCTGCAGGAGAGTCTAGCCAGACTGCAACGAGCCTTTGCCAGGAAGTGGGAGTTCATCTTTATGCAAGCAGAAGCACAAGCTAAGTGAGTCTCTTTACACACACACACATACATACACACACACACACACACACACATACATAAACACACACACACACATACATACACACACACACACACACACACATACACACACACACACACACACACATACATACACACACACACACACACACACACACACACACACACACACACACATACACACACTGTACTGTTGAACTCACAGATTTCCAGGAATGATTCTTTGACTCTGACATTTTTCTTCCCCTTTCTCTCTTCAGAGTTGACAAGAAAAGAGATAAAATTGAGAGGAAGATTCTGGACAGTCAAGAAAGAGCATTCTGGGACGTACACAGACCTGTGGTCAGTTAACACACAGTGTGTGTGTGTGTGTGTGTGTGTGTGTGTGTGTGTGTGTGTGTGTGTTATGTAAGAATGTTTTGCTATGTGGTGGTATTATATGTTTGTGGAAAACATGAATCATGTCTACACTCAGTAATGGACACCGCCTGTAGGCCACATCTTATTCATTTACACATAGAGTTGGAGGGATGAAGGAGAGAAGGATGGAGGTCAGAATGTAGAGAGTTGGAGGGATGAAGGAGAGAAGGATGGAGGTCAGAATGTAGAGAGATGGAGGGATGAAGGAGAAGGATGGAGGTCAGAATGTAGAGAGATGGAGGGATGAAGGAGGAGATGAGAAATGGGACAGGAGTAGAGGGACTGAGGGACTGGCAGCCACAGCACCAACACACACACACTAACACACACACACACACACACACACACACACACACACACACACACACACACATACACACAGAAACACGTGCACACTCTCTTGCAGAAACAAGCACATAGTTCCACTCACAGAAACGAATGCACACTCTCACAGAAACACTAACACACACACACACACACACATACACACAGAAACATGTGCACACTCTCTTGCAGAAACAAGCACATATTTTCACTCACAGAAACGAACGCACACTCTCACAGAAACACACACACACACACACACACACACACATACACACAGTTACACACATAGATATTGACAGACTCTCACATAACAACACACACACACTGTCTGCTGCATGTTCTGATAGCTGTGATCATGTTCTGAAAGCTGTGATCATGTTATGATGTCTGTGATCATGTTATGATGTCTGTGATCATGTTATGATGTCTGTGATCATGTTATGATGGCTGTGATCATGTTATGATGGCTGTGATCATGTTATGATGGCTGTGATCATGTTATGATGTCTGTGATCGTGTCATGATGTCTGTGATCGTGTTATGATGTCTGTGATCATGTTATGATGGCTGTGATCGTGTTATGATGCTGTGATCATGTTATGATGTCTGTGATCATGTTATGATGGCTGTGATCATGTTATGATGTCTGTGATCATGTTATGATGTCTGTGATCGTGTCATTATGGCTGTGATCGTGTTATGATGTCTGTGATCGTGTTATGATGTCTGTGATCATGTTATGATATCTGTGATCATGTTATGATGCTGTGATCATGTTATGATGTCTGTGATCGTGTTATGATGTCTGTGATCATGTTATGATGCTGTGATCATGTTATGATGGCTGTGATCATGTTATGATGTCTGTGATCATGTTATGATGCTGTGATCATGTTATGATGTCTGTGATCATGTTATGATGCTGTGATCATGTTATGATGGCTGTGATCATGTTATGATGTCTGTGATCGTGTTATGATGTCTGTGATCGTGTTATGATGTCTGTGATCATGTTATGATGGCTGTGATCATGTTATGATGGCTGTGACCGTGTTATGATGTCTGTGATCATGTTATGATATCTGTGATCATGTTATGATGCTGTGATCATGTTATGATGTCTGTGATCATGTTATGATGTCTGTGATCATGTTATGATGTCTGTGATCGTGTTATGATGGCTGTGATCGTGTCATGATGTCTGTGATCATGTTATGATATCTGTGATCATGTTATGATGTCTGTGATCATGTTATGATGGCTGTGATCGTGTTATGATGTCTGTGATCATGTTATGATATCTGTGATCATGTTATGATGCTGTGATCATGTTATGATGTCTGTGATCATGTTATGATGTCTGTGATCATGTTATGATGGCTGTGATCGTGTTATGATGTCTGTGATCGTGTTATGATGTCTGTGATCATGTTATGATGTCTGTGATCGTGTGTGATGGTTGTTCTTCTTCTACTCTCAGCCAGGGTGTGTTAACACCACAGAGGCAGACATCAAGAAGTCCTCCAGAATGAAACAACCGCACAAAACCAGGAAGGTAAGAACACACTCTGATATGATGTTACCTTCAAGGTTAAAGACACACTCCCTGATATGATGTTACTTTCGGGGTTAAAGACACACTCCCTGATATGATGTTACCTTCAAGGTTAAAGACACACTCCCTGATATGATGTTACTTTCGGGGTTAAAGACACACTCCCTGATATGATGTTACCTTCAAGGTTAAAGACACACTCCCTGATATGATGTTACTTTCAGGGTTAAAGACACACTCCCTGATATGATGTTACCTTCAGGGTTAAAGACACACTCCCTGATATGATGTTACCTTCAGGGTTAAAGACACACTCTGATATGATGTTACTTTCAGGGCTAAAGTCTCTCTTTCTCTCTGTCTTTCCCTGTACCCCCCCCCCCCCCTCTCTCTCTCTCTCTCTCTCTCTCTCTCTCTCTCTCTCTCTGTCTCTCTGTCTCACTCTTTCTTGTACCAGTCAGTGTATGGGATTCAGGAGGACCTTGATGACAGAGTGAGCCTCCATAGTTTAACTACCTTACACCATCATCTATATATATATATATATATCCTCCTCTCCTCTCCTCTCCTCTCCTCTCCTCTCCTCTCCTCTCCTCTCCTCTCCTCTCCTCTCCCCTCCCCTCCTCTCCTCTCCTCTCCTCTCCTCTCCTCTCCTCTCCTCTCCCCTCCTCTCCTCTCCTCTCCTCTCCCCTCCCCTCCTCTCCTCTCCTCTCCTCTCCCCCCCCCCCCAAGCCTCCATCTTTCCCTCACTATGCCTCTGTATGTTTTCATCTTCCTCTCCCTCTCGCTTTCTCTCTCTTTCTCCTCCCTCTCTCTTTCTCTCTCTTTCTCCTCCCCCTCCCTCTCTCTTTCTCTCTCTTTGTTTCCTTGGCTGTGTCAACTCTCCCATCCCTTGTGTGTGCTGGGAGTATGTGTATCTGTGTGTGAGCTATGTACCCCCCTGTCTGTGTGTGTGTGTGTGTGTGTGTTGTCTGCATCTAGTCGGTGTACGGTCTGCAGAATGATGTCCGCAGCCACAGCCCAACACGCCCCCCGACCCCGGAGGTCAAGGAACCTACGGAGGAGGAGCTAAACACTCAGGTGACCAATCAGAGACTGGTGTTTCACAGACACGCACTGAGGTGACCAATCAGAGACTGGTGTTTCACAGACACACTGAGGTGACCAATCAGAGACTGGTGTTTCACAGACACGCACTGAGGTGACCAATCAGAGACTCGTGTTTCACAGACACGCCCTGAGGTGACCAATCAGAGACTGGTGTTTCACAGACACGCACTGAGGTGACCAATCAGAGACTGGTGTTTCACAGACACACAATGAGGTGACCAATCAGAGACTGGTGTTTCACAGACACACAATGAGGTGACCAATCCTAGACTTGGTCTGTTACAAACACACACAGAGATGACCAATCAGCTGTCCAGATCCGTTATCTAGCTAGCCTTAGAGGTAGCTGATAGGAGAGTCCAGTGACATCACATCCTGTTTGTCCTCAGATCCAGCGCTGGCAGGTCCAGTTAGACCGCCACAGGTTAAAGATGTCTAAGGTGGCAGAGAGGTAAGAGACCTGCTAACATTAACACTGTTACGATGTCAACACTTTAACCACCTAGTTCAACTAGGAGGAAATCAAAACTGGCATGACCTTACTCTGTTTGTGTGTGTGTGTGTGTGTGTGTGTGTCCAGTCTGATTGGCTACTCGGAGCAGTACCAGGAATATGACCCGTTCTTCACCAGTCCAGAACCCTCCAATCCCTGGATCTCTGACGACAGCACAGCCTGGGAGCTGGAGGCTAGGTCTGTCTGTCTGTCAGTCTGTCTGTCTATCATACACCTGTCTGTCTGTCTGTAATACTCCTGTCTGTCTGTCATACACCTGTCTGTCTGTCTGTCTGTCTGTCTGTCTGTCTGTCTGTCTGTCTGTCTGTCTGTCTGTCTGTCTGACATACACCTGCCTGTCTGTCTGTCATACACCTGTCTGTCTGTCTGTCTATCTGTCTGTCTGTCTGTCTGTCTGACATACACCTGTCTGTCTATCTGTCTGTCTGTCTGACATACACCTGTCTGTCTGTCTGTCTGTCTGTCATACACCTGTCTGTCTGTCTGTCTGGCATACACCTGTCTGACATAGTGTGTGTGTGTGTGTGTGTGTGTGTTCCTCCCTCAGTAAGGAGCCTGGCCAGCAGAGGGTGAGGCGCTGGGCCTTTGGGATCAGTGAGGTTCTCAAGGACCCTGTGGGGAGAGAACAGTTCCTCAAGTTTCTGGAGTCAGAGTTCAGCTCCGAGAACCTCAGGTGTGTTCTAAGGTCCTAGAGTTCTAGAACCTCAGGTGTGTTCTAAAGTCCAAGAGTTCTAGAATCTCAGGTGTGTTCCATGGTCCTAGAGTTCTGTAACCTGAGGTGGGTTCTAAAGTCCTGGAGTTCTATAACCTCAGGTGTGTTCTAAGGTCCTAGAGTTCTATAACTTCAGGTGGGTTCTAAGGTCCAGAGTTATTTGATCTATCTGGGCTTTACTATAGGGGCAGAGTACCATCGTTTTGGAGATTCTTATTATCATATTACTTTCTATTATTGTACTGGACACCTAACATCTGGCCAGTGGAGTTCAACAGCTGGTTGTGTTCTCAAACACAAAGGGCAGGAGGAAGCCTACTATCTATTGCTTTGCTGTGTGTGCGTGCGTGTGTGTGTGCGTGCGTGCGTGCGTGCGAGCCAGAGAAATGCTATCTGGAACAACTAGATCGATGCTGATGACAAACGCAGAAATTAATAATTAGGAGACGTAACATAATCAAATGGGATTGGCTGGGGTTCCAGTCTGAGCTGTTAATGGGATTGGCTGGGGTTCCAGTCTGAGCTGTTAATGGGATTGGCTGGGGTTCCAGTCTGAGCTGTTAATGGGATTGGCTGGGGTTCCAGTCTGAGCTGTTAATGGGATTGGCTGGGGTTCCAGTCTGAGCTGTTAATGGGATTGGCTGGGGTTCTAGTCTGAGCTGTTAATGGGATTGCCTGGGGCTCCAGTCTGAGCTGTTAATGGGATTGCCTGGGGTTCCAGTCTGAGCTGTTAATGGGATTGCCTGGGGCTCCAGTCTGAGCTGTTAATGGGATTGGCTGGGGTTCCAGTCTGAGCTGTTAATGGGATTGCCTGGGGTTCCAGTCTGAGCTGTTAATGGGATTGCCTGGGGTTCCAGTCTGAGCTGTTAATGGGATTGCCTGGGGTTCCAGTCTGAGCTGTTAATGGGATTGCCTGGGGTTCCAGTCTGAGCTGTTAATGGGATTGGCTCGGGTTCCAGTCTGAGCTGTTTATTGCTCTCCCTGCTGGAGTAGACAGGTACTGCAGCTAAAAGAACTACAACAGTGTGTGTGTGTAATCTACTGCAGCTGAATGTAGAACTACAACAGTGTGTGCTGTGCATTCTGGGTGAATGCGTGGACCAATCAACCAAGCATGCTAGCTCTCTAAATTAGCAGTGTCTGTGGACCAATCAACAAGGGCTTGGGGAGACTAGCCCTCTCCTCACTGGTCCACTCACATGAGCGGTGTGAGCTATGATTGGTCGACTAAGCCATGCATACTTCCTCCCTCTGTGGTGTAACTTCCTGTCCTCATCCTCAGGTTCTGGTTGGCTGTCCAAGAACTGAAGAAGCGGCCAATCAAAGAGGTGCCAGCACGGGTCCAGGAGATCTGGGCGGAGTTCCTGGCGTCGGGCGCTCCCAGTGCCATCAACGTGGACTCCAAGAGTTACGCCAAGACCACCCAGAACATCAAGGACCCAGGCAGATACGCTTTTGAAGACGCACAGGTAACCCCTGACCTTTGACCTTTGATAAACCCCTATCCCTAACTTTATAGTGCTCATTATAAACTACTGTATGCTCACAGGAAATGCTACCATGCATTAGCAAACAATAAATTCACGTATACTCATATCTATTAATATACTGTTTAATTCCTTGGTTGCTAGGCGCCCTGGCAGGCAATCACCTACAGAGCTGCTAATAGTATTCTGTTCCTATAAATTGAAGATTGTTTTAGCACATTTTTTTATAGGTATCAATTGTTGTATTGTTCAAAATGATGCATTTTTTAAATAATTTAATGTAGACTGTAGAATTAGATTTGTTGTTTTAAGAAGTCTGTTTTTGACCCCTGACCCTAGGAGCACATCTACAAGCTGATGAAGAGTGATTCCTATAGCCGCTTCATCCGCTCCTCCTCCTATCAGGAACTTCTCCAGGCCAAGAAGAAGGTGAAGTGGAATCTGCAGCGCCTGGAGACTGACCTTTGACCTCTAACCCACATAAGCTGACCCCAACCATGATGTCTAACTACAAATACCACAACAACACAGTCCGCTGAACTACAAATACCACAACAACATAATCCTCTGTCTAACTACAAATACCACAGTAACACAGTCCTCTGAACTACAAATACTAAAATCCCACAGTCCTCTGAGGTACAAATACCACAATAACAGTCCTCTGAACTACAAATTACTCAACAGCACAGTCCTCTGAGCTACAAATACCACAATAACACAGTCCACTGAACTACAAATATCACAGCAACATAATCCTCTGTCTAACAACAAATACCGCAATAACACAGTCCTCTGAACTACAAATACCACAATAACACAGTCCGCTGAACTACAAATACCACAATAACACAGTCCGCTGGACTAAAAATAACACAATAAAACAGTCCTTTGGTAACTACAAGAACACAGGCAGTGGAAGACGGTCGTATACTGTTTTTACTTGACGCTTTTTGAATAAAACGCATTTTGCTTGTAAAACATGTTGAAGAGTTTGATTAGGATTTGCTTTGTAAAATTGTTGAGGTTATGTTTCTTTCTTTATGTCTGCTGTCAGTCCCTCATCTGGAGAGTCTGTTATCTCTGCTTTTTCAGCCTCTATGTGCCCACAGTAGAAACCTTCAGCCTCTGTCTGTCTACAGTAGAAACCTTCAGCCTCTGTCTGTCGACAGTAGAAACCCTTCAGTCTCTGTCTGTCTACAGTAGAAACCCTTCAGCCTCTGTCTGTCTACAGTAGAACCCTTCAGCCTCTGTCTACAGTAGAAACCATTCAGCCTCTGTCTACAGTAGAGACCCTTCAGCCTCTGTCTACAGTAGAAACCATTCAGCCTCTGTCTACAGTAGAGACCCTTCAGCCTCTGTCTACAGTAGAAACCATTCAGCCTCTGTCTACAGTAGAAACCCTTCAGCCTCTGTCTGTCTACAGTAGAAACCTTCAGCCTCTGTTAGTCTACAGTAGAAACCCTTCAGCCTCTGTCTACAGTAGAACCCTTTAGCCTCTGTCTGTCTACAGTAGAACCCTTCAGCCTCTGTCTACAGTAGAAACCATTCAGCCTCTGTCTACAGTAGAGACCCTTCAGCCTCTGTCTACAGTAGAAACCCTTCAGCCTCTGTTAGTCTACAGTAGAAACCCTTCAGCCTCTGTCTGTCTACAATAGAAACCCTTCAACCTCTGTCTGTCTACAGTAGAAACCTTCAGCCTCTGTCTGTCTACAACAGAAACCCTTCAGCCTTTGTCTACAGTAGAGACCCTTCAGCCTCTGTCTGTCTATAGTAGGAACCCTTCAGCCTCTGTCTGTCTACAATAGAAACCCTTCAGCCTCTGTCTGTCTACAGTAGAACCCTTCAGCCTCTGTCTGTCTACAACAGAAACCCTTCAGCCTCTGTCTACAGTAGAGACCCTTCAGCCTCTGTCTGTCTACAGTAGGAACCCTTCAGCCTCTGTCTGTCTACAATAGAAACCCTTCAGCCTCTGTCTGTCTACAGTAGAACCCTTCAGCCTCTGTCTACAGTAGAGACCCTTCAGCCTCTGTCTACAGTAGAAACCTTCAGCCTCTGTCTACAGTAGAACCCTTCAGCCTCTGTCTACAGTAGAAACCATTCAGCCTCTGTCTACAGTAGAGACCCTTCAGCCTCTGTCTACAGTAGAACCCTTCAGCCTCTGTCTACAGTAGAAACCATTTTGTTATGTTATGTGGGCCATTCCTCCTTCTCGTCTTCCACCAGTGTTTGCCTCGGTTCTCTTCTTCTCTGTTCCTTTCTTTTCCTTTCTTTTTCTTTCTCTGTGTGTTTTTAAGTTGGAAAATACCATGGATCACTGAAGTTCTTTTGAAAGATTTGCTCGTTATTTGGTGAGTGTGTTTGTGTTGAGAAGGATGACATACATTATTGCTGATCCACCTCGAGTTCTATTATGACAGCTCTGATTATCCATGTTAATATCACAGCTCTGATTATCCATGTTAATATCACAGCTCTGATTATCAATGTTAATATCACAGCACATATCTCTGATTGCTATCTGTCTGTCTGTCTACAGAAGAGCAAGGCACTGTTCTGAGGGACTGAAGGCCCCCCCCCCCCCCCCAGGTGAGTACATAATGGTAAAGTGGTTAGACTGGTCTCAGACCAGCAGACAGACAGGCTCCATAGAGACAGGCTTTGTTCATACTGGTCTCAGACCAGCAGACAGACAGGCTCTATATAGACAGGCTTTGTTCATACTGGTCTCAAACCAGCAGACAGACAGGCTCTATATAGACAGGCTTTGTTCATACTGGTCTCAAACCAGCAGACAGGCTCTATATAGACAGGGTTTGTTCATACTGGTCTCAAACCAGCAGACAGACAGGCTCTATATCGACAGGCTTTGTTCAGACTGGTCTCAGGCCGGCAGACAGTCAGGCTTTATATAGACAGGCTTTATACATACTGGTCTCAGACCAGCAGACAGACAGGCTTTGTTCATACTGGTCTCAGACCAGAAGACAGACAGGCTTTGTTCATACTGGTCTCAGACCAGCAGACAGACAGGCTTTGTTCAGACTGGTCTCAGACCAGCAGACAGACATGCTCTATGTAGACAGGCTTTGTTCATACTGGTCTCAGACCAGCAGACAGACAGGCTTTATATAGACAGACTTAGTTCAGACTGGTGTGCCATTGTTTAGACAGGTCGGGTTGATTATCTCGTACAACAGTGCAACCCTAACTCTAACAGTCTTTATCAATGAATTCTAACAAAACAAAATGTCTTCTTACATTGGGTTTGATGGCTAACTGTGATGATTCTGATGACAATAAGCTAACTGTGTCTGTGTGTGTGTGTGTGCGGTTTTCAGATGACACCAGTTGAGTGTCCATGTGATGTCTACGACCAGCCTATCAGCTAGTCCAGCTCCGTCTCCATGCCCACCAGCTAGTCCAGCTCTGTCTCCATGCCGACCACCTTGTCCAGCTTTGTCTCCATGCCAAACAGCTAGTCCAGCTCTGTCTCCATGCCGACCACCTTGTCCAGCTTTGTCTCCATGCCAACCAGCTAGTTCAGCTCTGTCTCCATGCCGACCAACTTGTCCAGCTTTGTTTCCGTGCCGACCACCTAGTCCCCTTTCTAGCTGTTAGTCCTGGAGGAGGAGAGCTGAGCTGCTCTGTTCACCAACCCTGAAGAGCACACACACACACACACACACACACACACACACACACACACACACACACACAGCCCCGCATGTCTTAACCAACTAAGGATCTAATTTAATAACTTTGCACACTTGTCACCACTTGCGTGCGTGCGTGCGTGCGTGCGTGCGTGCGTGCGTGCGTGCGTGCGTGCGTGCGTGTGTGTGAGTTGAGGCATTCTGGACTTGACATTGGAGAGATGCCTTCAGAGAAAGCCACTATGTCCTTATTTACCAACATATCAACAGTGTGTTTAGATGGATGTGTGTGTGTGTGTGTGTGTGTGTGTGTGTGTGTGTGTGTGAGTGTGTGTGTGTGTGTGGCCACATTGGCCGCTTTCATGGACATGAGACCGAACCAGACACTCGGCTGGAAAACAGTCAGCATTCACGAAGTAGAGGTCACCTTAGATGGAGTTCAACTAGAGGTCACCTTAGATGGAGGTCAGCTAAAGGTTAGCTTAGATGGAGGTCAATTAGAGGTCAACTAGAGGTCAACTAGAGGTTAGCTGAGATGGAGGTCAACTAGAGGTCAACTAGAGGTTAGCTGAGATGGAGGTCCACTTGAACTGCTTGAGTTCCTCAAGAATTGTAATCTTTCAAATACATGCAAAAGAGAATGTTGCTTCTTTTCTTCCCCCTCCCCCTTTTCCAACTGTCTCTCTCTCTCTCTTTCTCTCTCTCTCTCTCTCTCTCTCTCTCTCTCTCTCTCTCTCTCTCTTTCTCTCTCCTCTCCGTCTTTCTCTTTCTCTCTCTCTCTCTCTCTCTCTCTCTCTCTCTCTCTCTCTCTTTCTTTCTCTCTCCTCTCCGTCTTTCTCTCTCTCTTTTGCCAGGAAACTGTTCTGCTAGACCAAACCTTCATTTGAGACACCTGTTACTCTGCTTCTTTGTACTGCTATCTGTGAGTGAAGTGTTATCTAGCACAGCCCTGGGACTGAAGTGTTATCTAGCACAGCCCTGGGACTGAAGTGTTATCTAGCACAGCCCTGGTACTGAAGTGTTATCTAGCACAGCCCTGGGACTGAAGTGTTATCTAGCACAGCCCTGGGACTGAAGTGTTATCTAGCACAGCCTTGGTACTGAAGTGTTATCTAGCAGAGCCCTGGGACTGAAGTGTTATCTAGCACAGCCCTGGGACTGAAGTGTTATCTAGCACAGCCCTGGGACTGAAGTGTTATCTAGCACAGCCCTGGGAGTGTCTCTGTGTCAATCTGCCCAAACACAACCAAACAACCCGTCCACTTTAATAGCACTTTATTAAAGACAACGCAAACTGCTTGGTTTGTCATTTGTCTGTCTGTGCTTCACTCCACTGTAGTCTACAGACTCTAGTCAGGGTGCTTTACTCCACTGTAGTCTACAGACTCTAGTCAGGGTTCTTCACTCCACTGTGGTCTACAGACTCTAGTCAGGGTGCTTCACTCCACTGTAGTCTACAGACTCTAGTCAGGGCGCTTCACTCCACTGTAGTCTACAGACTCTAGTCAGGGTGCTTCACTCCACTGTAGTCTACAGACTCTAGTCAGGGTCCTTCACTCCGCTGTAGTCTACAGACTTTAATCAGGGCGCTTCACTCCACTGTAGTCTACAGACTGTAGTCAGGGTGCTTCACTCCACTGTAGTCTAGACTCTAGTCAGGGTGCTTCACTCCACTGTAGTCTACAGACTCTAGTCAGGGTGCTTCACTCCAGCTTCACTCCACTGTAGTCTAGACTCTAGTCAGGGTGCTTCACTCCACTGTGGTCTACAGACTCTAGTCAGGGTGCTTCACTCCACTGTAGTCTACATACTCTAGTCAGGGTGCTTCACTCCACTGTAGTCTACAGACTAGTCAGGGTGCTTCACTTCACTGTAGTCTACATACTGTAGTCAGGGTGCTTTACTCCACTGTAGTCTACAGACTCTAGTCAGGGTGCTTCACTCCACTGTAGTCTACAGACTCTAATTAGGGTGCTTCACTCCACTGTAGTCTACAGACTCTAGTCAGGGTGCTTCACTCCACTGTAGTCTAGACTAGTCAGGGTGCTTCACTCCACTGTAGTCTACAGACTCTAGTCAGGGCGCTTCACTCCACTGTAGTCTACAGACTCTAGTCAGGGTGCTTCACTCCACTGTAGTCTACAGACTCTAGTCAGGGTCCTTCACTCCGCTGTAGTCTACAGACTTTAATCAGGGTGCTTCACTCCACTGTAGTCTACAGACTCTAGTCAGGGTGCTTCACTCCAGCTTCACTCCACTGTAGTCTAGACTCTAGTCAGGGTGCTTCACTCCACTGTGGTCTACAGACTCTAGTCAGGGTGCTTTACTCCACTGTAGTCTACAGACTCTATTCAGGGTGCTTCACTCCACTGTAGTCTAGACTAGTCAGGGTGCTTCACTCCACTGTAGTCTACAGACTCTAGTCAGGGTGCTTCACTCCACTGTAGTCTACAGACTCTAGTCAGGGTCCTTCACTCCGCTGTAGTCTACAGACTTTAATCAGGGCGCTTCACTCCACTGTAGTCTACAGACTGTAGTCAGGGTGCTTCACTCCACTGTAGTCTACATACTCTAGTCAGGGTGCTTCACTCCACTGTAGTCTACAGACTCTAGTCAGGGTGCTTCACTCCACTGTAGTCTACAGACTCTAGTCAGGGTGCTTCACTCCACTGTAGCCGACAGATTGTTTTAGAATATGCTCCAGAGCAAGCTGTAGTTTTATTGGTAGAGTGGTCACAAAGTGACTTCATAGTGACTCTGTCCCAGTACCAGAGCAGGAAGTGCTGCTGTCCCAGTACCAGAGTAGGAAGTGACGCTGTCCCAGTACCAGAGCAGGAAGTGATGCTGTCCCAGTACCAGACCAGGAAGTGACGCTGTCCCAGTACCAGAGCAGGAAGTGATGCTGTCCCAGTATCAGAGAGGCGCCAGATTAGAGGTAACCTAGTCACTGGTCTCAGACCAGCAGACAGACAGGTATTATGTAGACAGGCTTTGTTCAGACTGGTCTCAGACCAGCAGACAGACAGGCTCTATATATACAGGCTTTGTTCAGACTGGTCTCAGACCAGCAGACAGACAGGCTCTATATATACAGGCTTTGTTCAGACTGGTCTCAGACCAGCAGACAGACAGGCTTTGTTCCTACTGATCTCAGACCAGCAGACAGATAGGCTTTGTTCAGACTGCTCTCAGACCAGCAGACAGACAGGCATTATATAGACAGATTTTGTTCAAACTGGTCTCATTACTCGCTGAGGTTAGTTGGTGTGCTATGCTCTCTGTCCACTAGATGGAGCCATATGTTTTGTGTTTTAACATTGCAGCATGCAGACACCTGCCTCTGGCACAGGACGTACACACCAACTGTGGAGCTCATGAAGAGAAAGAGAAACATCTGAGAAGGATCCTCTCTGCACCGCGTCCATACTGGGCCCTTAGTCAGGCCAGGGGCCCCTGGAACAGAGAGAAACATCTGAGAAGGATCCTCTCTGCACCACGTCCATATTGGGCCCTTAGTCAGGCAAAGGGCCCCTGGAACAGAGAGAAACATCTGGTAGTAATTTTCAGTCAACCCTCCCTCTCTCATCCTTCATCCTTTCCTCCGTCTCTCCCCCTTCATCCTTTCCTCCCTCTCTCATCCTTCATCCTTTCCTCCCTCTCTCCCCCTTCATCCTTTCCTCCCTCTCTCATCATTCATCCTTTCCTCCCTCTCTCATCCTTCATCCTTTCCTCCCTCTCTCCCCCTTCATCCTTTCCTCCCTCCCAAACAAAGCCTAGCTCGCACCCACACACACACACACACACACACAAACACACACACACACACACACACACACACACACACACACACACACTCACTAAGAAACCGTTTTGTTTGTATTAAATATCATGCTAGTTAAGTGATAGGTCAAACCTGAACTGTAAAAATCATCAGCTTTGGACCAGTGAGAGGTCAGCCAGAGGTCAGCCAGAGGTCAGGCAGAGTTCCTCCAGGGTAGGATCAAAGATCTGGGTTTGTGGGTTCATAGAGGTCATGGGTCAGGTCACTATGGTAACGACCAGAGAAGTCCATTGAAGGACCTAATTGGTGTATTTTGCTTCCACAAAAGAAAGGGGAAAAGAGGGAGAGAGAGAGGGAGAGAGAGAAAAAGAGAGAGAGAAAGAGAGGGAGAGAGAGAAAGAGAGGGAGGGAGAGAGAGGGAGAGGGAGAGGGAGAGAGAGAGAGAGAGAGAGAGAGAGAGAGAGGGAGACAGAGAGAGGGAGAGAGAGAGAGGGAGAGAGATGGTGTAGTAAGTAAAGGGTGGAGAGAAAGAGATGTTAATAAACACAAGTATGAAGTTTACCACTGAAATAGTCTTTAAATGGCTAATCTCTCTCTCTCTCTCTCTCTCTTTAGGATGTGTCGGAATGGGATGTTGTCCGTGATCACAGAGGTGGTACCTATGTAGCGACTGGTCTGAGACCCAGCCTCTGAGACAGACACTATTGTTAGTACCATTAATTAGCTAACCCAACCATGTCTAACTATTGTTAGTACCATTAATTAGCTAACCCAACCATGTCTAACTATTGTTAGTACCATTAATTAGCTAACCCAACTATGTCTAACTATTGTTAGTAGATCAAATAAAAGAAACAGTTTTGCTTGTCTGTGTGTGCATACTACATAAATCAATTTCTTTGGCTTTAAATTTGTTTTTTATAACTTTTGAAGTAAAACATGTTTTGCATGTAATTATTTTAACATGAAAATAATTCCATCCATCTGAGACATGATCAGAGTAAAATGTTGATTTATTTGTCTTTTTATTTTACATAAATTACAGTCCAGCCTTTGAATGGTTATTGAACACAGAGGTCTGGAGGCTGCTCCTTCCAGCAGACACACAACCCTCAAATCAATTCACAAAAACATATATTACATAAACAACTCAATGCTACTTTACATTCATCAAATCAGAGATTAGCGTTTTACATAAATTATTTTCAGAAAATTTAATCAAGTACTGTTCTGTCAGATGGCTTTGTCATAGCCATTTCAGTCAGTTTACCCACTAAGCACACACACACATAGACACACACATACGCGCGCATACAGACACACACGCACACGCATTTAGACACGCATGCACAAGCACGCACACACACACGCACACAGAGATTCATGTCTTATGATGGACAGCTTTCTAGGATGCACAAAGTCATCCAAATCCGTTGAAATCTATTCTGTTCCACACTAATCAGTGTGTTTTTAGTCTAACATAGGGCAGGGCAGAGGGGTTCTGCAGGGTTTATAGTGGAACATGGAGGACAGAGTCGAAGACCTGGGATTCTGAAGAGCAATGGTATTGTCTACACCAAAAAAACGACATAATACTCTCACAACAATCACCATCATCACCATGTTCCTGCCACCATCTACTCGGTGCATGTAAGTGTGTGTGTGAGTGTGTGTGAGTGAGTGTGTGTGTGTGTGTGTGTGTGACCGTGTGCATGCATGTGTGTGTGTCAGTATATTCGGAAACACACTACTACCTCATCATTCTCTACTCTCAGGTGCTCAAAGTGTACAATCCAGGTTTTCAGTTAAAACACATTTCTATTGCTTAAAAACACTGCAGCAGTGTGTGTGTATGTGTGTGTGTGTGTATGTGGGGGGGGGGGGGGTGCAACGTCTCAGCTGTCAGTTCTCTCCTTCTTGTGCTTGGGACCTGCGTTGCTAGGAGACAGGGAAAGCGCCATGGTTACCAGCCGGTTGGTGTTCCAGGTCAGAACAGGAAGTGTGCTGATGAAGAAGATAAACCCGTCTGTATCTGGTGGGCCTCCCCCCGTCACAAACCAAGTGCACCCCCTCAGTCCTGAAACAGCAGTCCTGCAGGACCTCTCCTGTAGGGTGCGTTGGGTTTGTGGGAGGGGTCAGTCCTGAAGCAGCAGTCCTGCAGGGCCTCTCCTCCTATAGGGTGCGCTGGGTTTGTGGGAGGGGTCAGTCCTGAAGCAGCAGTCCTGCAGGGCCTCTCCTCCTATAGGGTGCGTTGGGTTTGTGGGAGGGGTCAGTCCTGAAGCAGCAGCCCTGCAGGGCCTCTCCTCCTATAGGGTACGCTGGGTTTGTGGGAGGGGTCAGTCCTGAAGCAGCAGCCCTGCAGGACCTCTCCTCCTATAGGGTGCGCTGGGTTTGTGTGTCAGCGTGCTCAGATAGCAAGCTGGGGAAGGAGCTCTGAATACTCTGCTAGTTCATCATGCACTCCTCTCAGCTCAGAGCACCCCTCCATCTCCAAAAGCCAAGCGCTCCCTGTTTCCCTCAGCTCTCTGAGATCTTCATCCCCAGCTTGGCTTTCTGTAGGAACACAATGACACCATTAGACACTTAACAACACACACACACACACACACACACATACAATGACATCATTAGACACTTAACAAAACACACCCACACACACACACACACACACAAAGACACAGAGAGACACAGAGAAGGAGACAGACAGAGAAAGACACAGAGAGACACATATAAACACAGAGAAACACAGAGAGACAGAGAGACACAGAAACAGAGAAACACAGAGAGACAGAGAGACACAGACACAGAGACACACAGAGACAGACAGACACACAGAGACAGACACACAGAGAGACACACAGAGACAGAGAAACAGAGACACAGAGAGACAGAGACACAGACACAGAGAGTCACAGAGACACAGACAGAGACACACAGTGACAGAGACACACAGAGACACAGACACACAGACACAGAGACAGAGATACACACAGAGAGACAAAGAGAGACACGCCGACACAGAGACACAGACACAGAGACACAGAGAAACACAGAGAGACACAGAGACAGAGAGACACAGAGACAGACACAGAGACACAGAGACACAGAGACAGAGACACACAGAGAGAAACAGAGAGGCAGAGACACAAAGAGACAGAGACACAGAGAGACAGACAAAGAGACACAGAGACAGACACACAGACACACACAGAGACACACTGAGACAGAGACACAGAGAGACAGACAGAGACAGACACAGAGAGACACAGAGACACAGACAGAGACACAGAGACAGAGACACACACAGAGACACACAGAGACACAGACACAGAGACACAGAGAGACACAGAGACACACAGACAAAGAGACACAGACACAGAGAGTCACACAGAGACACAGACACACAGACACAGAGAGACACAGAGAGACACAGACACAGACACAGAGAGACACAGAGAAACACAGAGAGACACAGAGACAGACACAGAGACACAGAGACAGACACAGAGACACACATACACACGCACACACACACACAAATTGACATAAACATTAACAAATACCACAAACAGAAATACATACAACACAAACACGTAATTAGTAAGTAGATCATTTTTAATGCGTTTGTTTTGCACACATTGTGCACACACAAACACACGCATACAGGCACACAAACCCACTGCAATTGACTAAAATAAATATATATATAATAATAATAAACAGGACAGTATCTAATGAATGCTTAATATTTTGTATGCATATATATTTGTAATGATTTAATTATTTTCAAATGATTTTTTTCTTACAGTTTATATGAATTATTCAACATTCTATTTGTAATAACCTTTTGTTAACTGCTTTGGCAATATTGTCTTTGTTTGTACAGTCATGCCAATAAAGCATTGAAATTGAAATTGAATTGAAAATTGACACAGAGAGAAACAGAGAGGCAGAGACACAGACACACAGAGACACAAAGAGACAGACACAGAGACACAGACACACAGAGACAGAGACACAGAGACACAAAGAGACAGACAAAGAGACACAGAGACACAGAGACAGAGACACACACAGAGACACAGACACAGAGACAGACACACAGACAGAGACACAGACACAGAGACAGAAACACACACAGACACAGAGACACACAGAGACACACAGAGACACAGACACAGAGAGACAGAGACAGACACAGAGACACAGACACAGAGAGACTGAGACACAGACACAGACACACAGACACAGAGACACAGAGACAGAGAAACATACAGAGACACAGACACACACAGACACAGAGACAGAGAAACATACAGAGACACAGAGACACAGACACAGAGACACTCAGACAGAGACACAGAGACACACACAGACACAGAGACACAGAGACAGAGACACAGACACAGAGACACAGACACAAAGACACAGAGACACAGAGACAGAGACACAGAGAGGCAGAGACAGAGACAGAGACACAGACACACAGACAGAGACACAGAGAGACACACAGACACAGAGAGACACAGACACAGACACAGAGAGGCAGAGACACAGAGACAGAGAGACACAGAGGCACAGAGACACAGAGAGACAGAGACACAGAGAGACAGCGAGACAGAGACACAGAGAGGCAGAGAGGCAGAGACACAGAGACACAGAGACACAGAGACAGAGACACAGAGACAGAGAGACACAGACACAGAGACACAAAGACAGACACACAGAGACACAGACACAGAGACACAGACACAGACGCAGAGACACAGAGACACAGCCACAGACACAGAGACAGACACAGAGACACACACAGAGATAGAGACACAGAGACACAGACACAGAGAGACACAGAGACACCGAGACACACAGAGACAGAGAGACACAGACACAGAGACAGAGAGACACAGAGACAGAGACACACAGAGACACAGAGAGACACAGAGACAGAGACACAGACACAGAGACACAGACACACAGACACAGAGACACAGAGACAGAGAGACACAGACACAGAGAGACACAGAGACAGAGACACACAGAGACACAGAGACACAGAGAGACACAGAGACAGAGAGACAGAGACACAAAGACACAGAGACACAGAGACAGAGACACACAGAGAAACAGACACAGAGACACAGACACACACAGACACAGAGACACAGAGACAGAGAGACACACAGACACACAGACACACAGAGACAGAGACACAGACACACAGACACACACAGAGACACAGACACAGAGACACACAGAGACACACAGAGACACAGACATACAGAGACACAGACACAGAGGCACAGAGACACAGACACAGAGACACAGACACACAGACACAGACACACAGAGACACAGACACAGACACACAGAGACACAGACACAGAGACACAGACACACAGAGACACAGACACAGAGACACAGAGACACAGACAGACACACAGACACAGACACAGAGACGCAGAGACACAGACACACAGACACAGAGACAGAGACACACAGACACAGAGACACAGACACAGACACAGACACACAGACACAGAGACACAGAGGCAGAGACACAGACACACAGACACACAGACACACAGACACACAGACCAGACACAGAGACACACAGACACAGAGACACAGAGACACAGACACAGAGACACAGAGACACAGACACAGAGACACAGAGACACAGACACAGACACAGACACACAGACACAGAGACACAGAGGCAGAGAGCTGGACTTACGATTCCCGAGGCGTGTTTGGGTTTGACACTGTAGGTTGCCTTCTCCTTTGCCTGACGGAAACTCTCCTCAGCAGCTTTCAGTCTGACACACACACACACACACACACACACACACACACACACACACACACACACACACACACACACACACACACACACACACACACAGATCAGCGGTATCAGCTGATGTTCCACTTTAGGAGTAATTATATAGTGCTTCTTCATTGAGGTGCTTCTACGTTAAGGTTAATTCAAGGAGCAGTGAAACAGCTGTTAACCATCCACACCCAATGGAATGGAAAACCAGGCATGTTGTGAAGACATCGTAAACATTTCAAATAAAAGGTGATCCACCACAGATACTATATTTATAATTGAATAACTGACGTATTATAATATTTATAATTGAATCACTGACGTTTTATAATATTTATAATTGAATCACTGACGTATTATAATATTTATAATTGAATCACTGACGTATTATAATATTTATGATTGAATCACTGACGTATTATAATATTTATAATTGAATCACTGACGTATTATAATATTTATAATTGAATCACTGACGTATTATATTTATAATTGAATAACTGACGTATTATAATATTTATAATTGAATCACTGACGTTTTATAATATTTATAATTGAATCACTGACGTATTATAATATTTATAATTGAATCACTGACGTATTATAATATTTATGATTGAATCACTGACGTATTATAATATTTATAATTGAATCACTGACGTATTATAATATTTATAATTGAATCACTGACGTATTATATTTATAATTGAATCACTGACGTATTACTATATTTATAATTGAAACACTGACGTATTACTATATTTATAATTGAAACACTGACGTATTACTATATTTATAATTGAATCACTGACGTATTATAATATTTATAATTGAATCACTGACGTATTATAATATTTATAATTGAATCACTGACGTATTATAATATTTATAATTGAATCACTGACGTATTATAATATTTATAATTGAATCACTGACGTATTATAATATTTATGATTGAATCACTGACGTATTATAATATTTATAATTGAATCACTGACGTATTATAATATTTATAATTGAATCACTGACGTATTATAATATTTATGATTGAATCACTGACGTATTATAATATTTATAATTGAATCACTGACGTATTATAATATTTATAATTGAATCACTGACGTATTATAATATTTATAATTGAATCACTGACGTATTATATTTATAATTGAATCACTGACGTATTACTATATTTATAATTGAAACACTGACGTATTACTATATTTATAATTGAAACACTGACGTATTACTATATTTATAATTGAATCACTGACGTATTATAATATTTATAATTGAATCACTGACGTATTATACTATTTATAATTTAATCACTGACGTATTATAATATTTATAATTGAATCACTGACGTATTATAATATTTATAATTGAATCACTGACGTATTATAATATTTATAATTTAAACACTGACGTATTATAATATTTATAATTGAATCACTGACGTATTATAATATTTATAATTGAATCACTGACGTATTATAATATTTATGATTGAATCACTGACGTATTATATTTATAATTGAATCACTGATCTAATTTAAACACTGACATATTACTATATTTATAATTGAAACAGAGACGTATTGTTATATTTATAATTTAAACAGAGACGTATTATTATATTTTGAATTGAAACAGAGACGTATTATTATATTTTGAATTGAAACAGAGACGTATTATTATATTTTGAATTGAAACAGAGACGTATTATTATATTTTGAATTGAAACAGAGACGTATGAACCATCTTGGAGAAATCACCCTGAACACAATCTTACCGTCCTGATATCCATGACAGAGCTGATCTGATGGTGAGCCAGGATGACACCAGGAGATTAAAGTCAACCAAAAGAATGTGTGTGTGTGTGTGTGTGTGTGTGTGTGTGTGTATTTCAGGTCCATATATGGCCAAGTCAAGCAGTGTTCCAGAACACTAGTCACCTGAAATAAGACAAATACACACACGCCCACGCCCACGCCCACGCCCACACACACACACACACACACACACACACACACACACACACACACACACACACACACACACACACTACAGGGAGACAGCTGGGGTCTTCATGCTCCCACACACACGGTGGAAGGTGGTTGTCACGGTGAGGGAGGGTGTGAAAGCATGTCGCCTCAGTGGAGGAAGTGTCTCCACCCATCCCATAATATGCTAACGTAACCTTTTCCACTCTGCCTTTTGCAGGCTATGAGAATTAAAGTAAGAGAGAAAAAATGTAACAGAAAGAGAGAAGGTGAGAGAAAATGAGAAGGAGTGAGAAAGAGAAGGAAAGGGAAGAGAGTATGAAAGAGAGAGAGAGAAAGAGAAAGAAAGAGACAGAAGGAGAGAGAGAGAGAAGGAGAGACAGGGAGGGATAGAGGCATGGACAGAGGGGTGATAGAGAGATGGATAGAGGGGTGATAGAGAAATGGATAGAGGGGTGATAGAGAGATGGATAGAGGGGTGATAGAGAGATGGATAGAGGGTGGATAGAGAGATGGATAGAGGGGTGATAGAGAGATGGATAGAGGGGTGCTAGAGAGATGGATAGAGGGGTGATAGAGAGATGGATAGAGGGGTGATAGAGAGATGGATAGAGGGGTGATAGAGAGATGGATAGAGGGGTGATAGAGAGATGGATAGAGGGGTGATAGAGAGATGGATAGAGGGGTGATAGAGAGATGGATAGAGGGGTGATAGATGGATAGAGGGGTGATAGAGAGATGGATAGAGGGGTGATAGAGAGATGGATAGAGAGATGGATAGATGGATAGAGGGGTGGATAGAGGGGTGATAGAGAAATGGATAGAGGGTGGATAGAGAGATGGATAGAGGGGTGGATAGAGAGGGGATAGAGAGATGGATAGAAGGATAGAGGGGTGATAGAGGGGTGATAGAGGGGTGGATGGGATAGGGTTTACCTCTCCTGCAGGATGAGCTTGTTCTCCTTCTTCCAGAGCTCTTTGAAGTCGGAGGAGAAGTCGTGCCAGACAGAGAAGAAGGTGTGAGGGGAAACCTCCTTCTCCCCCAGCTTAGCCTTGACCTGGAAGAACACAGCCAGCTCCAGGAACCTGGATAGAAGATAATCACAGTCAATACATGAAGGATCATGTGATCATAACCCAGAACACAGTCATGTGATATATAATCACAGTCAATACATGAAGGATCATATGATCATAACCCAGAACACAGTCATGTGATATATAATCACAGTCAATACATGAAGGATCATATGATCATAACCCAGAACACAGTCATGTGTTATATAATCACAGTCAATACATAAAGGATCATATGATCATAACCTGGAACAGTCATGTGATATATAAGTCAATAAATTAAGGATCATTTGGTCATGCAAAGGCTGAGGCTTGAGGACCACACCTTCCCAGCAAGTCAATACATTAAGGATCATTTGGTCATGTGATATATAAGTCAATCCATTAAGGATCATTTGGTCATGTGGTATATAAGTCAATCCATTAAGGATCATTTGGTCATGTGATATATAAGTCAATACATTAAGGATCATTTGGTCATGTGATTATAGAAAGATTGTCCTTTATAGGAGAATGAGTCCATCAGTCCAATATTCACAAATAATGCAGTGTGATTAACAGAGGTCAGGGGTTACCAGTGGGGTCAAAGGTTAACAGTGTCCTGACTCAGGTCAGTCTAACCTGTGGGGTCAGAGGTTACCAGTCGAACCTGTGGGGTCAAAGGTTACCAGTTGAACCTCTAGGGTCAAAGGTTACCAGTCTAACCTGTGGGGTCAAAGGTTACGGGTCTAACCTGTGGGGTCAAAGGTTACCAGCCTAACCTGTGGGGTCAAAGGTTACCAGCCTAACCTGTGGGGTCAAAGGTTACCAGTCTAACCTGTGGGATCAGAGGTTAGAGTTTGTTTCTCTTACGTCTGGTGAGTCTGGCTGAGCTGGTTCTCCTGAGCCTCCAGCTC
>CM030187.1:17458985-17466485 GCA_017639675.1 Aplochiton taeniatus
TCCACCATAATTTACAAATAAATTCTTTAAAAATCCTACAATGGGATTTCCTGGATTTTGTTTCTCATTTTTGTCTCTCATAGTTGAAGTGTACCTATGATGAAAATTACAGACCTCTCTCATCTTTCTAAGTAGGAGAACTTGCACAATCAGTGGCTGACTAAATACTTTTTGGCCCCACTGTATATATATATAGAGAGAGAGAGAGAGTATATAGTTAGTATAGTATAGTATATATATACACACTCCTCAAAAAAATGTAAGGAACACTTTGAAACCACATCAGATCTCAATGGGGGAAAAAAATCATGCTGGATATCTATACTGATATGGACTGGGTAATGAGTGAGGAACGAAAGGATGCCACATCGTTTGATGGAAATGAAAATGATCAACCTACAGAGGGCTGAATTCAAAGACACCCCGAAAATCAAAGTGAAAAAATGATGCGGCAGGCTAGTCCATTTTGCTGAAATTCCATTGCAGCAACTCAAAATGGTACTCAGTACTGTGTATTTCCCCCACGTGCTTGTATGCATGCCTGACAATGTCGGGGCATGTTCCTAATGAGACGACGGATGGTGTCCTGGGGTATCTCCTCCCAGATCTGGAACAGGGCATCACTGAGCTCCTAGACAGTCTGAGGTGCAACCTGGCGGCGGCGGATGGACCGAAACATGTCCCAGAGGTGTTCTATTGGATTTAGGTCAGGCGAGCGTGGGGGCCAGTCAATGGTATCAATTCCTTCATCCTCCAGGAACTGCCTGCATACTTTCGCCACATGAGGCCAGGCATTGTCGTGCACCAGGAGGAACCCAGGGCCCACTGCACCAGCGTAGGGGCTGACAATGGGTCCAAGGATTTCATCCCGATACCTAATGGCAGTGAGGGTGCCGTTGTCTAGCCTGTAGAGGTCTGTGCGTCCCTCCATTGATATGCCTCCCCAGACCATCACGGACCCACCACCAAACCGGTCATGCCGAACGATGTTACAGGCAGCGTAACGTTCTCCACAGCTTCTCCAGACTCTTTCACGTCTGTCACATGCTCAGAGTGAACCTGCCCTCATCTGTGAAAAGCACAGGGTGCCAGTGGCGGACCTGCCAAATCTAGTGTTCTATGGCAAATGCCAATCGAGCTCCACGGTGCCGGGCAGTGAGCACAGGGCCCACTAGAGGACGTCGGGCCCTCAGGCCACCCTCATGAAGTTTGTTTCTGATTGTTTGGTCAGAGACATTCACACCAGTGGCCTGCAGGCGGTCATTTTGTAGGGCTCATCCTGTTCCTCCATGCACAAAGGAGCAGATACCGGTCCTGCTGATGGGTTAAGGACCTTCTACGGCCCTGTCCAGCTCTCCTAGAGTAACTGCCGGTCTCCTGGAATCTCCTCCATACTCTTGAGATTGTGCTGGGAGACACAGCAAACCTTCTGGCAATGGCACGTATTGATGTGCCATCCTGGAGGAGTTGGACTGCCTGTGCACCCTCTGTGGGGTCCAGGTATCGCCTCATGCTACCAGTAGTGACACTGACCCTAGCCAAATGCAAAACTAGTGAAAAACAGTCAGAAAAGATGAGGAGGGAAACAATTTCAGTGGCCTCTACCTGGAAAACCATTCCTGTTTTGGGGGTCATCTCATTGTTGCCCCTCTAGTGCACCTGTTGTCAATTTCATTAACACCAAAGCAGCTGAAACTGATTAACAACCCCCTCTGCTACTTAACTGACCAGATCAATAGCCCAGAAGATTAATTGACTTCATGCAATACTCTGATTAAAAAGTGTTCCTTTAATTTTTTTGAGCAGTGTATATATATATATATATATATATATATATAGTATATAGTTAGTATAGTATAGTATAGTATATATATATAGTATATAGTTAGTATAGTATAGTGTATATATATGTATATATATATATATATATATAGAGTATATACTTAGTATAGTATAGTATATATATGTATATATATGTATATATATATATATATATATATATATATATATATATATATATATATATATATATATATATATATATATATATATATATATATATATATATAGTATATAGTTAGTATAGCTGCTGCTTACTGTTCAGGTTTGTCCAGAGGTTTAGCGTTGTCTTTGTCTTTAGACGACTTGATGTGCTTCTCTATCTTGTCCATCTCCTCTTGTTGCGCTCGCTGGAACACACACACACACACACACACACACGCAGAAAGACACACACACACAAACACACGCACACACGCAGTCCATCAAACTGACTGACTGACTAAATGAACCTGACTGATTACCTACAGAATCAACAAGTAGAACCTACAGAAAGAGAACTTTCAAATAAAGTTTGATAAAAAACTGTTGTTCTAAACTAACTAAACCTATAAGTGCAATCCTTTACAATCAAGTCTACACTAAACCTACAAACAACCCAACACCACTACACCTAAACCTACAAACAACCCAACACCACTACACCTAAACCTACAAACAACCCAACACCACTACACCTAAACCTACAAACAACCCAACACCACTACACCTAAACCTACAAACAACCCAACACCACTACACCTAAACCTACAAACAACCCAACACCACCACACCTAAACCTATAAACAACCCAACACCACTACACCTAAACCTACAAACAACCCAACACCACTACACCTAAACCTACAAACAGCCCAACACCACTACACCTAAACCTACAAACAACCCAACACCACTACACCTAAACCTATAAACAACCCAACACCACTACACCTAAACCCTACAAACAACCCAACACCACTACACCTAAACTAACTAAACCCATAAGTGCAATGCTTTACAAACGTTCAAAGAGAAAGAAAGAACCAGTAAAAAGGAGAAAGACAGAAAGAATGAGTTAAAGAGACTGGCTTACGTTCTCATAGAGGGCCTGCAGGGTCTCCAGGTCCACCACAGTGTTGTCCAGGTTCAGGATGGCTACAGGAGAGAGAGAGAGGTCAAAGTTGAGAGGTGAGTCTACGGTTAGACAGTAAGGATCAGGGACCACCAGGCCCAACCTCCCAATCACCCCACCCTGATACCAAGAAAAGAAAGAGAGAGAGAGAGAGAGAGTGTGTGTGTATAGCGTCTGTGTGTGAGTGTGTCTCACTGTGTGCGTGTGTGTGTGTGTGTGTGTGTGTGTGTGTGTGTGTGTGTGTGTGTGTGTGTGTGTGTGTGTGTGTGTGTATTGCTCACCATGTTGGATGTCTTTCATATCCAGGTGCAGTGACGACATGAGGATCCCCACAGCCTGAGAGCGCTTGTTGTTGAGCAGTTTCATCACCTAAAGCATACATACACACACACACACACACACACACACACACACACACACACACACACACACACACACACACACACACACACACACAGTTACTATAACTACGTTTAATAACCAGTGTTTCAGTAAAAAAAAAAGAAAGAAAGAAAGAAAGAAAGAAAGAAAGAAAGAAAGAAATTCCTAATCAGGCTGTGTTGGAGGAAACCATTTCAACTTAACAATAATGAAGTGTGTGTGTGTGTGTGTGTGTGTGTGTGTGTGTGTGTGTGTGTGATCTTGACCTGCTTAGTTTTAGACTTGGTGATGGTGTCAGACAAAGGTTTCTTCTTCTCTTTGACAGCTGTCTTGGAGAACAGTTCCACAAACTCCTCAAAGTCCACCTCTGGCTCTTCTACCTTGTCCCACACCACGGACGAAGTTGGCTCCCTGACAGGAAGAGGAAATGGCAAATATAATGCCTGCATGTATGTCCACAGACCTGGTGCCATATTCTAAGTATAATACTTCACCAATAAATTAACATTACTTATTGGATATGTCTTTAGATTTACCGTACTGTGCAAAAGTTTTAGGCAGATGTGAAAAAATGCTGGCAAATATTTGAAAGCAAAGAGTGGTCACAGCAAATATTGATTTGATTTAGATTGTTCATTTGTTCATTCACTTTGCATTTAGTTAATTGATAAAAACAAACTATTAACACTTCGATTTTTGAAAGCATTCTTACTTCACACACCTGCCTAAAACTCACACAGTACTGTATAGAAGTATATTAGTTCTGGTTCTGGTTAATATAATAGTATTAGTTGTGTTTATGTGTTATGGTGTGTTGTGGTTACTTCTTGGAGTTGAGCTGGATGCGTGTCCAGTACAGAGGCTTCATGGTTAATATAATAGTATTATTATATTATTATGTGTTTATGTGTTTATGTGTTTATGTGTTGGTTACTTCTTGGTGTTGAGCTGGATGCGTGTCCAGTACAGAGGCTTCATGGTTAATATAATAGTATTATTATATCATTATATCATTATGTGTTTATGTGTTTATGTGTTTATGTGTTTATGTGTTGGTTACTTCTTGGTGTTGAGCTGGATGCGTGTCCAGTACAGAGGCTTCATGGTTAATATATTAGTATTATTATATCATTATATCATTATGTGTTTATGTGTTTATGTGTTTATGTGTTTATGTGTTTATGTGTTGGTTACTTCTTGGTGTTGAGCTGGATGCGTGTCCAGTACAGAGGCTTCATGGTTAATATAATAGTATTATTATATGATTATGTGTTTATGTGTTGGTTACTTCTTGGTGTTGAGCTGGATGCGTGTCCAGTACAGAGGCTTCATGGTTAATATATTAGTATTATTATATCATTATATTATTATATTATTATGTGTTTATGTGTTTGTGTGTTTATGTGTTTATGTGTTTATGTGTTTATGTGTTTATGTGTTGGTTACTTCTTGGTGTTGAGCTGGATGCGTGTCCAGTACAGAGGCTTCATGGGGCGGGGCGTCTCCACAGGGGGCTTGCGGGGGGGCTTCTCCTGGGTCATGCCCAGCGTGTAGAGACCCAGAGGGAGGGGGGGCGGGAGGCTGCCCAACCCTAAGGGGGGAGGGGGGCCCAGGCCTCCTGGAGGAGGGGGAGGAGGGGGAGGTGGACCACAGCCTGGAGGAGGAGGGGGGGGGAGGAGGGGGAGGAGGAGCACCTCCCATACCAGGTAAAGGGGGAGGAGGGGGAGGTGGACCACAGCCTGGAGGAGGAGGGGGGGGAGGAGGGGGAGGAGGAGCACCTCCCATACCAGGTAAAGGGGGAGGAGGGGGCGCAAAGCCGCCTGGAAGAGGAGGGGGAGGAGGAGGGCCAGGCATGCCTGGCAGGGGAGGAGGAGGAGGGGGGAGGGAGGAGCCTGGGAGAGGGGGAGGAGGAGGTGGCATTTCTCCTCCAGGTAAAGGAGGAGGTGGAGGAGGTGCCATTGCTTGTCCTGGTAGCAGGGGAAGAGGAGGAGGAGGAGGAGGAGGAGGAGGAGTGGGCTGCTGTTGGCAAGTACAGACAAACCCAGGAGCTGCTTTGGGGGAAGCAGGCCTGCCAGCAATCAGTCCAGGACCCCCATCGTGACCAAGCAGAACCTCTGGACCCCCAGGCAGAACCTCAGGACCCCCAAGCAGAACCTCTGGACCCCCAAGCAGAACCTCTGAACCCCCAGGTGGATCCATCAGACCTCCAGAACCAGTCTGTCCAATCACATTGTCCGGTTTGGAGAGCACAGCGAAGCGGTAGCTCTCGTCCAGAGGAGAGGTCTGGACCGACTTGGCCTCCAGAGCCAGACTCCTCTCTGTCTGCAGGTCCACGTCACAGAGCGCAGGCAGAACCACCTCCTCACTCCCACACTCCTGGTCCCGTGTGGCAGTGCCCTCTCTCTCCACCAGAGGGCCCTGGGTCTCCAGCTCTGCTATCTTAGTACGGAGGTCTTCAATGGTCTGCTCCAACAGCTGGATCACTGTGATGTGTTCCTCCTTCAGCCTTCCTGACTTCAGCACGGACTCCTCCTAAAGAAAGAGAGAGAGAGAGAGAGGGAGAGAGACAGAGAGGGAGAGGGGGAGAGAGGGAGAGAGAGGGAGAGAGACAGAGAGGGAGAGAGAGAGGGAGAGAGAGGGAGAGAGAGAGAAAGAGAGAGAGGGAGGGAGAGAGGGGGAGAGACAGAGAGAGAGAGAGAGAGAGAGAGAGAGGGGGAGAGAGGGAGAGAGAGAGAGGGGGAGAGAGGGAGAGAGAAAGAGAGAGAGAGAGGGAGGTTTCTTCAAAGAGTGAGTGAGGTTTATGAGACTGACACTAAGTCTATGGGGACGCTTCCCTCTAGAGGTTAAATAAGAGAACCCTAACACTAAGTCTATGGGGACGCTTCCCTCTAGAGGTTAAATAAGAGAACCCTAACACTAAGTCTATGGGGACGGTTCCCTCTAGAGGTTAAATAAGAGAACCCTAACCCTAACCCTAAGTCTATGGGGACGCTTCCCTCTAGATGTTAAATAAGAGAACCCTAACCCTAACACTAAGTCTATGGGGACGCTTCCCTCTAGAGGTTAAATAAGAGAACCCTAACCCTAAGTCTATGGGGACGCTTCCCTCTAGATGTTAAATAAGAGAACCCTAACCCTAAGTCTATGGGGACGCTTCCCTCTAGAGGTTAAATAAGAGAACCCTAACCCTAACACTAAGTCTATGGGGACGCTTCCCTCTAGATGTTAAATAAGAGAACCCTAACCCTAACCCTAAGTCTATGGGGACGCTTCCCTCTAGATGTTAAATAAGAGAACCCTAACCCTAACACTAAGTCTATGGGGACGCTTCCCTCTAGAGGTTAAATAAGAGAACCCTAACCCTAACCCTAAGTCTATGGGGACGCTTCCCTCTAGAGGTTAAATAAGAGAACCCTAACCATAAGTGTATGGGGACGGTTCCCTCTAGAGGTTAAATACAGAAGTGATTTGGACACGGTTTTATTCTAATATAAACTGACATAAACTGAAAAAAGACAGGAAAAAAGGAGAGGAGATGAAACAAGGAAGAGAAGGAATAAAGTAGGGAGAGGGGAAAAAGGGAGAGAGGGGGGAGAAAGCAGGATGAGCTGGGAGAGAGAGGGAACAGACGGAGGAGAGAGAGAAAGGGGAAAAGAGGGGGAAGAATCCAACCTGCAGTTCTTTAAAGTCCTCCTCCTGCTGCTTCTTCAGTCCCAGTATGACTGCCTGGTGTTCTGCCAACAGACAGGAGAAGAAGACATAGTCATGACCTCCCATCTCAGGTAGACCACACACTGCACAACACACTGCACACACTCCACACACTGCACAATACACTACAGAACATATGTTGAGCTTGTCACAGACGTTTGAATGAGCATGGATGGTTTTCAACATGCTTTAGAAAGAGTTTAAGCTTACAACCAGACAATGATGGGAAATGATTGACAGATGAAATTGGGGGAAATTGAAAATGGTGATGTTCCCCTTCAAAGACACTTTACTGTTGCCAAGCAACAATCTCATGCTGTGCTGTGGGTGCAAATAAAAGAACCCTGAAAAGTCAACGTGTAAACAAACACACTCACCTCCCTCATCCTCTGCTGTGTCAACGTGTAAACAAACACACTCATCCTCTGCTGTGGACAATCAGGGAGGAAGAAAGA
>CM030187.1:17473985-17486485 GCA_017639675.1 Aplochiton taeniatus
TGTGCCGTGGGCTGGAAGGAGCTTTCCTCTGGATCCACGAGAGGAGACGAGGCGGCGATGAATGTGTCAACACTGGCGAAGGAGAAGCCTGGCGCGCCTGCTCATTCTCCTCTCTCCTCCCTCTCTCCACCCCTCCCTCTCTCCTCTCTCTCTCCACCCCTCCCTCTCTCCTCTCTCTATCTAACGCTCTCTTTCTTCTCTCCGTCTCCACCCCTCCCTCTCTCCTCTCTCTCTCCTCCTCTCTGCGCCTGCGTGGGGAGCTGACGCAGACGGGGCCATGCAGAGGAGAGAGAACATGGCGGGGGCTGGAGGCAGGGTGGGGGAGGGGGGGACAGGGACACTGAGTGCTCAGAGCTTTGTGCTGCTGAGGCTGCACGAGGGGGAGGGGGTTGTCATGGTGATCTGCCAGAGACGGCAGGCTGAGAGACTGGAGGTTTCTGCCGCTGCCCTTCCTGACTACATTACCCATGGTGCTCAGTCCAAAGGTGGTTCTGAGCATGCTCAGTGTGTTCCCTCTGAAGGAGACTACAGGAAGCCGGTTCTTCACTGCCTCTACGGTCCTCATCCTCGCCACCTTCACGGATTTCAGTCACGTTACACATATAGCAATACATTACAAACAATATCCTTTTTATTAAATGAAGTATTTCATTGATAAGTAAGGGTGGTTTTCAAACCACGCTTTACTTTCAATTTAGGGTTTTAGTTTTAAGACCATCACAGATAATGGTTTTTAATATAATGTCTGTGTTCTAAATATAACATAAATCTACATGTTATCCGACATGTTAATATTCAATTATAGAGCTTGGAACAGTGACTGTCACTGACATGGGCTAGTCATAGGTAGAATCAGTGCTGGGTTAATGCCTCACATTTCAACACCAGATTACACCAACTCTTCAGGAGAGCATTACACACATTTACCTACTGACTGTTGCTAACCAATTATTTACGTAGGCTACTGACTGTTGCCAACCAATTATTTACGTAGGCTACTGACTGTTGCTAACCAATTATTTACGTAGGCTACTGACTGTTGCTAACCAATTATTTACGTAGGCTACTGACTGTTGCTAACCAATTATTTACGTTGGCTACTTACTGTTGCCAACCAATTATTTACGTTGGCTACTTACTGTTGCCAACCAATTATTTACGAAGGCTACTTACTGTGGCTAACCTATTGTTTACGTAGCCTACTTACTGTTGCTAACCTATTATTTACGTAGGCTACTTACTGTTGCCAACCAATTATTAACGTACGAGTGAACGGCAACTAAAGTGTATGAGGTAACCTTGGCCTGTTGGTTTGGCGTGGACAATCATTCAGAAATAAATATTACGGAATTAAAAAATGTCTTAGTAAGTCTACTGAGTTGAAGTCAGTTTAGTTTACATTGAATTCACAAATAGCACAATTAGGGCTACATAATACAACTTTTTCCTGGCTGAAAGTTCGACGCGCTAGTTCAGTGATTGAAACGTATAATTTACGATGCAGTGACCAAAAACATACTAGCCAATAAAATATTGGTGACTTGTGTACACATTTTGATGGAACGTAGCATTGTGGCCCGAAACAATTGTGAACCTACGTTTGTGGCGTTCTGATACTTACAGGCTAAACGGTCTGCAGTGAGATTTTAAGGAAGTACAACCATCTTTATCATCTTGGGGCACAGCAAGTCAGTTTCAATTTCGACGTGTAACGGAACAAGGTCTCCCCCTAGTGGGAACTGTTTAGAATTGACGAGGAGACGCTCATTCTTCCAGAAGTTGGCCTTTGAAAAAAAATAATCTTTGGGTAAGCAACTATTCAAAATATAATTAATTTAGCATCTATTTGATCTTATTATAAATGACCAATGTCGGATAAAGACATTGTTTTCAACACCGATTTTGAGTTGAAATAACATGTAACATGTTAACCTATAGAATATCGTAATTTAATTATATATCAGGCCTACTAATATGATGCTTTTGAAAATACTCTCATATCTTCAAAGCTGTAACTCAAGCTGAATTGAATAATCGTTTCAAATAATTGTTTTGGCGATATCTTTAATGCAATCAGTTACGACCATATGTGCGCGAGTCACCAATCACCCTCGTTGCCTGTAGCAGCTAACATTTTAAGTAAATGGCTATAAAATATTCAATAATGAGGACAAAAAGTTTACAATCAGGCTACATGTAAATGATACAAGCTAACGGTGAACTACAATCCATCCCAGGCTTACTGATTATCAGAAATATAACACCGACGGGAAAATGTCATAAAGTAAGGAATGTCAAAGAGTAAACTATGATGTAATTAGCAGGATGCACATTGAGTTTGAGTTCAAATCTGCACGTCATAATTAACTGTGTGTAATAAATCGCAGGGACTGAACAAGGCGTTTTTCACAGTGACACTTTATTACCCATGTGGGTTACATCTAGCAACATCAAGGAAGGGTCGCTATCCGGGCCGGCGTCTTAATATTAATACAAATTCCTCTGTTCCTATGGTAACATCAGGATGTTACAACCATAGAGATAGAACAAGAGTTGTTCTATCTCTATGGTTACAACGACTTCTGGTTACCAGGATGACCAATAAATACCCTATGATTGTTAACATTTCAAATTAGGAGCATGTATAAGTGTATAGTCACATAGGAAACATACACAAGCAACCAAAACATGCTGGCTGTGTTAGGAACAAATAAATAAACATCTGATCAAAGACTTTACGATAAATAAGCATAACCTTTTTAAACTTTTGTTATACCAGGAGTCACAGTAAGTTGATCTTACAGAAAGAAGGCGGTTGTTATGTTCCCATGGTTACCATCAAACACATGACAGCACTGTATGGCTTTAGCTCTGGTGGTTAGGGCCATTATGAACACATAGAGAAACATACATTAGAATAAATGGATCTCCTTTTAAAGTCCTCCAGAGTGCTTAAACAGTTACATCATAAATATCACAGGCTTCAACTAGATGAAAAAAATATGGTGTCACACACCAGAGGACTGTTATGCTGTGGTTCATATTAGTGTCCGAACTCTAGTATTCAAAGTTTAATTTTCTGTGTATTAAATATTAGTGTCCAAACTCTAGTATTCAAAGTTAATTTCCTGTGTATTAGAATTTCACATCCAACAGACATTCTGCAGTTCTATATATTTACCACTAGATGCCAATATTTAACCATTGCAATCTCAATGTTAAAAATATACACAATTATTGATGATAATTCACATTATTACTATTTAAATCAATACAGAGATACACGATTGATACAAAATTGGTATGACAATAACTTAATAAAATACACAACATCCCACCTCCATAAATAGTGAATAGAAACATAGTCAGGCTTGACTAATATGGGCTGTATTGATCTACGTCCTTTCTGGGATTGATTGAGAATGCCTGATCTACGTCCCTATTGGGATTGATTGAGAATGCCTGATCTACGTCCATATTGCGATTGATTGAGAATACCTGACCTACGTCACAAATGTTTTGAACACTGGACCTTCGGGCTCCACTAGTTGCCATGGTGAAGACATCAACTTTAACTGCATTTCCATTCTCTACGTCATTTCCTTCTGTTACGACCCCGCCCACTGTGGTTGCTGGGCCCTCTGTTCTTCCCTTGCAGATGCCAGTAGGTGTGGTCTGGGTGGAGATGCCAGTAGGTGTGGTCTGGGTGGAGATGCCAGTAGGTGTGGTCTGGGTGGAGATGCCAGTAGGTGTGGTCTGGGTGGAGATACCAGTAGGTGTGGTCTGGGTGCAGATACCAGTAGGTGTGGTCTGGGTGCAGATACCAGTAGGTGTGGTCTGGATGGAGATGCCAGTAGGTGTGGTCTGGGTGCAGATGCCAGTAGGTGTGGTCTGGGTGCAGATGCCAGTAGGTGTGGTCTGGGTGGAGATACCAGTAGGTGTGGTCTGGGTGCAGATGCCAGTAGGTGTGGTCTGGGTGGAGATACCAGTAGGTGTGGTCTGGGTGCAGATACCAGTAGGTGTGGTCTGGGTGCAGATACCAGTAGGTGTGGTCTGGGTGGAGATACCAGTAGGTGTGGTCTGGGTGCAGATACCAGTAGGTGTGGTCTGGGTGGAGATACCAGTAGGTGTGGTCTGGGTGCAGATACCAGTAGGTGTGGTCTGGGTGCAGATACCAGTAGGTGTGGTCTGGGTGCAGATGCCAGTAGGAGAGAGCACGGGGAATCTCTACTCCCTACACGCATCCCATTTTTGACCTTTGTTTACATTCTTCATTATTTGTAATATCCCTGTCAGTCTCCAATCAAAGACTGATCATTGCACAGTAACTTTGTGTCACCTTCATGTTACTTGTGGTGGCTTTGGAGCCAACCATGACACTTCCTTCTAAGTTGCCTTCAATTTCCCTCTAGTTGCTATCATTCATTTGATTATAGCCCATTGGCTCCAAGCTTTTAACATTTCTATTGACTTTAGCTATTTCTGCAGGCACAAGTGTAGTACCCTACTTCTGTCTGACCACTAGGTGGTGGCAAATCATAAACAAAACTCTTCAACTGCATCCTTCAATACACTGTTAAAACTACCTGTTACTGAGAACTCTCACAAAAATGTAAACTTCAACATCAAGAGAACAGATTAATAGCAGATGGTTTCTGCTCATCTCTGGGCTATGTTTGCCGGGCCTTATTAGGTCTGGAACTACAACACACCGTTCACACTAGGGGGGGGGCTGTACTGGACCTGGACTGAATTGGTCCACGTCTACAGCTCTGTACATCTCATTAATACAAATATTTACTAGAAATCCGACTGTTTAATTCATTTCTGTTCAGTTCAGCTGACAATATATCGCTTACTTTGGCTTGTGCTGGTCCCCCAAATTCAAACTTCACAACTGTTAAAATATTTGCATAAATAAATATTTTTTTCATCACTCTTTCCACTGACTTCCGTCAATTAGCCTATCCCATTTCAGTTTAGCTTGGCTAAACCCAGCTAAACTCAATTAGCCTAGCACACTTCAATTTAGCTTGGCTAAACCCAGCTAAACTCAATTAGCCTAGCACTATAGCTTAGCTTGGATACATCCAGCTAACTTTAATTGACATGTCACACTTCAGTTTAGCTTGGATAAACCCAGCTAAACCCAATTAGCCTAGCACACTACAGCTTAGTTTAAGCTAAACTACTAAACAGTTCATCTTGGTTCCCCAGCCCAGGTTTGACACCACTAAACGGGCTCCTTCTTGCGGAAGGCGACTGCGGTCCTCTGCGTGTAATGTGGTTTATTGGGTCTCTTCTTCAGGTCCCAGTGGCCCATCAGGATGTTTTTAAAGGTGTCTCTGAAGGTCTTGTTGCAGAGTGCATAGCACATGGGGTTGACCGTGCTGTTGACGTAGCACAGCCAGTAGCCCAGCGCCCAAAGGGTAGGGGGGATGCAGTCATCTCTACAGAACGTATTCACCAGAACCATGATGTTGTAGGGCGTCCATGTGACGATGAAGGCCAGCAGGATGGCACTGAGCGTCTGGGCAGCCTTCTTCTCTTTCCCCTGGGCAGAGCTTTTCTTCTTCTCTTTCCCCTGGGCAGAGCTTTTCTTCTTCTCTTTCCCCTGGGCAGAGCTTTTCTTGTTCTCTTTCTCCTGGGCAGAGCTCTTCTTCTTCTCTTTATCCTGGGCAGAGCTCTTCTTCTCTTTCCCCTGGGCAGAGCTCTTCTTGTTCTTCTCTTTATCCTGGGCAGAGATTTTCTTCTTCTTCTTACATGTGCTGGTCTCTGTCTCAGTGGAGGTGAAACATTTGGACGCCTCCTCCTCCTTCAGAGTGATGGCTGTGGTCTGATTGGATGAGGGGGCTCGGTCTGACCCCTGAGACGACCCCTGGCTCCTCCTGGATTTGGCTAAGGACCTTTTGACCTCTGGTCGCAGGTGGTCATCCTCCGTGGCATCCTGGTCCTCCGGAGAGGTCAGCTGGAGGGTGTCTCCTGCCCCCTGTCCTTTTGTCCCGGGCAGGTCGGCTATGATCGTGTAGATGGCAGTGGACTCCACCCCCTCCTCCTCCTCTGATCCTGATTGGTCGGCCTCATTGTTGTTCCAGCTTTCGCTGCTGCTGTGCTCCGCCCCTCCGGCCTCCAGCGTGGTGGTGGTCGTGGTTACGGACCTCTTGGAAGCAGAGCGTTCGGGCAGCGCCCGCAGGAAGTGGAGCCAGCGACCTCTGACCCCTAACCTAGCCGTGACCCCAGAGCCCCGCCCACTAGCCTGGTGCGGGTCAGAGCGGCTGACGCTCTGGGAGACTTCTGATTGGACGGCTGCTGTGGCCGCCCCCCGCCCCGCCCCCCTGAGGCCAGCCAGTTCCTTGGTTCTGTTCTCTGTCTCCTGGTAGATCTTCCAGTAGAGTATGATCATGATGGTGACAGGAAGGTAGAAGGCAGCGATGGCCGTGCAGAAGGTGATGATGGGCTCAGACAGGAACTGGATGTAGCAGTCATTAGGCAGCACCGTCCTCTCCCCCACCAGGTTCTGCCAGAACAGAATGGCTGGAGCCCACAGCACCAAGGAAACGGACCAGGCTAGGCTGATCATGGTGAGGGCTCGCTTAGTGGTTCGCTTAGCGCGATACGTCAGAGGACGGGTTACTGAGAAATACCTGGAGAGGAGAGGAGAGTAGAGTAGAGTAGAGTAGAGTAGAGTAGAGTAGAGTAGAGTAGAGGAGAGGAGAGGAGAGGAGGGGAGAGGAGAGGAGAGGGGAGGAGGGGAGAGGAGAGGAGAGGAGGAGAGAGGAGGGGAGAGGAGAGGAGAGGAGAGGAGAGGAGAGGAGAGGAGAGGAGAGGAGAGGAGAGTAGAGTAGAGTAGAGTAGAGGAGAGGAGAGGAGAGGAGAGGAGGGGAGAGGAGAGGAGAGGGGAGGAGGGGAGAGGAGAGGAGAGGAGGAGAGAGGAGAGGAGAGGAGAGGAGAGGAGAGGAGAGGAGAGGAGAGGAGAGGAGAGGAGAGGAGAGGGGACGAGAGGAGAGGAGAGGAGAGGAGAGGAGAGGAGAGGAGAGGAGAGGAGAGGAGAGGAGAGGAGAGGAGTCAATCTGTTTATGAGAACTAATAGTGTATTGTTCCAAAGAGTAGCAGGCTGTTACAGCAGTGTTCTTTTTTTCATCCCCTATAATATTGTAAAGGCAACGCTACGTTCAAAGTTCAACAATATTTAGCTTAGTGAAAAGTATTTAAAAAGGCTAGGCAGGCATATAATATGTACATTTTTATGAAAACCTTTTAGGCTACAGCTTTCATCATTAACCCTACCCTATCCCCCCGCCCCCCCCCCACCACCTGTCAAAGCTGATGACCAGTAGGTTCATGACCGAGGCATTGCTAGCCACGTAGTCCACGGCCAGCCACAGGTCGCAGACTACAGCTCCCAGGGTCCACTGGGCCTGGATGATGTAGGTGGTGTAGAGGTTCATGGACAGCAGACCGATGGTGAGATCAGCACAGGCTAGGCTCAGCAGGTAGTAGTTGTTGACCGTCTGCAGCTGCTTGTTGATCTTAAAGGAGACCAGCACCAGGATGTTCCCCACCACCGTCACCAAAGACAGAGAGCCAGTGAGGAAGACGATGATGACCACCTGAGGAAGAACACACACACACACACACACACGCACACGCACACACACCAAGACTCCTTGTTTTAGAAAAACATGTCTGTTTCAGTCTGTGTTAACCTGTCTGTCTGTGTGTTAACCTGTCTGTCTGTGTGTTTACTTGTCACACGGTGTGTGCGTGTGTGTGTGTGTGATCTCCGACCTGCCAGACGGTGTGTGTGTGTGTGTGTGTGTGTGTGTGACCTCTGACCTGCCAGACGGTGTGTGTGTGTGTGTGTGACCTCTGACCTGCCAGACGGTGTGTGTGTGTGACCTTTGACCTGCCAGACGGTGTGTGTATGTGTGTGTGACCTCTGACTTGCCAGACAGTGTGTGTGTGTGTGACCTCTGACCTGCCAGACGGTGTGTGTGTGTGTGTGTGTGTGTGTGTGTGACCTCTGACCTGCCAGACGGTGTGTGTGTGTGTGTGTGTGTGTGTGTGTGTGTGTGTGTGTGTGACCTCTGACCTGCCAGACGGTGTGTGTGTGTGTGTGTGATCTCTAACCTGCCAGACGGTGTGTGTGTGTGTGTGTGTGTGTGTGTGTGACCTCTGACCTGCCAGACGGTGTGTGTGTGTGTGTGTGTGTGTGTGTGTGTGTGTGTGTGTGTGTGTGTGTGTGACCTCTGACCTGCCAGACGGTGTGTGTGTGTGTGTGTGTGTGTGTGTGACCTCTGACCTGCCAGACGGTGTGTGTGTGTGTGTGTGTGTGTGTGTGTGACCTCTGACCTGCCAGACGGTGTGCCCCCCCAGAGGATCCGTCTCTGTCTCCTTTCCTGTAAAGTTCCCGCCCTCACCCAGGACATGGGTCCCATTGGTTAAATGGTTGCCTAGTTGCCAGTAACCACCACTGCTGGAAAAGACGGCAGAGTCAAGGAGAGGTCCGCCCAAGATGGCCGACTCAGGGAAGCTTCCTCCAGAAGCTAAGATGGACGACTCTGGATAGGCACCCACAGTTAAGATGGCGGTGTCAGGGTGCAGTCTCAGTCCTGGGGAGCCATTGGCCCTGAAGAGGCTGGGCTCAGCGCTGGAGTTTACAGTCATCGTGTCTGCTGAGCATAGTCTGGCCACAACCAGACACACACACACACACACACACACACACACACACACACACACACAGATCTACAGAGAGCAAGCCAGCCAGCCAGACAGATAGACGGACAGACAGACAGACAGACAGACAGACAGACAGACAGACAGACAGACAGACAGACAGACAGACAGAGAGGTTACTGCTTTGATAATAATGTAACCATCGGACTGGTTTAACAGGAGGATATGACATGAAGGCAGACAGCACACACACACGCACACACACCCACATACACACGCGCACGCACACCCACATACCCACACACACACACACACACACACACACACACACACACACACACGCACGCACGCACACCCACACACACACACACACACACACACACACACACACACACACACACACACACACACACACACACACAGACCAGCGTGGGAGTTGTTCTGAAACACACTCTCTGCCAAGCGTCCTCCTCCCACAGGGTTCAATCTCTGCTTGTCTGATTCCAGTTCCCCCTCTGCTGACGCTCCCTCATCTTCTGATGGCAGAGTGAACAGAAGAGGAGGTAATGGCTCCAACTGTCACCAAGCGCCCCCATGAGAGAGAGAGAAGGGGGGGGGGGGGGCAAATTAGTCTGTGTCCAGAGAAAGAGAAAGAGAGACAGAGAGAGAGAGAGAGAGAGAGAGAGAGAGAGAGAGAGAGAGAGGATGCAGCTAAGTGATGGAATCCATCACAGGCCAGGTGTCTGGTATTGTCACCTGGGTTGCCTCTGAAGACAGGGCTTAGATGTGCTCTGATACTGAGGGAGCTGGCTAGCATCAAGCTAATGCTAACCTAAATATTCTCTTCACCAAGTCATAGATTATAACAGGTAGCATCAAGCTAATGCTAACCTAAATATTCTCTTCTCTCTCTCTCCATAAACACCAAGGTTATGTTACATTCATACATGGTCCTAAAATGTTTCAAATTATAACACCAGTTCTTTAGCAATGTAGGACTCTGTCTTTAGCACTTTTGAGTTAAAAACCTTAGACGTGAACAATCGTGAGTGCCGGATGAAGATTTTAAAAGGGCTTACATTTTTTGGGGTATGTATTTTAAAATGTCTGTGTGACTTATTGAAACAGGATGTCGTCTTCACACAATGTGTAAGCGATGCTGGCTTTGTCTATTCCACTGGGGTCTGTAGCCAGAGTGCTGCTGGCTCTGCAGGGATCTGGAACACAGCAGCGCTAAGCTGACATGAGGGATAGCCCTCTACGGTCCTAAGATAAGGTGGGAGGAGCCTAGCTATGCTGAGAGGTCTATGTGATTGGTCCTAAGATAAGGTGGGAGGAGCCTAGCTATGCTGAGAGTTCTATGTGATTGGTCCTAAGATAAGGTGGGAGGAGCCTAGCTATGCTGAGAGTTCTATGTGATTGGTCCTAAGATAAGGTGGGAGGAGCCTAGCTATGCTGAGAGTTCTATGTGATTGGTCCTAAGCTAAGGTGGGAGGAGCCTAGCTATGCTGAGAGTTCTATGTGATTGGTCCTAAGATAAGGTGGGAGGAGCCTAGCTATGCTGAGAGGTCTATGTGATTGGTCCTAAGATAAGGTGGGAGGAGCCTAGCTATGCTGAGAGTTCTATGTGATTGGTCCTAAGATAAGGTGGGAGGAGCCTAGCTATGCTGAGAGTTCTATGTGATTGGTCCTAAGATAAGGTGGGAGGAGCCTAGCTATGCTGAGAGTTCTATGTGATTGGTCCTAAGATAAGGTGGGAGGAGCCTAGCTATGCTGAGAGTTCTATGTGATTGGTCCTAAGCTAAGGTGGGAGGAGCCTAGCTATGCTGAGAGTTCTATGTGATTGGTCCTAAGATAAGGTGGGAGGAGCCTAGCTATGCTGAGAGGTCTATGTGATTGGTCCTAAGCTAAGGTGGGACGAGGCTAGCTATGCTGAGAGGTCTATGTGATTGGTCCTAAGCTAAGGTGGGACGAGGCTAGCTATGCTGAGAGGTCTATGTGATTGGTCCTAAGATAAGGTGGGAGGAGCCTAGTTATGCTGAGAGGCCTATGTGATTGGTCCTAAGATAAGGTGGGAGGAGCCTAGCTATGCTGAGAGGTCTATGTGATTGGTCCTAAGCTAAGGTGGGACGAGGCTAGCTATGCTGAGAGGTCTATGTGATTGGTCCTAAGATAAGGTGGGAGGAGCCTAGCTATGCTGAGAGGCCTATGTGATTGGTCCTAAGATAAGGTGGGAGGAGCCTAGCTAAAAAGAACAAAACGGAGAGGAAAAGTTTGCTTTTGCTGAAGTAGATCGGAGCCTGAAGCCTATTGGCTGCAGCCTTTAGCCTATTGGCTGGAACTTTTAGCCTATTGGCTGCGACAGACAGACGGTGACCTTAGAGTTAGGGTTAGGGTTAGGGTTAGAGTTAGGGTTGGGGTTAGGGTTATGGTTAGGGTTAGAGTTAGGGTTAGGGTTAGGGTTGGGGTTATTGTGTGAGTGAGTCTTCTGTGATTGGCAGACAGACTGTGACCTCAGAAGGACTTGGGGGGAGGGGGGGGGGGGTCAGGACAGCATCGCCACGGCAACACGCTACACCAGGGCCTGTTAGCATGGAAACGACAGATGACACAGTTAGTTACCACTCTCTCTACCTCTACTAACCCTAACTCTCTCTCTCTCTCTCTACCTCTACCTAACCCTAACTCTCTCTCTCTCTCTCTCTCTTTTTGTCTACCTCTCTATCTCTCTCTCTTTCTATTTCTCTGTCTCTTCTTCAGCCAGTCTCCAACACAAAGGCCCTGTGTTGTTTCCTCTTCCTCCCTGTGATGTTTCCTCTCTCTCTGTGATCCAATCAAAGGCTGTGTGTCTGCTGAGAGCACAGATAAATGAGTTATTACCTATGTCCCTATGGCTCACCCTGAGCCCCGACACACAGACACACACACACACACACACACACACACACACACACACACTGTCCCTATGGCTCACCCTGAGCCCCGACACACACACACACACACACACACACACACACACACACACACACACACACACACACACTGTCCCTATGGCTCAGCCTGAGCCCCGACACACACACACACAAACACACACACACACACACACGCACGCACACACACACACACACACACACAGACACAGACACAAACATGCACCAACGCATGCGCACACAGACACATGCACACACACACACACACACACACACACACACATACAAACCCGCACACACACACACACACACACACACACACACACACACACACACACACACACACGTGTGTGTGTGTGGGGGGGGGGGTTGTTTGGTAAAAATTTAGGGTGTGTGTGTATGTAGGTATTGTTTGGTAGTTATGGAGGGTGGGTGTGTGTGTAGGTATTGTGAGTGTGTGTGTGTGTGTGTGTAGGTATTGTGAGTGTGTGTATGAGTGTGTGTGTGCAGGTATTGTGAGTGTGTGTGTGTGTGTGTGTAGGTATCGGAGTGTGTGTATGAGTGTGTGTGTGCAGGTATTGTGAGTGTGTGTGCGTGTAGGTATTGTGAGTGTGAGTGTGTGTGTGTAGGTATTGTGAGTGTGAGTGTGTGTGTGTAGGTATTGTGAGTGTGTGTGTGTGTAGGTATTGTGAGTGTGTGAGTGTATGTGTGTGTAGGTATTGTGTGTGTGTGTGTGTGTGTGTGTGTGTGTGTGTGTGTGTGTGTGTGTGTGTAGGTACTGTTCGAGGACGTTCTCCCATTGTACTGGGTACTCTGTGAATTCAATTCGCCTCTAAATGTGATGCTGGTTATCAAAGGAAAACACTGCCCAGTGTTACAGTGAGATGTATT
>CM030187.1:17488985-17496485 GCA_017639675.1 Aplochiton taeniatus
TTAGTATGTTGAGGTCTTTAAGGCTGTGCCTGATATATTGAAAAATTAAATAAACCGTTATTGGTTTGAATCCTTTACCTGGACTTGAAAAAAACTTCTAAGATATCTAGATCTATATAAGCGTAATATTGTATCGATTTATCCTATTATGTTTATAGAATAGCTGAAGGATGCCATACAATGTATTCAGACTTTCGATAAGGGCTTAAGCATTCTGAACTTCATTAGCCATAGCAATGCCCTTCAGATCTGTATTATATATATATTATTATTATCATTAATAGCATTACCTCAAAATAATTGTTAAAAACCTATATTGTTATGATAGCGCAAGTTATTAGAAGGGAAGACCAGGACGGAACGGAGCGGTTACTTTCCGTACCATCCACAACTTTTGCAAATAATACAATACATGTTCAGATTCATAACACACCGCTACCGACCGGAAATGAGGCACAGAGCGAGAGAAAGAGACAGAAAGACAGAGAGCAACGAAGAGAAAAGAGAGAGCAAGAGAGAGAAAGGGAGAGAGACAGAGAGAAAGAGAGAGCGCAACAGGGAGAGAGAGAGAGAGATACACACAGATACACACAGACACAGAGACACACAGAGACATATAGGCACAAAGACACAGAGACACAGAGAGACACAGAGACACACAGAGACAGAGACACACAGAGACACAGAGACACACAGAGAGGCAGAGACACACAGACATAGACACAGAGACACAGAGACACACAGAGACACAGAGACAGAGACACATAGACACAGAGACACAGAGAGACAGAGACACACAGAGGCAGAGACACAGAGACAGAAGGACGTCCAGACTTTAATCCCTGCGTTTACAAGCTTTTTCGCCATAGCAACTAGACTACACTAAACTCCTCTGCTAGGAGCTCATAAAACAAGTCTGGTCTGTTTCACCTGAGACACACACACACACACACACACACACAAACCACAAACTTTAAATGGAGTTATGCTATTGTCACAAGAACCAAAACATGTTCTGTGTGTGTGTGTGTGTGTGTGGGGGTAAGTGTGTGTGTGTGTGAGCATGTATGTGTGTGTGTGTGTGTGTGTGGGTAGGTGTGTGTGTGTGTGTGTGTGTGTGTGGCATATGTTAAGAAAGGGATCAGGTTTGCACTCACAGACCTCACATAGGACAGGGGAGTTTGATGTGTTCGCAGCAGATAGACGGTGGGTGGGGGGAGCTAAGCCGCCCACTCAGAAGACTCCTGGAATGGAAGACTGTTCCCTCGTCCTTCAGAACAGATGGAAGGAGACAGAAGGAGAAGAGAGGAGGCTGCTTTAGTTCTGTACGGGGAGTGTGTGTGTGTGTGGTAGTTACCAGCCAAAAGGAGAATTGCTGGTGTTGAGGTGTGGTATGTTCTGTTCTATGTTCTCTGTTTTATGTTGTCTGTTCTAGGTTCTCTGTTCTATGTTCTGTGTTCTATGTTTTGTTCTGTGTTCAGTTTTTAACACTGTTCTGTTCTGCTCTGTTCTGCTTTAAGAGAGAAAGAGAGAGAGAGAGAGAGAGAGAGAGAGAGAGAGAGAGAGAGAGAGAGAGAGAGAGAGAGAGAGAAAGAAACAGACTTGTTCCCAATATGTTGTTGCGGGATCCTCTCTGTGTGAAACAATCTTTCATTATTCTTGAGTTTCATGAAGCCATGGCAGAATTTGTTTAGAATATCTTCACTTATAACACCTGGTCTCCATGGGTACAGACAGGCCCAGAGCACGTTTGTTTACATTTTTTAACTCTGCACAATTTCTACATTCATTTCACATTGTTTAGGTCATAACATCTCAACTCTCAACGCTAGTGATCACCACCAGCAGCCTTGTCTCTCCTGTGCATCGCTGGTTCTGGCATTGATTAGCATAGCCTGTAAAGAATAGCTGACATCACTCATACAGGCTATACTAATTAAAGCCAGAATCATCAAACTGCTCCACTGAAGCCTTATTGTTGGTTGGTGGATTCTCTCCGTTCCAAATCTTCCATTGGTTGATTCCTTTAGCAGAAGCTCTTCCATTGGTTGATTTCTTCCTCAGCTGCTCTTCCATTGGTTGTATCCTCTATGTATTTGTAGCTTATGTCTGTGTGTTATCACTGAACAACCAAGACATGCCTTTACAGCCTGACAATAACACGCCTTTTACTATAGCTTTGAGGAGGGGAGGGGAGGGAGGGAGAGGAGAGGAGAGGAGAGGAGAGGAGAGGAGAGATTCTTAGTTGGGTATTAGAGGGCCCTCAATACATTAATATGTATGAATTCATACCTGCTGGCCAAAGCCAGAACACTTTTCATGTGTGTGTGAGTGTGTGTGCAAGTGCATGTGTGTGAAAGAGAGCTTGGCATTATCAGCAGAAGCCCACAGTGTCACGGTTTCCACCTAGTTGCACAATATTATTATGGTGTTTTGGGTTCCTGTCACTTTCTAACTTCTCTTGTTTTTCAGAGCGGGCTCCTCACCCCAATCAGCTCACTCATTCCACCTGGTTTACTCAGCTCAGCCTCACACCTGCAACTCATCACCTCATTAGTACTTGTATATATATCACCTCGGTTGTCTTGGTCGTTTGCCAGATTGTCTTGTGTTGTATCGCCAAGCTCTCCAGTGAATCAAATATTACCTACCTGTGTCTGACCTAGTTTTGCCTGTATCGTCATTTGGATTGCCTGCCTGCCCCTTGCCTTCTCTGTTTGCCATCAGACGGATTTCCTGGATTTGGAGTGCCGGCCTGCCCCTTGCCTGCTCTGTTTGCCATCGGACTGATTTCCTGGTTTTTGACCCCTGCCTGTACTACTCTGAGTAAAAGCCATATTCCTCAAACTACCCTACGTCTTCAGTTGTCGTGCTTTTGGGTTCTCTGCCTGTCCCGGCCTAAAGGTGTAACACACAGTAGCCTTTAGCAAACCCCTTATCAGACTGATTAGAGGCAATATCATAGCAACATTACCTATCAATACCTTACCTATAGCTACAGTACCAATCAATACCTTACCTATGGCTACAGTACCAATCAATACCTTACCTATAGCTACAGTACCAATCAATACCTTACCTATAGCTACAGTACCAATCAATACCTTACCTATAGCTACAGTACCAATCAATACCTTACCTATAGCTACAGTACCAATCAATACCTTACCTATAGCTACAGTACCTATCAATACCTTACCTATAGCTACAGTACCAATCAATACCTTACTTATAGCTACAGTACCAATCAATACCTTACCTATAGCTACAGTACCTATCAATACCTTACCTATAGCTAGTACCTATCAATACCTTACCTATACCTACATTACCTATCAATACCTTACCTAGCATAGCTACAATACCTTACCTATAGCTACAGTACCTTTCAATACCTTACCTATAGCTACATTACCTATAAATATGTTACCTAGCAGAGCTACTGTACCAAAGTCTTTATTTCATGTATATATTAATAATATACATATAAAGAAATGTACTTTTGATGGTGGGTTCTTTTAATGGTCCTGTTTCTGTTGGGAAGTTAATAGGTGTGACACACCCTTTGTGTGTTGATGGTGGGTTCTGTTAATGGTCCTGTTTCTGTTGGGAAGTTAATAGGTGTGACACACCCTTTGAGTGTTGATGGTGGGTTCTGTTAATGGTCCTGTTTCTGTTGGGAAGTTAATAGGTGTGACACACCCTTTGTGTGTTGATGGTGGGTTCTGTTAATGGTCCTGTTTCTGTTGGGAAGTTAATAGGTGTGAAACACCCTTTGTGTTTTGATGGTGGGTTCTGTTAATGGTCCTGTTTCTGTTGGGGCGTTAATAGGTGTGACACACCCTTTGTGTGTTGATGGTGGGTTCTGTTAATGGTCCTGTTTCTGTTGGGGCGTTAATAGGTGTGACACACCCTGTTCTGTTCTGGTGTGTGTGTGTGTGTGTGTGTGTGTGTGTGTGTGTATGTATGTATATGTGGGACTAGGTGTGTGTGTGTGTGTGTGTGAGTGGGACTAGGTGTGTGGGTGTGTGTATGTGTGAGTGGGACTAGGTCTGTGTATGTGTGAGTGGGACTAAGTGTGCGTGTGTGTGTGTGTGTTGTCCATCTCTTGGAGACAGAGAGATAGAGAGAGAGAGAGAGAGAGAGAGAATGAGAGGGGAGAGAGATTGAGAGAAAAGGGGTAGAGAAAGGGATAGAGAGAGAGAATGAGTGTGTGTGTGTGTGTGTTTGTGTGTGTGTGTGTGTGTGCGCACGCGTTAATTATAATAAGCCTAATAAGTCACCCAGGAGCATTTGAAAGGTCTGGGGGTTGCTCATGCTTTGGGGGGAACAGCAGACAGCCTAATTTGGTGAGCACTTCAGTCCTGAGTGATTTACGACTAAATATGGTGATTGGCCCAAACACACACTATGACCCAGGTGACACATGCTGCTATTGGCTGCCTTAGAGGAAGGCTGGCCAATGAAATGACTGGTATAGGAAAACGCTAGAGAATGTGTTTCGATCGATTAGATCTTATCCTATTCCTCTCTTTCTCTCTTCTTCCTCTTGCTCTCCTCTTGCATCGTATTCTCTACCTCTATTTCTCCTCTCCTATACATTCTTCTCATTCTTTCTAACTCTTCCTCTCCTCTTCTCTTCTCTCACTAGTCCTCATCTCTTGAGAAACAGAACACAGAGGGAGCACTGGAATAAAGATAGAAGCTTATTTAATATAAAATGAAGAGAGCTCCCTCCTCTGTACAACTTCACTTTAAATGCATAAAGGTCTAGATGCAGGCTGGCACAGACACACACACACACACACACACACACACACACACACTTTTCCTCTCTCTGTGTCTCTCAAACACACAGAGACACTCTCAGGCAGAAGTGTGACTCGACTACACTTGTAACACACAGAACCTCCGCAGTGTAGCTCTACAAACCATTACAACCAAACGAAGTGGAATTTTACTCTATATATAACTTCTGCTCTTATCACGGTAATGATTCTGAACAGCTTTAGGACAGGAAATAGGATTTTTAAAAGCCAAATGGTTGTAAAACTATCTTTCTGCGACCAATGTAGATTATATTTGGTAAAAAAGAACCAAAAAGGCCGTAGCTTGATCTGCGTGTACTGCACACGAGACAAGCGTAGCTATACCGGTTGCGGTGCATATGGTACGGGTCTTCTCTGGGCTGAAGTGAGTCAGAATCAGACAAACCCATCTCTATAGCTACAGGCTACTCACCGGGCAGGGCGCGCGTCGGGATAACGGGTCCTGTCGGCGTGCTGAGCTGGTTTCAGGTCAATGTAGGGTGTTTGAGGCTAACTGGAAATGAGAACCTCGGCCTTTATATTCTCCTCTCTTCTTTCCTCTCTAGGCAGCTTAGTCAGTTCGCACCAACAACCAGCCAAGCCCGTGCCGGCGCGTGCAAAGACTATCTTGCACTGCGTCGGGGAGGCGACAGTGCCCTCCGACTCGGCTCTAGAGGAGAGAAATAATTCATTCGCTTTTGTGGAAGTCAAGACGAGAGCTTGGAGAAAAGTCCAGTATTAGGGCTCAACGGTGATTGGCCTGAGTGGGCGTGACGTATAACAGAAGTCGGTATAGTCGCCGCTCGAGCCTTCACCAGTAGTGGTAAAACGTTTTGCCTTATTTTGTAAATAGAAGATAAAGATATCAGCATTTACATATACCCTGCTGATAGCGGGAAAGCGGGAACGACTGTTCTACAGAGAGATAACGACGATAATGAATTTGTGTGACTTGAATATGTAAATATATATATATATATATATATATATATATATATATATATATATATATATATATATATATATATATATATATATATATATATATTTGATATGATATTTAGTGGGGTGCATAGCATAGCACCACTGCACATTATTATGTGCTATCGAAACCATTTTTGAAATTGAAAGTTAAGTGAATTAGAGTGGCCTGCGTGCAATGGCGGTATTTAGACTCTCACAGCCTCTACGCTAACTGTGATAGTTTGAACGACTGCAGACTTGCTATTTTTTTGCTACAGGTGTACAAGACAAAAAACGTTTTTTAGTTTGTGTAGTCTAGTTTGTCCCTACTTTGCGACGATTTTTTTGTATTTACATTTGTATTATTATGTTTAACTGAGTGCAAATTAACTTCCTCATTCATGTCACTCAACTAAACAACTAGGGCAATTTTAAGGGCCTGTGACTGACAGGGGCCTTGAAAACGTATAAGAATATCAGGTAATTCTTTATCAATATATTTTATTACATGTACTTACTTACTTACAATAAAAAGTATACATTGACATTCACATGGCAAAAAAGCCAGGACACGCAATGTCTTACAAAACTCTCGATGACAATTCTAATGTTGTCTTGACTACAGTCTCCTGTTAGTATGGTAACGGTGCCCCGTACTACGGCCATGTGTGTGTGTGAGAGTATTAAGGTGGGTGGTGTGAGTGTCTTCCCAGTATCCAGTTCCTACTAACCTTGTTGTAATAAGTTGTGTGTGTTTAGCCTAACACCAGTCCTGGCATGTCTGAGCCCCAAACCTCCTAACACACACACACGCACGAACGTACGCACCCACTCCCACACACACACACACACACCCACACACACACACACACACACACAAGATTCAACTATATACATAATACTACTACAACATAATATTACTAATAAATTGCACAAATTAACATCCAAGGGTGCAAGGTAGCGCTCACTCACTTTGGAATCAACACAGGGACAATGCCTCAATCTCACCAGCTTTATTTGGCCATCAAAAATATGAAGGTTTCAGCCTAGTCGGCCTTCATCAGAGTAAACTCTGGCCGAAACGTTAGTGTTTTCTCCAGCTGTAGGCCTACCTGTATAAATGTAATGCTGCTCTCTAAGCAGGTTGTAGGGCTACCTGTATGAATTTAATGCTGCTCTCTAAGCAGGTTGTAGGGCTACCTGTATGAATGTAATGCTGCTCTCTAAGCAGGCTGTAGGGCTACCTGTATGAATGTAATGATGCTCTCTAAGCAGGCTGTAGGGCTACCTGTATGAATGTAATACTGCTCTCTAAGCAGGCTGTAGGGCTACCTGTATGAATGTAATGCTGCTCTCTAAGCAGGCTGTAGGGCTACCTGTATGAATGTAATGAGTGCAGTGTTACGTAACTTCATATTAAGGACTAATATAGCTCCATGTTAAGGGTAACATTGAGTTAACCACAAACACAACCTGCTCTGAACAGGTTAGAGATGCAGCGTAAATTGCCATGACAACATACCTTGGGTAAAACGTAACCTTTCGTAGTCTAGGTTACTCGGGAAGTTACTCCTGAGTTTACCTGGATAAGCCAGTTCTCTGGATTAACTTTCCCATAGACCCACTAACACTGAAAGGTATGAAACATTCTCAGTGGGTTAACTTCAATGAAGGATATCGCATGATTGAATGATCGTTCCTAAGCAGTGGCAGTCACATCCAGACAGGG
>CM030187.1:17498985-17503985 GCA_017639675.1 Aplochiton taeniatus
GAGAGAGAGAGAGAGAGACAAGACAGACAGAAAGAGAGAGAAACAGAGAGAGAGACAGAGGAGAGAGGAGGGATTTTCCGTACCTGGCCTGTGTGCTCGGTTTCATCCTTGTTGATGAGATACATCACAAAGAATCTGAAAGACAAACAACAACATCATACTCACTCACCTAACCAACCAATCACACACACACACACACACACACACACACACACACACACACACACACACCTAACCAACCACTCATACACACACCCCTAACCAACCAATCACACACACACACACACACACACACCTAACCAACCGATCACACACACACACACACACACACCGTCACTCCCTCCCTAGCAGTACTCACAGGTAATTGGCCAGGTTGTGCTCTTGCAGGGTGTGTGTTTCAAAACCGTGTGGGACTGTGTCAAAGTAGTCATTTCCAATCCCACAGATAAAACACTTTGTCTGCGGAGGAAACACACACACACAACACACACTGTCACACACACACTAACAAACACACAATCTCTAACACAGTAATGCCAGAAATATAAACGCTGTTAGCCACTGACCCAATTATAACCCTATGTGCTGGCTGTATTCTGTCCTATATTAGCCAAGCAGAGTGGTTCATTATAACCCAATGTGCTGGGTGTATTCTGTCCTATATTAACCCAGCAGAGGGGTTCACTATAACCCAATGTGCTGGCTGTATTCTGTCCTATATTAACCCAGCAGAGGGGTTCATTATAACCCAATGTGCTGGCTGTATTCTGTCCTATATTAACCCAGCAGAGGGGTTCATTATAACCCAATGTGCTGGCTGTATTCTGTCCTATATTAACCCAGCAGAGGGGTTCATTATAACCCAATGTGCTGGCTGTATTCTGTCCTATATTATCCCAGCAGAGGGGTTCATTATAACCCAATGTGCTGGCTGTATTCTGTCCTATATTAACCCAGCAGAGGGGTTCATTATAACCCAATGTGCTGGCTGTATTCTGTCCTATATTATCCCAGCACAGGGGTTCATTATAACCCAATGTGCTGGCTGTATTCTGTCCTATATTAACCCAGCAGAGGGGTTCATTATAACCTAATGGGGTTATTTTTGTTAAGTTACCTCCATATCCTCTTTGACCTGCTCTTGTTGATCTCTCAGCTCTCCAAATGCATCAATGATCAGACCTGGAACGCACACATGCACACACACACACACACACACACACACACACACACACACACACACACAAAGAGAATGCTATATTCAAACTGGACAAAGTACATACCATTTTTAGAGATAATTCTGCTAGATGTGTGTGTGTGTGTGTGTGTGTGTGTGTGTGTTTGTGTGTTATTGCGTGTCTGTCTGTACGTGTGTTAGTGTGTGTCAGTGTGTGTGTGTGTGTGTGTGTGTGCTCACCCTGGATAATGGCCAGCAGGATGACGATGACAAAGAAGAAGAAGGTGATGTCAAAGATGATGCGGTAGATCTCATACTCGTCCCCAGCCGGGTCCTCAATCTGATCCCCGATCCCCCCGCCCGCACGGACGCCCACGTACATGTGGAACATGTAGCACTACAACACACACACACACACACACACACAAACACACAGAGCGTCATGTTAGAGTCACATATGTTTCTTGCCTTAAACTTAGTCTCTTCGTCCTCCTCTTCATCCTCCTCTTCCTCCTCTGGGTTAATCCTCATTCACCTTGTCTTGTCTTGTGTGTCCCCCCAGTCACTCCTTAATAGGACACCCTGGCTGTGTGTGTATGTTGAGTCTGCGTGTGTGTGTGTGTTGAGTGTGTATGTGTGGGTGAGTGAGTGTGTGTGTGTGTGAGGATTAAGATTAGTTAGGAGGACGCCAACCGTGGTGTGATGGTCCTGTCCCGTCACTCTGACATCACACACACGCACGCACACACGCACACATACACTCACACTCATACACACACATACACTCACACTCACACACTCACACTCATACACTCACACTCATACACACACAGACACACACACTCTCTCTCTCTCTCTCTCTCTCCTTTTATAGCCTCCCTGTCAAATGCCTTCCCTACCACCTCTCTGTCTCTGTCTCTCTCTTTCTCTCTCTATCTGTCTCTGTCTCTGTCTCTGTCTCTCTCTCTCTCTCCCCTCTCACACCTCTCTCTGTCTGTCTGTCTCTCTCTCTCTCTCTCTGTCTCTGTCTTTCTCCCCCTCTCTCTCTATGTCTCTCTATCTCTATGGTAACGGTCATCACCATGGCGTCTCACCGTTAACATGTCATCACATTTCATGTCAGGTGACTCTCCGTCTTCACTCTTGTTGTAGAACTTCCTGAAGAAGTTGAAGGCCACCACCGTGTAGAGATAGACCACCACAGCCAGGAGACCCACTGTCAGGACCAGCTACAGAAACAGACTGATTATCAGTGATACCTTCCATTTCCTAATAAAACACATTGGCTTCTCCACCACACAAGTTAAACCAGTTAGGTGTTAATGGGTTAAAAATGACATCTCATAAAACCAGCGCAGTTTGGCAGTATTTGGATGGTCTAAAAATTGGAAATATGGTATAGCCTATGCAGTTATGTGTCCTCTATGTGTTGTGTACCTGCTTCCCGCTGTGTGTGTGTTGTGTGTGTACCTGCTTCCCGCTGTGTGTGTGTGTGTGTGTGTGTGTGAGCATGTTTGTTGTGTGTGTGTGTATGTGTGTGTATGTGTACCTGCTTCCCGCTGTGTGTGTTTGTTGTGTGTGTGTGTGTGTGTGTGTATATACCTGCTTCCCATTGTTTGTGTTTGTGTTTGTTGAGTGTGTGTGTGTGTGTGTGTGTATGTACCTGCGTCCCGCTGTGTGTGATTGTTGTGTGTGTGTGTGTGTGTGTGTGTGTGTGTGTGTGTGTGTGTGTGTGTGTGTGTGTACCTGCTTCCCGTTGTGTGTGACGGAGGATAGGATGGTGCGAAGCGTCTTGAAGCCCATGGCAATGTCCAGCAGGTGAGCAGCAAAGAAGAAGTTGTTGTAGTGACCCAGGATGGACATGGTCATATACCAGGCTAGATACAGGAAGGACTGGAATGAACACACACACACACACACACACACACACACACACACACACACACACACACACAACAATCACACACAGCGGGATGCAGGTACACACACACACACACACACACACAACAATCACACACAGCGGGATGCAGGTACACACACACACACACACACACACACAACAATCACACACAGCGGGACGCAGGTACACACACACACACACACACACACACACACACACACACACACACACACACACAACAATCACACAGCGGGACGCAGGTACACACACACACACACACACACACACATCAGGTGAGTACACAGCTCAATAACCTGCAAGGTAGCTACTTACTAAAGCGATAGCAGGCTAATGCAAGCTTGGTGTAAAATCACTGTGCAATTAGACCTCATAAAAACAGAGACCTAGCTAGCGGCTATATAGAGACAGAGACCTAGCTTGCTGCTTGACACTTTGACATACAGACAGAGACCTAGCTTGCTGCTATATAAACACTTTGACATACAGACAGAGACCTAGCTAGCTGCTTGATAAACACTTTGACATACAGACAGAGACCTAGCTAGCTGCTTGATAAACACTTTGACATACAGACAGAGACCTAGCTAGCTGCTATATAAACACTTTGACATACAGACAGAGACCTAGCTAGCTGCTTGATAAACACTTTGACATACAGACAGAGACCTAGCTAGCTGCTATATAAACACTTTGACATACAGACAGAGACCTAGCTAGCTGCTTGATAAACACTTTGACATACAGACAGAGACCTAGCTAGCTGCTATATAAACACTTTGACATACAAACAGAGACCTAGCTAGCTGCTTGATAAACACTTTGACATACAGAGACCTAGCTAGCTGCTTGATAAACACTTTGACATACAGACAGAGACCTAGCTAGCTGCTTGATAAACACTTTGACATACAGACAGAGACCTAGCTAGCTGCTATATAAACAATGCATCTCACTGACAGCTCAGTGGTTTCACAGTTAGCTCAGCACCAGAGCTTATCAGCCTAGAGGGGGCCCTTCCAGGCAGCACAGGTTTAGACCGGTTTTAGAGCCTCCTTTGGACGTTACACCTGCCGGATATTAGAGACCAGTCTGCCTAGTTTTCCCAGGGTGCACATGGTGCGAATATGAAAGGTATATTTACGTTGTCCGTAAAGACCACGCCCAGTTTCCACATCTGGTATTTGACATCAATGGAGTTCAGCCTGGAACAAACAAAGGTTTAGAATGCAAAGTCAGAGTATAGGTCAGTCCGGCCCCCCCACTCACACAGCAGCCAATGAGCTCTGGACTCTGAGCCTCATAACCCCGCCCGCTTACCCAGCAGCCAATGAGCTCTGGACCCCATAACCCCGCCCACTCACACAGCAGCCAATGAGCTGTCCTTCTTGTGCTTCCTCTTGTGGTGGGCATGGCTGAAGTCCAGCGCCGCCTTGTCCATCCCCAGCAGTTCACTGATCCGGTCGTGGCCGTAGAACTCACCATACTTATCCATCACCTGGCACACACATCACCATAACAACAGGTTTAACGGTCATAACCATTCCCATTAACAACAGGTTTAACGGTCATAACCATCACCATAAAAACAGGTTTAACGGTCATAACCATTCCCATTAACAACAGGTTTAACGCACACAACCGTTACCATTAACAACAGGTTTAACGGTCATAACCATTCCCATTTACAACAGGTTTAACGGTCATAACCATCACCATAACAACAGGTTTAACGGTCATAACCATTCCCATTAACAACAGGTTTAACGGTCATAACCATCACCATAACAACAGGTTTAACGGTCATAACCATTCCCATTAACAACAGGTTTAACGGTCATAACCATTCCCATTAACAACAGGTTTAACGGTCATAACCATCACCATAACAACAGGTTTAACGGT
>CM030187.1:17508985-17513985 GCA_017639675.1 Aplochiton taeniatus
TTGTAGAAGAGTAGAATAAAGTTGATGGCGAAGGCGACAAACAGAGCCAGCATTCTCATGTTGTAGAAGTTACGGGCAAAGTAGTTCTGGACACACACACACACAGAGAGAGGGAAAGAGAGAGAGAGAGGGGGGTAAGGGAGGCAGGTAGAAATACGTGTCTGACAGTTTCCACGTTCAGCTTGGATGAATGGGTTCACTAGGGTTCGCTCGGGCTCACTAGAGTTTACTAGGGTCCACTAGAGTTCACTAGGGTCCACTAGAGCTCACTAGAGTCTACTAGGGTCCACTAGGGTCCACTAGAGTTCACTAGGGTCCACTAGGGTTCACTAGGGTCCACTAGGGTTCGCTAGGGCTCACTAGAGTTCACTATGGTCCACTAGGGTTCACTAGGGTCCACTAGAGCTCACTAGAGTTCACTAGAGTCTACTAGGGTCCACTAGGGTCCATTAGGGTTCACTAGGGTCCACTAGGGTCCACTAGAGTTCACTAGGGTCCACTAGAGTTCACAAGGGTCCACTAGGGTTCACTCAAGTCCACTAGGGTTCACTAGGGTCCACTAGGGTCCACTAGAGTTCACTAGGGTCCACTAGAGTTCACTAGGGTCCACTAGGGTTCACTAGAGTTCACTAGGGTTCACTAGAGTTCACTAGGGTCCACTAGGGTTCACTAGGGTTCACTAGGGTCCACTAGGGTTCACTAGAGTTCACTAGGGTTCACTAGGGTTCACTAGGGTCCACTAGGGTTCACTAGAGTTACCCAGGGTTCACTAGAGTCCACTAGAGTTCACTAGGTTTTACTAGAGTTCACTAGAGTTTACTAGGGTCCACTAGGGTTCCACAGAGCTCCAGACTGACAGGAGGAATACACAGTGGTGGAGATTAGGACTGGGAGATGATCAGATTAGGACTAACAGAGTCTAGACTGGGAGATGATCAGATTAGGACTAACAGAGTCTAGACTGGGAAATGATCAGATTAGGACTAACAGAGTCTAGTCTAGGAGATGATCAGATTAGGACTAACAGAGTCTAGTCTGGGAGATGATCAGATTAGGACTAAGAGAGTCTAGACTGGGAGATGATCAGATTAGGACTAAGAGAGTCTAGACTGGGAGATGATCAGATTAGGAGAGTCTAGACTGGGAGATGATCAGATTAGGACTAACAAAGTCTAGACTGGGAGATGATCAGATTAGGACTAACAGAGTCTAGACTGGGAGATGATCAGATTAGGGCTAACAGAGTCTAGACTGGGAGATGATCAGATTAGGGCTAACAGAGTCTAGACTGGGAGATGATCAGATTAGGACTAACACAGTCTAGACTCAGACAACAGGAGTCAAACAGTACCAGTAGTCTCCTCTGGGAGGCGATGATCTTCTTCCAGAAGGCTGACTCCTGAAGCTCTGTTTCTTCTGACCTGGAAGGGTGGTGTCTGACCTTCTGTTTGGGGGGCGTCGGCTTCTCCCCGCCCCCCTCCTCCCTGGACACACACAACAACAACAACAACATCAACAACATCAACAACAACAACAGTTAGAGGCTGCTGCCCTGATACACAGCCCAGTAACAACAACGACAATTTAAGGGGCCACCTACTTAGTCTTCTCCGGATCACACTGAGCCTCTCCAGTCCTCTCCTTCTCCTCTTCCTCCGAGGAAGAACAGCTGGTCTTTGCCTGAGGAACAGAAGATATGTGAGGAACCAATCACCATCAGACTCACTCTGTCACCGGGCTACCTCACACCTCTAACCTGTAGTCTACTGTAGAACAGGTGAGTGTGTCACCTGTCTACCTCACACCTCTAACCTGTAGTCTATTGTAGAACAGGTGAGTGTGTCACCTGCATACCTCACACCTCTAACCTGTAGTCTACTGTAGAACAGGTGAGTGTGTCACCTGCATACCTCACACCTCTAACCTGTAGTCTATTGTAGAGCAGGCGAGTGTGTCACCTGTCTACCTCACACCTCTAACCTGTAGTCTACCGTAGAACAGGTGTGTCACCTGTCTACCTCACACCTCTAACCTGTAGTCTACTCTAGAACAGGTGAGTGTGTCACCTGTCTACCTCAGACCTCTAACCTGTAGTCTACTGTAGAACAGGTGTGTGTGTCACCTGTCTACCTCAGACCTCTAACCTGTAGTCTATTGTAGAACAGGTGAGTGTGTCACCTGCATACCTCACACCTCTAACCTGTAGTCTACTGTAGAACAGGTGTGTGTGTCACCTGTCTACCTCAGACCTCTAACCTGTAGTCTATTGTAGAACAGGTGAGTGTGTCACCTGCATACCTCACACCTCTAACCTGTAGTCTATTGTAGAGCAGGTGTGTGTGTCACCTGTCTACCTCACACCTCACCTGGTGTCTGTGTCGGAGCTCTGTGCCCGGGGAGGGCGAGGTGGGAGTGGGGGGAGGGACGGGAGAGTTGAGCAGCTCAGTCAGGCTGGCGTTGGGGTTGTGGGGGGTGATCTTAAACTGCCCCCCCTCCTTCCTCAGGTCCAGACCAAAGATGTCCGACAGCAGTTCTGTCCCGTCTGGGTTTACGGCCAGGTCAGCCAGCTCCTCCTCCGCTGAGAGGCGTTCCGTCAGACGGCCCTCCTCCCCCCTCACTTCTTCCTGGGTGGGGTCGGGCATGTTGGCCAGCAGCTCCGACACCTGTGGGGGGTGAACACACCAACACACCTGAATATAACCTTTAACCATTCAGTTAGTGGGAGGCTTCCTAAAAAAGATAATAAAATAGTGTACACACTTCACACACACACACACACACACACACACACACACACACACACACACACACACACACACTCCATCACACACACCACACATATAACCCCACAAGCACACACACAGCCGGGCGGTACCTTGATGCCACGTGCCCCCTCCACCAGACTGGCTCCTAGGAAGGTGTTGTAGAGGATCCTCCAGAAGCCGCGGGCCACACTCAGAGCCACGTGGAGCAGACCCAGCAGAACCGACCAGTAGAACCTGATCACGGAGGTCAGCATGTCCTTCAATGTCATCTTCTTCATCCTCTTCATCTGCTTCTTCAGGCTCTTCAACGACAGTACCTGGAGGTCAGCACAAAGAATACACAGTGCATTAGCACCATCTGGTGGTCATTATATGGAACACACATACAGTACATTAGCACCATCTGGTGGCCGTTCTATAGAATACACACAGTACATTAGCACCATCTGGTGGCCGTTCTATAGAATACACACAGTACATTAGCACCATCTAGTGGCCGTTCTATAGAATACACACACAGAACATTTGCACTATTTTAATACATTTTTTAACACACTTTCCCGTCCCTCCCTTCCTCCCTCCATCCCTCCCTTCCTCCCTCCATCCCTCCTTTCCTCCCTCCATCTCTGCCCCTCGCCCCGTACCTTCACCAGCACCATGGTGCTGCGTCTGAGGGACAGTAGAGCCGCCCTGAGGGTTGACACGGAGAAGAAGCCCATCTCACTGCTCTCCTCTTCGGGTTTCTCCCGTACCTCACTCTCCTCCTTCATGGCCGACCGCTCCCCTGCGTCCGACATCTGAGCAGCCAGCTGCATCTCAAAGATGGTGTCCTCACAGAAGTTTACAAACAGCTCCATCTTCTCCTTTTCCCCGCCCTCGTTCACCACGTCAAAGATGAACTGACGCTTTGACTCTTTGACCTGAGACGGAGAGACACATTCGGAGAATCCTAATTATAATAACCATTCTATGATAATCTGAATTATAATAACCATTCTATAATAATCATAATTATAATAGTCAGAATTATAATAACCATTCTATAATAATCTGAATTATAATAACCATTATATAATAATCATAATTATGATAATCATAATTATAATAACCCTTATATAATTATCATAATTATGATAATCATAATTATAATAACCATTATATAATAATCATAATTATGATAATCATAATTATAATAGTCAGAATTATAATAACCATTCTATAATAATCTGAATTATAATAACCATTATATAATAATCATAATTATGATAATCATAATGATAATAAGCATAATTATAATAACCCTTATATAATAATCATAATTATGATAATCATAATTATAATAACCATTATATAATAATCATAATTATGATAATCATAATTATAATAGTCAGAATTATAATAACCATTCTATAATAATCATAATTATAATTAGGATCATTATAATTATCATAATTATAATAACCACTATATAATAATCACAATTATAATAACCATTATATAATAATGCTAATTATAATTATCATAATTATAATAATCATAATTATAATAATCAGAATTATAATAATCAGAATTGAAATGATGTTGACGTATTTTTTTGCTATACAGAATAAAACAACAACATTTAGAATAATACCAGTATTATATTATGAATATAATAATATAACTACTATTAATATTGTTATTGTCTATTACCTGAGGTTTCTCCCATTGTGTGCGGCTGGACTCGCTGATCTCAAAGTAGACCCTCTCAATGCGCTTGGCGCTGCCCATGATCTCAATGCGGCCCAGGTAGGGCTGGAAGTAGTGCAGCACGCTGTCGGCCAGCTCCAGGAAGGTCTGCAGCCGGGCGTCATGGGGCATGTGCTCTGACAGGTTGGTCAGCAGCACTGCCACGTTGAAGCCGATGTCCTTGGCCGGCTCGTGGAAACGCTCCACAAACTCCTCGTAGTCCAGGAGCTCATGGTCGTCAGGCTCGGCGCAGGACAGCAGGAAGTCGGTCTCTGATTGGGTGTAGTGTTTGTGGCTCTCCATGGCTCTGAGGAAGTCCCGTTTGGAGATGACCCCCTTCCCGTCCGGGTCGTACTCCTTGAAGGCGTCCGAAGAGGTCAGGTCTTTGAGCTTCAGGAACATGTCGAAGAACTTGAGGATCATCTCTACGTTGTTCGAGGACTCCACCAGCATGTCCACCATCTGTTTACCAATGGTGCCGTTCACCACATTACCTGGAGACAGAGA
>CM030187.1:17516485-17543985 GCA_017639675.1 Aplochiton taeniatus
CCCATCTTCCAGTGCTATCAATAGAAAACACCACCAGTGTAAGCATTAGCTAACTTGGAACGGTTAGCTTGGCTGGTGTATATGAGCCAACCTTAACAGCCCTCCTTCAGAAGGGTAGTCTCCGTTAGAACGTGATGGGATTGTAGTTCTACCTGTACTTTAACGTGATGATGGGATTATAGTCCTACCTGTACACTAACATGATGATGGGATTGTACTCCTACCTGTACTCTAACATGATGATGGGATTGTAGTCCTACCTGTACTCTAACATGATGATGGGATTGTAGTCCTACCTGTATACTAACATGATGATGGGATTGTACTCCTACCTGTATACTAACATGATGATGGGATTGTAGTCCTACCTGTACACTAACATGATGATGGGATTGTAGTCCTACCTGTACTCTAAGAAGGTAATCTACAGTTGAGATGATGATATTGACGGTGGTGTTGTTTCCTGTCTGAGTACGTAGATAGTTCTGGAAGTCTAGAAACACAACCAGACAAAGTGACAGTCCGTTAGATGTGAAATTCAAGTTTGCATTTACAATATTGTCGTTTGGTCAAAGAGAAAATGTACCAAATACAGAATGGTGAATGCATCCAAATGAAAACCTGACCATGTCCCTCTGCATTGAGAAAATGTTGCAGCAGCAGTGAGAGGAGGAGGAGGTGGTGGAGGAGGGTAGGGAGCAGAGAGCGGAGGAAGAGGAGGAGGGTAAGGAGCAGTGAGAGGAGGAAGAGGGTAAGGAGCAGTGAGAGGAGGAGGAGCAGAGAGGAGGAAGAAGAGGAGGAGCAGAGAGAGGAGGAGGAGGGTAAAGAACAATGAGAGGAGGAGGAGGAGGAGGAGCAGTGAGAGGAGGAGAAGGAGGAGGAGGAAGAAGAGGAGGAGCAGAGAGAGGAGGAGGAGGGTAAGGAACAATGAGAGGAGGAGGAGGAGGAGGAGGAGGAGGAGCAGTGAGAGGAGGAGAAGGAGTGAGAGAAGGAGGAGGGTAAGGAGCAGAGAGAGGAGGAGGAGGAGGAGAACTCAAGCTCACCTGAGTTGTGTCCTTCACACAGCAGCTGTAGGAAGCGGAACAGGTCACAGGTAAACTCATCATCCTGCATCACCTTTTCACCTAGAGACAGAGGAACACACACACACACACACACACACACACACACACACACACACACACACACACACACGGAGACAGACAGTCACACAAACACACGCACATATGGAGACAGAGAAAGACACACACACACACCCACGCATGGAAACACATGTACACACAAGCGCGCACACACACACACACACACACAGTATACAGAGAGATCATGGAGAGAAAAAAGACAAATAGGAAGAGCGAGTAAGGAGAGCGTAAACAGAATAAACAGAGAGTGAGTATTAACATCTATTTAGTTCTGGTTTGATGAGGTGACTGGTCACTGTGGGAGGACACTGGTTATACTGGGAACACAACATGAACCCCTGTCTGAGTGGTTCAGGAGCCTGTCACCATACCAACACTAAGATGGTTGGCATGACAACACAGACAACATGATGGGGGGACTACACACACATGATATGTACTACTGTGTACTACACACACATGATATGTACTACTGTGTACTACACACACATGATATGTACTACTGTACTACACACACATGATATGTACTACTGTGTACTACACACACATGATATGTACTACTGTACTACACACACATGATATGTACTACTGTGTACTACACACACATGATATGTACTACTGTGTACTACACTCACATGATATGTACTACTGTACTACACACACATGATATGTAGTACTATACTACATACACATGATATGTACTACTATACTACACACACAAGTTATGTACTACAATACTACATACAAATGGCATGTACCAATATATTACATACACATTATTTTACTACCATAATTACATACACACGATATGTACTGACATTCTACATACACACACAAACACAGCGGTAACCATGGTGAGGATGGTGGACTCATTCCTATAATAATAATTTATCTCTGGTATATTTAAAAAAAAAACATTTCGCTGTTACTGTTTGGTGAGAAACAAAACATGGATGGAAATACAATATCCAACTGTAAAAACACAACACAAACCATTGAGGGGAGGAGGATAGATAATATTAGAAAAGTGCACCAGACACACACACACACAAAATCAAAGTATAAAATACAAGTGGAACCAAACAACAGTGGCATATGACAGCGACTTGGCAGTCCAGCCTCCGCTAGCACAGATCAGCCACACAACCACTGGAGAGGCCAAGATGCATCACAGAGGGACAACGGACACCAAACATTCATCACCATGGCAACCAGGGCCAGCTACCATTAAACACACAGCCAGCTAGTTAGGGGAGAACACACAGATATATCGTCCTGGGGGGATTGGGGGTATGAGGGTAACAACAACCAGTTCAGTGCTACACCCAGCTCACAGGTTAACGGCAATCTAACTACTCACAGCTATCTATCTAATTGCTATCTACCCTAATGCCAGGATCCCAGCTATCTAGCAGGCTAAAGCAATATAACAGGCCACCGGCTAACTAAGAGGCTAAAACCTATAGAACTGTCTAATCACTACTTATCAAGCTAACCGTTATCTCCAAAGCTAAAAGCTAGCTAACAAGTTAACAGCAACATAACAGGGTAACAACTATCTAACACACTAACAGCTAACTCAAAAGCTAACAGCTACCTCACATACTAACATACCAGGCTAAAGGCTACTAAAGAAGCTAAGGGCTATTTAACAGGCTAAAATATATCTAACAAGCTAACAACTTGTGGCAGATGCTGAACAGGTCGTTTTTATAGTATTTTTGAACATAGATAATCGAAGTAAATTAAAATGTGTTTGTGGTTTACAATTAATTTAACAATACATTATAGATCATATTAATATTGGCAGATACTCAAAGTGTGAATTGAAGACTAATGATCAAACATGGCTCACATAGGATAGATGTTGACTTTTGGAGCACATCAGCGGTTAGACTTTAGACCCAGGACCTGGACAAGCTGACGCAAAGCTAAGTGATTCACTGACCGACCCACAAACCCAAAGAAGACAACAACAAAATGGCAGAAGGCATAATTACCACGCTCATGAGTGATGACTGGGCAGGGGAGACAGTACAGTAAATCAAACCCAAAAGAAAAGAAAGAAGAAAGGGAGGAAGAAAGAAAGAAAAAAGCCAGAAGTCAAACAGATTAAATAAAGATTATTGTTTGTCAAATCAGTTTCTTTTGGATGGTAGAGGAGAGAAGTTTAGAGAAGTGCAGAAAGAGAAAACGGTGGGACAGATCAGAAGGAAAACTGCATTTGGGCTTTTTAGAGAAGGGTAGAAATGTCAAAAAAGTATGATTGACTCTAAAAAAAATAGCAAAAACATGTTAAAAAATACATTTAGAATGTACTGTACATGGAATATCTATCAAGCATATAATGATTTAGCAATATGTAATTGAGAACTCATAAGAATGTGCTTTGGCACAGAAGAGAAAAAATGTGTGTATAAACAGATGAGCATTATCACAATGTGTTGCATTTAAATGAAAGCTGCCTGAGATCTGATTGTTTTGATCCGTTAATGGTTTTGAATGTTAAATTAGAAAATAACGTCTTCTGTCAATATTCCCTTACAGCAATCCGAATGACTGGTAAAAAAAAAACAAGATAAGATTATTCTACTTTGCTAACTTTCTTTACTTTAATTTAATTTCTGCTTTAACAGTATTTAAATGGAGTCAGTATTGTACAGTATTTAAATGGGGTCAGTAATGTACAATATTTAAATTGAGTCAGTGTTGTACAGTATTTAAATTGAGTCAGTAATGTTCAGTATTTAAATGGAGTCAGTATTGTACAGTATTAAAATGGGGTCAGTATAGTACAGTATTTAAATTGAGTCAGGATTGTACAGTATTGTTGTACCGTATTTCCACACCAATTTTCCATCGTATGATCCAACAATGTGATGAAAAAACAAATAGCACAAACGTAAGAAAACGCACAATGAATGATGTCTTAGGAATACTAGCTTTACCATATCGGTGCTATGCCAAATGCCCAATTCATTAAGCAGAGAACGAAGCTGTTCTGGATACAGTTTTTCAATGTTTGAGCTGTTAGTGCAGACACAGTGTTATATAAATGTATATACTGTATATACAGTATATTTATATGTAAACTACCGTAGTGTTGTGTTTACAGTCATATATTACATACATGTACGGTAGGGTTATATTGTAGTGTTGTACTGTAGTGTTATATTGTAGTATTGTACTGTAGTGTTGTACTGTAGTGTTATATTGTAGTGTTGTACTGTAGTGTTGTACAGTAGTGTTGTACTGTAGTGTTATACTGTAGTGTTGTACTGTAGTGTTATATTGTAGTGTTGTACTGTAGTGTTGTAACGTAGTGTTATATTGTAGTGTTGTACTGTAGTGTTATATTGTAGTGTTGTTCTGTAGTGATGTACTGTAGTGTTATATTGTAGTGTTGTACTGTAGTGTTATATTGTAGTGTTGTACTGTAGTGTTGTACTGTAGGGTTTTATTGTAGTGTTGTACTGTAGTGTTGTACTGTAGTGTTATATTTTAGTGTTGTACTGTAGTGTTATATTGTAGTGTTGTGCTGTAGTGCTGTACTGTAGTGCTATACTGCAGTGTTGTACTGTAGTATTATATTGTAGTATTGTACTGTAGTGCTGTACTGTAGTGTTATATTGTAGTGTTGTACAGTAGTGTTATATTGTAGTGTTGTACAGTAGTGCTGTACTGTAGTACTGTAGTGCTGTACTGTAGTGTTATATTGTAGTGTTGTACTGTAGTGCTGCACTGTAGTGTTGTACTGTAGTGCTGTACTGTAGTGTTGTACTGTAGTGCTGTACTGTAGTGTTATATTGTAGTGCTGTACTGTAGTGTTGTACTGTAGTGCTGTACTGTAATGTTGTACTGTGACATTTATGAGAGTACCTGACCCCTCCTCCGTCACCATGCCCAAACCCTCGGCCTTGTTTTGTCTCTCAAACGCATTGAGGTCCAACACACTGCAACACAGAGTGAGGTCAAAGGTTAAGGACAGACAGCAATGACCAGAGAGAACACACACACACACACACACACACACACACACACACACACACACACACACACACACACACACACACACACACACACAAAGGATGAGCGAGAAAGAGGACGGTGAGGAAGGCTGTTCTGTACCTGCATGACTGCATGAGGCCTGCCAGGCCCTGGAAGAAGCCAACATCCTTTTTGTCTTTCAAATAGTCCAACATTTTCTGTCCGAGAAGGATGAAAAAGTTGTGAACAATTGCAAAGATGATGCATGGATGATCTGGCAGTTTATGTATCCAAAGTAAGTTACCACTACCATACCCAGATTGAGCTAAAGATAACATACCCTGAGGAAGCTAGCTGCTAACATCCCCAGATTGAGCTAGCTCCTAGCATACCCAGATTGAGCTAAAGCTAACATTCCCAGATTAAGCTAGCTGCTAACATACCCAGATTGAGCTAAAGCTAACATTACCAGAGAGAGCTAGCCACTAACATCCTCAGATTTATACCTGCTGTACTGTGGTGTAAACTAAAGTGTTGATTCAAACCTGCTGTACTGTGGTGTAAACTAAAGTACTGAGTCATACCTGCTGGACCGTGGTGTAAACTAAAGTGCTGAGTCATACCTGCTGGACCGATGTGTAAACTAAAATGCTGAGTCATACCTGCTGTACTGTGGTGTAAACTAAAGTGCTGAGTCATACCTGCTGGACCGATGTGTAAACTAAAATGCTGATTCATACCTGCTGGACCGATGTGTAAACTAAAATGCTGAGTCATACCTGCTGGACCGATGTGTAAACTAAAGTGCTGAGTCATACCTGCTGGACCGATGTGTAAACTAAAATGCTGAGTCATACCTGCTGGACCGTGGTGTTCCCTCCGTTGAGGACGGCGATGCCCAGCTTCAAGGTGGATGCTACCATAGGACCCATCTCACCTGGAAACAACCAATCACAGCTGTTGAAACATCCAGCTCAGAATACGTCCTCAGCTTTCCAGCTGCTTATTTACACAATTAGGTGGTGAGTAACTATGGTAACTGTCTCTACAGTGTAAATGGTAAATACAGTAGTTAGGTGGTTAGTCTTATGTTTCGGCTAACTTTATTTGACTCGAGTATAATATATAGTTCTATGTGTGTTTTATCTACCTTTGCTAGCGCTGATGGTCTGTAGCACCATCTCAGAGGCCCCACGGTCGTGCAGTCTGGCCTGCTGGTACAACAGCTTCTGCTTCTCCATCTCCTTCTCCTGTGGGGTGGGATACAGGTTAGAGAGGGCTGACTGACAGACTCTTTAGAGCTCACACCAAGGTAACCACACCAGCATGGTTACCACACCACCATGGTAACCACACCGGCATAGTAACCACACCACCATGGTTACCACACCACCATGGTAACCACACCAGCATGGTTACCACACCACCATGGTTACCACACCAGCATGGTTACCACACCACCATGGTAACCACACCACCATGGTAACCACACCAGCATGGTAACCACACCACCGTGGTTACCACACCAGCATGGTAACCACACCACCATGGTAACCACACAACCATGGTTACCACACCAGCAGCTCGCAACACTCCAGGGGCTGAGACTGTGGAGTACCTCACTGATTTCTCTTCCTTGTTGAACGAGCGGTCACTCTTTGTTGACCGAGCGGCTATTCTTTGTTAGACTGGACTGGTCATTCAACAGAAATATCTCCCATCAGGCTAGGCATTCAGAGTTGTTGCTGAGCAGTAATTTAGGGACAAGTCATCCAGATACTCCAAACAAGCAGCCCTCAGTTGCCCCCTGGTGGTGAGGGGAGCAGGTGGTCAGTGTGTGCATTAGACACATGAATAAGTGGGTGCTCTGCCTGGGGAGGACACATGAGACTGCTGTTGACACACAGCTAGTGTCATGTCCCTACAGGCTAACCCCTACAGCTAAAACAAACGCCCCTCTCCCTTTCACACACAGCTAAAACAAACGCCCCTCTTCCTTTCACACACAGCTAAAACAAACGCCCCTCTCCCTTTCACACACAGCTAAAACAAACGCCCCTCTCCCTTTCACACACAGCTAAAACAAATGCTCCCCCACCCGTCTCCACAAACTAGAACATTTGATTCACAGTTACAGAAACACAACTGATAGCCAGCAGCAGGGGGTGCTAGAGCACCAGCCTTGTTGCTTCCCGCTTTCCATCCGAGCTATGAAGAAGAAACACAAGGATCAGGATGGAAGAGGCCGGGAGAAGAGAGATGGCCGCTCCTGCACCTGTTGTTTTTTGTCAGGTTAAAAACAACAGGGAGAGGGGACAGGTATGGATGAAGGAAAACCGTTTCAAAGAAAAGCAGAAACGTAACAAACGGTGTAAAGTCACCAGAGTCCACACTGAGACGGCTTTACCAGAGAGCTCTCCTCCCTGGATGTTCTGTTGTTTAAACCTTTAAAACGGCGCTGTGGAGACAAAACCAGGTGAGGTCACAGCTCTGACCTCCGACCAGAAAGGAAACGGAGACCCATGCAGAGAAGCAGCCTGCCTAATGTTCAGCAGAGAAGCAGCCTGCCTAATGTTCAGCAGAGAAGCAGCCTGCCTAATGTTCAGCAGAGAAGCAGCCTGCCTAATATTCAGCAGAGAAGCAGCCTGCCTAATGTTCAGCAGAGAAGCAGCCTGCCTAATGTTCAGCTGAGAAGCAGGGAATCAGTTTTACAAATTTATTTATCAGTTTTAATAAATGTATTACAGCCTGCCGGTGTTGTCATGGGAATAAAGTCTATCTGGATTCAATAAGTTCCCACGGGAAGCATGTAAACAGGATGTCTGTATCATATCTGATTGACTTAACATACAATAATGTTTTTATGCCAGTAGAACTCCTGGGCTGTGACCATGTCTAGCGTTAAGAGCGTTGAGAGTAAGTTATCCGTAAGGATAAGGATATCTCCAGTCTGGGAGGGGTCGCTAACCCTAACCCTAACCCTAACCCTAACCCTAACCCTAACCCTACCCTAACCCTAACCCTAACCCTAACCCTAACCCTAACCCTAACCCCTAACCCTAACCCTAACCCTAACCCTAACCCTAACCCTAAGGTCGCTAACGTGGCGGCTTGTCCATGGTCTAAGGATCTGATGGGATGAAAAGTGGAGAAAGAGTGAGAGAAAAGAGAGAGAAAGAGGAAGACCACTTACTTCAAAACTCTTCACCTCCTCCCCGTCTTCATCCTCTTCGTCATGGCAACTCTAAAAGAGCGAGAACACAAAAGAACGTGACAACTCAAACGCCTTTAACCTTTAACCCTGGCCTACCAGAGAGACTCAAACACCTTTAACCTTTAACCCTGGTCTCTAAGAGAGAGACAGACCTTACCTTAGCCATGATGTCAGCATAGGCCATGTACAGATGGTCTTCATCCAGTTTACTGTGACACACACACACACACACAAGAACAGAGGTCAAACACACTCCATTAGGGTATATCGTGTGTTGGTCTTACAACCAGATCAATATGACTAATCATTTTCAATCACGATAGGATGGTGTAGTCTTCTGAAATGGAGGGCTGTGATTGGGTAAGGCCCGGACTGATCTAGCTGGTAATTGGACGCACCATTTCTCCGTGAGGGCGGTCCTACTGAACAGCTGGATCAGTTGATGCAGCGGATCCATACGCTTCAAGCCCTCCTCTTCCTCTGGAGGCTCCTCCTCCCCCGGCCGCTGAGGTACACACACACACACACACACACATACACACACACACACACACACACGCACACACACACACACACACAAACACACACACAAATACACACACACACACTCACACACACACACACACACACACACACACACAAGCACACGCACACACACGCATATACACACACTCACAAACACACAAACACACACACACACATACACAAACACACACATACACACACAAACACACATACACACACAAACACACACACACACACATTTACACATATACACACACAAACACACCACACATTATGATCTAATTAGGTTAGACTGTATCTAGGTCAGTTTGTAACTAGGTTACAGTAATTAGGTCAGACTGTAACTAGGTTACTGTAACTAGGTTTGAATGTAACAAGGTTAGACTGTAACTAGGTTAGAATGTATCAAGGTTACTGTAACTAGGTCAGACTGTGACTAGGTTACTGTAACTAGTTTAGACTGTAACTAGGTCAGACTGTAACTAAGTTAGACTGTAACCAGGTTAGACTGTAACTAGGTTAGACTGTAACTAGGTCAGACTGTAACCAAGTTAGACTGTAACTCGGTTAGACTGTAACTAGGTCAGACGGTAGCTAGGTTAGCCTGTAACCAGGTTAGACTGTAACTAGGTCAGACTAACTAGTTTAGACTGTAACTAGGTCAGCCTGTAACTAGGTTACTGTAACTAGGTTAGACTGTAACTTGGTCAGACTAACTAGTTTAGACTGTAACCAGGTTAGACTGTAACTAGGTCAGACTAACTAGGTCAGACTGTAACTAGGTTACTGTAACTAGGTTAGACTGTAACTAAGTCAGACTAACTAGTTGAGACTATAACTAGGTCAGACTGTAACTAGGTTACTGTAACTAGGTTAGACTGTAACTTGGTCAGACTAACTAGTTTAGACTGTAACAAGGTTAGGCTGTAACTAGGTCAGATTGTAACCAGGTTAGACTGTAACTAGATTAGACTGCAACTAGGTCAGACTAACTAGTTTAGACTGTAACTAGGTCAGACTGTAACTAGGTTACTGTAACTAGGTTAGACTGTAACTAGGTCAGACTAACTAGTTTAGACTGTAACCAGGTTAGACTGTAACTAGGTCAGATTGTAACCAGGTTAGACTGTAACTAGATTAGACTGCAACTGGGTCAGACTAACTAGTTTAGACTGTAACTAGGTCAGACTGTAACTAGGTTACTGTAACTAGGTTAGACTGTAACTAGGTCAGATTGTAACCAGGTTAGACTGTAACTAGGTCAGATTGTAACCAGGTTAGACTGTAACTAGGTCAGATTGTAACCAGGTTAGACTGTAACTAGTTTAGACTGTAACTAGGTCAGACTAACTCATTTAGACTGTAACTAGGTCAGAATGTAACTAAGTTAGACTTTAACAGTCTATTCTGTAACGTACAGCCAAGTCCTCGATGAGCTTGTCTTCAAAGCAGTGCTCCTCTGCTTCGATCCAGGACTTCTCGTAGCCCTGTAGGAAGAGGTTAACCGCTCGATGTCTGCAGAGAACACAGGCAGGCTCAGGTCAAAGGTCAGACACGGCACAAACCGAACAGAACAGTGTGCCAACATGTGTGTGTGTGGGGGGGCCGTGTGTGTGTGTGTGTGCGTGTGTACCTTGGTAGGTTGTAGAGAGGGGCCATCCTGAAGCAGGCCACCACTGCCCTCTTTCTCTGCTTGGAGAGCAGCTTGTGCCACACAGCCTTCTTACTCCTCTGGGGGTGTTCCACCTGGTAGAGAGAGAGAGAGAGAGAGAGAGGATGATGAGAAACAGAGAGAGAGAGAGAGAGAGAGAGGAGGATGAGAAACAGAGAGAGAGAGAGAGAGAGAGAGACAGAGAGAGAGAGAGAGACAGAGAGAGAGAGAGAGAGAGAGACAGAGAGAGAGATGGGAGGAGAAACAGAGAGAGAGAGAGAGGGGGTACATCACTGGTACCTACCTGGAGAAACAGAGAGAAACAGAGAGGGGGGGTACATCACTGGTACCTACCTGGTCCAGATGGAACAGTACGTGGGCCATGTCCAGAACCCGCTCCACAGTCCTCTGTGGGTCAGACGTGTCCTCACTATGGTGAGGCAGCTCTCTGTACAGAGCCATCTGCCAGCGGATAGCAGGGTCCTCCAGCTGACACACACACACACACACACACACACACACACACACACACACACACACACACACAGGCAGGCAGATGTGAGTGGAGTAGAGGATCCTACGATGACTTCTAATCTGCACCATGTTCTAGGCTCTGTACCCACCGACACAGGATCACATCCTAACATGCACTGACTCTGTCCATGCCCACGCACATGGCTGTGCACGTGGCCCTGCACGTGGCCGTGCGCTGTGCTGTGAGACCGCAGCTTGTCTCTGAGAGTGTCTGCAGACCCAGAGTCTAAAGAGAAGGACTTCCTTAGAACCCCAGGAGGACAGCTGGGAGCCAGCAGGGGTGTGTGTTTGGGGTGTGTGCGTGCAGGGTGTGTGGGGTGTGTGTGTGTAGGGTGTTTAAGGCGTGTGTGTGTAAGGTTTGTGGGGTGTGTGCGTGTAGGGTGTGTGGGCTGTGTCTGTGTAGGTTGTGTAGGGTGTGTGGGATGTGTGTGTGTAGGGTGTGTGTGTGTAGGGTGTGTGTGTGTAGTGTGTGTAGGGTGTGTGTGTGTAGTGTGTGTAGGGTGTGTGCGTGTAGGGTGTGTGTGTGTAGGGTGTGTGTGTGTTGTGTCCACAGTATTGGAGCGTGTGCGAAGCGTCTGTCGTTTGGCTTTGACCAGTGGTTCTGGTCCAGACGCTTTGGGCTGACGGCCTTTCATCCACTTCATAACGAGGATCAACTTCTTCACCAGCCTCTTAAAGTAAACCACTCGGTACTGATGAGGGGTCCAACCATGCACCATGCACCATGCACCATGCAGGAAGGAGGGATGGAGAGGAGAAGAGAGAGAGAAGGAAATGAAGTGAAATGAAAAGACATGCTGTTTCAATCCGGAATCAATAAGCATGAGCCATGGTCGGGGTAGGGCTGGGTGGGTGGGTTATCATGGTCGGGGTAGGGCTGGCTGGGTGGGGTTATCATGGTCGGGGTAGGGCTGGGTGGGGTTATCATGGTCGGGGTAGGGCTGGGTGGGTGGGGTTATCATGATAGGGGTAGAGCTGGAAGATATGCTGTACGGGACCATGCTGTCAGCCAGGCAGAGATCTAGAGTTACACAGGTAGGTAAAATGAGCGCACCTTGCCCTGCAGGTGTAGGTTGCTCCGGATGATTTCTCGTACCTCTTCCTCTGTGTCTTTCTGTGGAGTAAATCAAACACACCCAATCTGTTAGCTCACCGTTCATACTGATGAATCAAACACACCCAATCTGTTAGCTCACCGTTCATTCTGATGAATCAAACACACCCAATCTGTTAGCTCCCCGCTCAGGAGTTTACCTGAGCAAAGTGGTTCTTAGCCAATAGAAGGAGGAGTTTACCTGAGCAAAGTGGTTCTTAGTCAATAGAAAGAGCAGTTTACCTGAGCAAAGTGGTTCTTAGCCAATAGAAAGAGCAGTTTACCTGAGCAAAGCGGTTCTTAGCCAATAGAAAGAGCAGTTTACCTGAACGAAGCGATTCTTAGTCAATAGAAAGAGCAGTTTACCTGAGCGAAGCGGTTCTTAGCCAATAGAAAGAGCAGTTTACCTGAGCAAAGCGATTCTTAGCCAATAGAAAGAGCAGTTTACCTGAGCAAAGCGATTCTTAGCCAATAGAAAGAGCAGTTTACCTGAGCAAAGCGGTTCTTAGCCAATAGAAAGAGCAGTTTACCTGAGCAAAGCGATTCTTAGCCAATAGAAAGAGCAGTTTACCTGAGCAAAGCGGTTCTTAGCCAATAGAAAGAGCAGTTTACCTGAGCAAAGCGGTTCTTAGCCAATAGAAAGAGCAGTTTACCTGAGCAAAGCGATTCTTAGCCAATAGAAAGAGCAGTTTACCTGAGCAAAGCGGTTCTTAGCCAATAGAAAGAGGAGTTTACCTGAGCAAAGCGATTCTTAGCCAATAGAAAGAGCAGTTTACCTGAGCGAAGCGGTTCTTAGCCAATAGAAAGAGCAGTTTACCTGAGCAAAGCGATTCTTAGCCAATAGAAAGAGCAGTTTACCTGAGCGAAGCGATTCTTAGCCAATAGAAAGAGCAGTTTACCTGAGCGAAGCGATTCTTAGCCAATAGAAAGAGCAGTTTACCTGAGCGAAGCGATTCTTAGCCAATAGAAAGAGCAGTTTACCTGAGCGAAGCGATTCTTAGCCAATAGAAAGAGCAGTTTACCTGAGCAAAGCGATTTTTAGCCAATAGAAAGAGCAGTTTACCTGAGCAAAGCGATTCTTAGCCAATGCGATGAGCTCCTGGTCTCCGGGGGCACAAATGTTGAGTCCAACAGGAAGTAGGCGTTTGAGAGTGGCGACAATGAGGCTGGTCTGCATGGAGTAACGATCACCCTTCCTCCTCATCTTCCTCCTCTCCTGGTCCGACACCGCACCCTGAAGGAAACACACACACACACACACACACACACACATACACACATACACACACACACACACACACACACACACACACACACACACACACACACACACACACACACAGAGGAAGAGGGGGATCACTGGCTGGCTCAGGATCAGATCCCATTGGTCCCATTGAACTGTTTCCTCATGTGTGGCTGGCTCTGGATCAGATCCCATTGGTTCCATTGAACTGTTTCCTTGTGTGTGGCTGGCTCAGGATCAGATCCCATTGGTCCCATTGAACTGTTTCCTCATGTGTGGCTGGCTCTGGATCAGATCCCATTGGTCCCATTGAACTGTTTCCTTGTGTGTGGCTGGCTCAGGATCAGTTCTCACCTTGGCCATCTTGGATTTGGTGTCAGTGATGAGGAAGGACATGTTGTTGATCTCGTTCTGAACCACAAAGTTCTGCTCCTCACGTTTGAAGTTCTGAGGAGAGCGCAGACAGGGTCAGGGGTCAGAGGTTAAAGGTACAGGTTAAAGTTGACCCTTAATTAAAAAAACAGACTTACATGAGACTTGGACCAGAAGATGAAGACCTCAGCCACCATGCGAAACAACTCCTCAGCCTCCGCATTAGGCTCCTTCAACCAGCGAGCCCTGAGACACACACACACACACACACGCACGCACGCACGCACACACGCACGCACACATGCACGCACAAACAAACATAAGCAAACAAAAGCATTATTCAGCAGGTAGAGGATTGCTTCATAAACCTGGTACAGGTTACAAAACCGGTTAAAGCAGGTTGCATGTTAACCAGTGACTTAGTGGTTATATTAAAACTAAACTAAATTCTGACCCGCGTACATGGGTTAATATTTTAACAGGAACTGCTACGTCTAAAAAGCGTCTAATGAACAATAAAACAGAAATTATACATTTAAATCAAACTTTTCCTAATAAGAGGGCAGTAGCCAATGAAAAGGTCCTGCCTGTTGTAGTCGACGAATCGTATGAGGAGAGGATAGAAGGCATACAGGTCTCTGACCAATACAGTGAACTCGTCCAGGATCAGTAACTCCCCCTCCGACATCTCGCCACGCCCCTCTGCTTTCATGTGCTCCTCGTCCAATAAGACGACGGCAGCCTTCTTCTTCAGCTTCTCCATCAGCGGCAGGAAGTGAGTCTTTAGCAGCTGGGGCTTGGCTTTACTGATGATAGGCTGAGAGAACACTAGAGGAGGAGAAGAGAGGAGAGGAGAGGAGAGGAGAGGAGGAGAGGGGAGGAGAGATAGTATGTTCATCATTGATGTACGGTACAAAACATAAAAGCCTTAACAAAACAGTTTAACATATTCAATGATTGAGACAAAGTCTGTTACCGACAGACCTACCGTAAATAACCTGTTTAAAAGTCAAAGGTTTTATCTGGGTAAGTGCACCTGGCTAGCTTATTGGCACTCTAACTGGGTCGCTAACTTGCTAGCTATCTGGCTAGCTAAGGGGCTGGCTAACTGGCGCCACAGATTCTCAAGAGTGGTCCACAGATATCTTGCAACTAACCGTGGCTCGCTAAGGAGTCTTGGTGCGCACCTGGCTAGCTTTTTGGCACTCTTACTGGGTCGCTAACTTGCTACCTATCTGGCTAGCTAAGGGGCTGGCTAACTGGCGCCACAGATTCTCAAGAGTGGTCCACAGATATCTTGCAACTAACCGTGGCTCGCTAAGGAGTCTTGGTGCTGCAGATTTATCCACAGGTTAAGTATCTGGAGGTGTTTTATCCAACCACTTGTTACACAAAGCTAACTGTGGCTAGGCTAGCTAACTTTCTCAGAGCTAGCTGTGGCTAGGTTAAGTGGCCGTTAGCTACCTGTGTCGACCATTTGTTCCATGCAGCGAAAAACTCAGAAGCCTGGCTGGATTTAAGAACGCACACTTCTCCCTCGGGTACCATTGCGTAAAAATGATTTATTTGTTTGTTGAATGAAAACTTGTTGTAATTTAGTAGTAGTGGTAAAACTTAACAAAAACCTGTTTTCCATATGAAATAACGACGAAAAGTAGTTCAAAATAGTGCTTTTAACCAGACTACCTGTTTTCCACTTTCTCCCAAAAAACAATTCACCTGCCTAACGTCATGTACCTTTTGGCCTATCACATGACATACAACTATACTAGGCACATTAAACATGAATTCAAGCAATCATAATTCAAAAATCATTAATCAAATTTATCCAAGGCCATTACCCAAAACCTGAATCTAAAATGAGTTTGTTAAACATAAATAATGGCTACAACATTACCTATTTCAGAGCTAGCTGTGGCTAAGTTAAATGCCCGTTGGCTAACAATCTCAGAGCTAGCTGTTGCTAGGTTAAGTGCCCGTTAGCTAAGTATCTCAGCGCTAGCTGTACTCAGGTACCCGCAAGGCGCTTCATCCAGGCGCCCTCGTCGATGCCCAGGTTGTTGTAGATGATCTTCAGGATGTTCCCCAGGAGGGAGTTCATGTGCTGGGAGGTAAGGGAGGTGCAGCAGGTCGCGCAGCAGGAGGAGTCACAGCTCTCTGGGCCATGCTCCCACCAGTGAGACATGTAGCTGCACAGCATGGGTAGAACCACCTGGACAGGGACAGTAGAGTTAGCTTCTACTCTGTTCTACTATTAAGACAGGATAGGGACAATAGAGTTAGATTCTACTATTAAGACAGGGACAGTAGAGTTTGTTTCTACTCTATTCTACTATTAAGACAGGATAGGGACAATAGAGTTAGATTCTACTATTAAGACAGGGACGGTAGAGTTAGTTTCTACTCTGTTCTACTATTAAGGCAGGGTCAGTAGAGTTAGCTTCTACTCTGTTCTAGTATTAAGACAGGAACAGTAGAGTTAGCTTCTACTATTAAGACAGAGACAGTAGAGTTAGCTTCTACACTCTGTTTTACTACTAAGACAGGAACAGTAGAGTTAGCTTCTACTCTGTTCTACTATTAAGACAGGATAGGGACAGTAGATAGCTCCTACTCTATTCTACTCTTAAGACAGGAACAGTTGAGTTAGCTCCTACTCTGTTCTACTATTAAGACAGGACAGGGACAGTAGAGTTAGCTTCTACTCTGTTCTACTATTAAGACAGGAACAGTAGAGTTAGCTTCTACTCTATTCTACTATTAAGACAGGGACAGTAGAGTTAGCTGCTACTCTGTTCTACTATTAAGGCAGGTACAGTATAGTTAGCTTCTCTACTCTGTTCTAATATTAGGACAGGGACAGTGGAGATGCACATGGCAATAGTTATACTTTCCTAATCTATCAAACAGATGAGTTGTAGGTACCTTCATTCAGAATAAACATTATGTTCTATTAATACGATTTGATTAGAATCGTGTGTGTGTGTGTGTGTGTGTGTGTGTGCATGTACCTCCATGACATGGGGCATGTGTTAAAATGTGTGCGCGTGTGTGTGTGTGTGTGTGTGTGTGTGTGTGTGTGTGTACCTCCATGACGTGGGGCATGTGTGTATATCTCATGCCTGACTCTGCCAGCTCCATGATTTCCTCCAGGCTCTTCTCCAGAGAGGGGATGACAGGACAAGCCTCTGTGACCAGGGAGGGTAGGCCTAGAGCTGGGAGCACACGCACACGCACACACGCACACATTAGCACCATCAACCTGGATGGACGGGCTTAGAGCTGGGCCATGAAACATTCATTATCTCTCTAAATAGTAAAGGTTATTTAGTAGTTCATGAAACATTAATTATCTCTCTAAATAGTAAAGGTTATTTAGTAGTTCATGAAATATTCATTATCTCTCTAAATAGTAAAGGTTATTTAGTAGTTCAACTAGCACGATTCAGCTCTGCACTATAGTCTCAGTGTTCCAAATGGGTGAGGCCTTTCATGTGTGATCAGCAGTCAGACTGAAGGCACCTGCACATTCTTTGGAGCCTCTAGCGTTGTAGATGGAGAAGCTGTTAAACTTATTGAGGTGAGGCTCCATGAAGGCGACAGGAAAGGCGCCGGAGAAAGCTGCTAGACATTCCCCCAAGGCAGGCCTCTGTCTGCAGGAAGAGGAGGAGTTATTAGAAGCTACCAGACACTCCCCCAGGAAGAGGAGGAGTTATTAGAAGCTACCAGACACTCCCCCAAGGCAGGCCTCTGTCTGCAGGAAGAGGAGGAGTTATTAGAAGCTACCAGACACTCCCCCAGGAAGAGGAGGAGTTATTAGAAGCTACCAGACACTCCCCCAGGAAGAGGAGGAGTTATTAGAAGCTACCAGACACTCCCCCAAGGCAGGCCTCTGTCTGCAGGAAGAGGAGGAGTTATTAGAAGCTACCAGACACTCCCCCAGGAAGAGGAGGAGTTATTCGAAGCTACCAGACACTCCCCCAGGAAGAGGAGGAGTTATTAGAAGCTGCCAGACACTCCCCCAAGGCAGGCCTCTGTCTGCAGGAAGAGGAGGAGTTATTAGAAAGCTATCAGACACTCCCCCAGGAAGAGAAGGAGTTATTACAAAGCTACTAGACACTCCCCCAGGAAGAGGAGGAGTTATTACAAAGCTACTAGACACTCCCCCAGGAAGAGGAGTTATTACAAAGCTACTAGACACTCCCCCAGGAAGAGGAGGAGTTATTACAAAGATACTAGACACTTCCCCAGGAAGAGGAGGAGTTATTACAAAGATACTAGACACTCCCCCTGGAAGTATATACACTGTATGTATATATATATATATATATATATATATATATATAGGTTACCTATCTATGTAGATCCTCTTGTTATTATATTTATATATATTATATATATATAGGTTACCTATCTATGTAGATACTCTTGTTATTATATTTATATATATTATATATATATAGGTTGCCTATCTATGTAGATACTCTTGTTATTATAGTTATGTATTATATATTATATATATATATAGGTTACCTCTCTACGTAGATGCTCTTGCTGGTCCCCAATGAGTAGAGACTGTTGAGGATTCTGTAGCAGGACACCTGCACCTCATCCACTGTCGATAAACAGGAGACAAACAGCCTATCACCATGAAAACCTGCTGCTATCGCAGACTATCACCATGACAACCTACTACTATCAAACACTATCACCATGACAACCTGACAACCTGCTACTATCAAAAACTATTACCATGACAACCTGCTACTATCATAGGCTGTACAAGCGTTTGTCATCATTCAATTCTATCTGTTTTAAAAGGTATTTTAATGTAACTCTTAATAACTTTAGCAGTTGAACTAAGTCTTGGCCACAGGTTCACAGAGGGTGTCGTACAGAAGAGGTCTTCCCCAAAGGCGTTCTGTCCTATGTGCTGGAACAGTGAAGAGAGCACGGGGAGCAGGGAGAAGGTGGTGTAGTTGATAATCTGTGTGGCGCCCCCTGGTGGCTGGGCACGTGTGTGTGTGAACTGGCCCTGCTTCAGGTTCTCCAGCGTAGCTTCAAGGTCCACCGCCGCGTCCTCAAAGAACGCCCTCAGACCCGCCTTCACAGAGTCCAGCCCTGTCTTCATCACTGTCCTGCACCGAGGAAGAGTGACACACAAACACACACACGTTGTTAAAGCATGCTGCCCACACATTCACACACACACAAACACACACGCACACACTCTTACACACACACGCACACACACACACACACATTCTCTCTCTCTCACACACACACACACTCTATCTCACACACACACGCACAACCACACACATTCTCTCTCTCTCACACACAAACACACACACACACACACACACACACACACACACACACATGCACAACCACACACACATTCTCTCTCTCTCACACACACACACACGTTGTTAAAGCATGCTGACCACACACACACACACACACAGACACACACACACACACTCTTCCTGACACACACACACACACACACACACACACACGTTGGTAAAGCACCCTCCCCACACATACACACTCACACAATCCCACACACACACAACCCCCCCCCCCCCCCCCCAGTTTGTTACCTGGCGTCCAGTGTCTGTCCCAGGATGTGCAGACAGTTGACTATGGAGGTAGCATCGTTACCTAGGGAACACAAACACAGTTGACAATGGAGGTAGCATCGTTGCCTGGGGAACATCATGCTCTGTGCACCCAAAGCTATGCCACGCCCACTTGATTCAGGTGAAGAGTTCAGTATCAGCTGGTTTTTAATCCTATTCTTAATATGTAACAGATTGATCATATCAGCTGGGTTTAAATCCTCTTCTTAATGTGTAACAGATTGATCATTCAGATACATTGTGCTGATTTCTGGTTTCCCTGTGTATTGCCTACAAGCAGGACCAGACTGATGGTCATCCACTCATAGATTTATTCAAAACTCATCCAATCAGGTGGATGTGAAGCAGTGAACCAGGAAGTGAAACTCATCCAATCAGGAGGATGTGCAGCAGGGAACCAGGAAGTGAAACTCATCCAATCAGGAGTATGTGCAGCAGTGAACCAGGAAGTGAAACTCATCCTATCAGGTAGATGTGCAGCAGTGAACCAGGAAGTGATTCCCTCCTTTCAGCCTGCTTTAAAGACACTGCACTGTGAGGTCACTTCCCCTTCACAGCTCTCTGAACAGGAACTGATCCTTCACCAATCATAAATCCCCTGTCTTCAGCATGCAGTATCAGGGTTAGCTGAGTGATTCATGCACAGCCTACATAGAAGGCTTTGATTGGCTGATCAACGTGAACTCAGTCAGTGACCTGATGTGGGCAGCTAAGATTAGGAACCTTAACCCCGTCCCCCTGCTGCAGTCCAAAGGTCAACGCCATCTCCATGGAGACCACTGGTCTGGCACCACAGGGCGGAGCCACAGAGAGGAACACCAGCACAATGACGCAGCCGTACCAAATAAGGACATCCTGTGTCAAACTCACACAGCCTTACCAAATAAGGACATCCTGTGTCAAACTCACACAGCCTTACCAAATAAGGACATCCTGTGTCAAACTCACACAGCCTTACCAAATAAGGACATCCTGTGTCACACTCACACAGCCTTACAAAAAAATGAGATCTTGTGTCCTTACCAAATAAGGAAATCCTGTGTCTCACAAGGACTCCCAGTTTACAGAACAGACTGAAGAGGAGAGGAGAGGAGAGGAGAGGAGAGGAGAGAAGAGGAGAGGAGAGGATGGAAGGGGGAGAGAGAGAGGAGGAGATAGGGGAAAGGAAGAATAGAAGGAAAATATAAACAGCGGTATTGTGAGATAAAAAATTATAAACAGCAAATTTAAAGAAAAAGTAAAGCAGAATGCTTTTAGATAGAGAGGTGGAGTTAGTTGAATGTCCACCTGCTGTTTACCGTGGTAACAGAGCACCCTCACCTGGTCACCATCTCTTTCTCCTTGTTGGAGGCATGGCCGCCACTGCTTATTGGCCGGATGGCCGTGGACAGGAAGTAGAGCCGGTGGTTCTTGAAGTACTGATCAACCAATGGCAGAACCACCTGGGGATCACATGGTACTGGTTTTATTATGGCTGTCTCTTTAGTTCTCCTCTTTTTTAAACTGTTTGTCAGTAAGTTTGCTGTGTAACCCTAACCCAAACCCAACCCCAACCACAACCCTAACCTCTGCTATGGAACCCTAACCCCTGCTATGGAACCCTAACCCTTTAGAAACCAAACTATGGAACCCTAACCCTTTAGAAACTAAACTATAGAACCCTAACCCTTTAGAAACTAAACTATAGAACCCTAACCCTTTAGAAACCAAACTATAGAACCCTAACCCTTTAGAAACCAAACTATAGAACCCCAACCCTTTAGAAACCAAACTATGGAACCCCAACCCTTTAGAAACCAAACTATGGAACCCTTTAGTGTAGTGGGGAGTAGTGGAAAGAACTTTCCTGACCTTTCCAAAGAACTTGATCTGCTGCTCGTGGGGCACAGTGTCCGCTTTGGGTTTGGTCACCACATCTGCAAATGTAATATAATATAACATAACATAACATGACATGATATAATATAACATAACATGACATGACATGACATGATATAATATATGGAGCATTACATCACCACATCTGCAAATATAATATAATATAACATAATATAATATAATGTAATATAATATATGGAGCAACACATCACCACATCTGCAAATATAATATAATGTAACATAATATAATATAATATAACCTAATGTAATATAATATATGGAGCAACACATCACCACATCTGCAAATATAATATAATATAACATAATATAACATAATATAATATAATATAATATATGTAGCAACACATCACCACATCTGCAAATATAATATAATATAACATAATAGAATAGAATAGAATATATGGAGCAACACACCACCACCTCTGCAAATATAATATAATATAATATAATATATGGAGCAACACATCACCACATCTGCAAATATAATATAATATAATATATGGAGCAAGACATCACCACATCAAATATAATATAACATAATATAATATAACATAATATAATATAACATAATATAATATAATATAATATATGGAGCTACACATCACCACATTTGCAAATATAATATAACATAATATAATATAATATAATATATGGAGCAACAGATCACCACATCTGCAAATATAATATAATATAATATTACATAATATAATATAATATAATATAATATAATATAATATAACATAATATAATATAATATAACATAATATAATATATGGAGCAACACATCACCACATTTGCAAATATAATATAACATAATATAATATAATATAATATAACATAATATAATATAATATAATATAATATATGGAGCAACACATCACCACATCTGCAAATATAATATAGTATAACATAATATAATATAATATAATATATGGAGCAACACATCACCACATCTGCAAATATAATATAATATAACATAATATAATATAATATAATATAATATGTGGAGCAACATATCACCATCAGCAAGACTGGCAATCTGTGTAGATATGTCACCATAGCAACAATAACCCACCATAAGACAGCGGTTACCATAGCAACACCAGGTATAGTTGTTACCACAGAGGACACTAGCTACCATGACAACAAAGGGTGGAGGAGAGGTGTTACCATAGCAACAGGGGAGTTCTCACCGTACTCGGCCATATGCTGGTGGGCCTGGTCTACGTAGGTGATGAGCTGCTGCAGGAAGGAGTAGGCAAACCGCTTCTCTATGGAGGGAGTGTCCAGCTCCTGTTCCTTTATAGCCCTGGAGACACAGACCACACACACACACGCACACGCACACACACACGTTCAGTCTTCCTGACAGTTTCCTCTCCTTTTTCCTCCCTCCCTCCCTCACTCCCTCTCTTTCTTCCTCTGTCCCTCCCTCCCTCCCTCCCTCCCTCCCTCCTCCCTGTACCTGGAGACAGTGTAGCCGTTGATCTGAAGGAACTTGAGGATGTCTTGTGCTTTTTCTCTGTCTTTGGATTTCTCTTTGGCAGTGAGGGTATCATAGGGTACCAGGAGAGGGTGGCTCCCACCCCCTAAAACACACACACAAACACACACGCACACATACATGATTAACCCTAACCCCTACAACACACACACACACACACACACACACACACACACACACAGACATACATACATGATAACCCTAACCCCTACAAAAAAGCACACACACACACACACACACACACACACACACACACACACACACACACACACATGATTAACCCTAACCCCTACAACACACACACACACACACACACACACACACACACACACACACACACACAAGATTAACCCTAACCCCTACAACACACACACACAACCACATACATGATAACCATAACCCCTACAACACACACACACACATACATGATAACCCTAACCCCTACAACACACACACACACACACACACACACATACATGATAACCATAACCCCTATAACACACACACACCCACATTCATGATAACCATAACCCCTACAACACACACACACACACATACATGATTAACCCAAACTCTAACCCCTACAACACACACACACACACACACACACACACACACACACACTATTAATTCTAACCCTAACCCCACCCCCTACAACACATAGCACATATTACAGTTATAATTTTATTAACATCATCAACATCAGCACACAGCACATTATTAACATATACCATTATTAAGAGAGCATGGCTCCCACCCCCTACAACCCACACATCATAACACTATTAACGTTATTAACATTTTTTACATTATTAACCCTAACCCCTACAACACACCACACAGCACATACAATTATGAACATAATGACATCATGAACATTATGACATTATGAACATCATGAACATTATGACATCATGAACATTATGACACCATGAACATTATGAACATCATGGACATTATGACATCATAAACATCATGGACATCATAAACATCATGAACATTATGACATCATAAACATCATGAACATTATGACATCATGAACATTATGAACATCATGAAAATCATGACATCATGAACATTATGACATCATGAACATCATGACATCATGAACAACATGAACATTATGACATCATGAACATTATGAACATCATGAACATTATGACATCATGAACATCATGGCATCATGAACACAATGAACATTATGACATCATGAACATTATGACATCATAAACATTATGACATCATGAACATCATGACATCACAAACATCATGACATCATGAACATTATGACATCATGAACATTATGACATCATGAACATCATGACATCATGAACATCATGAACATTATGACATCATGAACATCATGACATCATGAACATCATGAACATTATGACATCATGAACATCATGAACATTATGAACATCAAAGAAACTGACAGTCCTAATCTTTTGATGCTCTCTCTGACCTTTGGCCTCCAGCTCCATCTATAGTAGATTATTAGTGTCTAGTAATCTATAACTTAATCTCAGTTTAGGGTTAGGGTTATCATATAGGGTTAGGGTTATCATGTAGTAGATTATTAGTGTTCATCTCAGTTTAGGGTTAGGGTTATCATGTAGTAGATTATTAGTGTTCATCTCAGTTTAGGGTTAGGGTTATCATGTAGTAGATTATTAGTGTTTATCTCAGTTTAGTGTTAGGGTTATCATGTAGTAGATTATTAGTGTTCATCTCAATTTAGGGTTAGGGTTATAAGGTTAGGGTTAGGGTTAGGTATTATAGTAGAAGCTCTCTGACCTTTGGCCTCCAGCTCCATCTTCTTTTTCTTGGCCCAGATGTTGTGATAGTTAGGGTTAGGGTTATCATATAAGGTTAGGGTTAGGTATTATAGTAGAAGCTCTCTCACCTTTGGCCTCCAGCTCCATCTTCTTTTTCTTGGCGCAGGTGTTGTGATAGTTAGGGTTAGGGTTAGGGTTAGGGTTATCATATAAGGTTAGGGTTAGTTATTATAGTAGAAGCTCTCTGACCTTTGGCCTCCAGCTCCATCTTCTTTTTCTTGGCCCAGATGTTGTGATAGTTAGGGTTAGGGTTATCATATAAGGTTAGGGTTAGTTATTATAGTAGAAGCTCTCTGACCTTTGGCCTCCAGCTCCATCTTCTTTTTCTTGGCCCAGATGTTGTGATAGTTCTCAGCCAACAGCTCCGCCATGGACTACCAACACACAACCATGTATGGAGTTATTATTATGATGATAAACACAACACACAACCATGTATGGAGTTATTAATATGATGATAAACACAACACACAACCATGGAGTTATTAATATGATGATAAACACAACACACAACCATGTATAGTTATTATTATGATGATAAACACAACACACAACCATGTATGGAGTTATTAATATGATGATAAACACAACACACAACCATGTATAGTTATTATTATGATGATAAACACAACACACAACCATGTATGGAGTTATTAATATGATGATAAACACAACACACAACCATGTATGGAGTTATTAATATGATGATAAACACAACACACAACCATGTATAGTTATTATTATGATGATAAACACAACACACGACCATGTATGGAGTTATTAATATGATGATAAACACAACACACAACCATGGAGTTATTATTATGAAGATAAACACAACACACAACCATGGAGTTATTAATATGATGATAAACACAACACACAACCATGGAGTTATTATTATGATGATAAACACAACACACAACCATGTATGGAGTTATTAATATGATGATAAACACAACACACAACCATGTATGGAGTTATTAATATGATGATAAACACAACACACAACCATGTATGGAGTTATTAATATGATGATAAACACAACACACAACCATGTATAGTTATTATTATGATGATAAACACAACACACAACCATGGAGTTATTATTATGATGATAAACACAACACACAACCATGTATGGAGTTATTAATATGATGATAAACACAACACACAACCATGTATAGTTATTATTATGATGATAAACACAACAAACAACCATGTATGGAGTTATTAATATGATGATAAACACAACACACAACCATGGAGTTATTATTATGATGATAAACACAACACACAACCATGGAGTTATTATTATGATGATAAACACAACACACAACCATGGAGTTATTATTATGATGATAAACACAACACACAACCATGTATGGAGTTATTAATATGATGATAAACACAACACACAACCATGTATGGAGTTATTAATATGATGATAAACACAACACACAACCATGTATAGTTATTAATATGATGATAAACACAACACACAACCATGGAGTTATTATTATGATGATAAACACAACACACAACCATGGAGTTATTATTATGATGATAAACACAACACACAACCATGGAGTTATTAATATGATGATAAACACAACACACAACCATGGAGTTATTATTATGATGATAAACACAACACACAACCATGTATGGAGTTATTAATATGATGATAAACACAACACACAACCATGGAGTTATTATTATGATGATAAACACAACACACAACCATGGAGTTATTATTATGATGATAAACACAACACACAACCATGTATGGAGTTATTAATATGATGATAAACACAACACACAACCATGTATGGAGTTATTAATATGATGATAAACACAACACACAACCATGTATAGTTATTATTATGATGATAAACACAACACACAACCATGTATAGTTATTATTATGATGATAAACACAACACACAACCATGTATGGAGTTATTAATATGATGATAAACACAACACACAACCATGTATAGTTATTATTATGATGATAAACACAACAAACAACCATGTATGGAGTTATTAATATGATGATAAACACAACACACAACCATGTATGGAGTTATTAATATGATGATAAACACAACACACAACCATGTATAGTTATTATTATGATGATAAACACAACAAACAACCATGTATGGAGTTATTAATATGATGATAAACACAACACACAACCATGTATGGAGTTATTAATATGATGATAAACACAACACACAACCATGGAGTTATTATTATGATGATAAACACAACACACAACCATGGAGTTATTATTATGATGATAAACACAACACACAACCATGGAGTTATTATTATGATGATAAACACAACACACAACCATGTATAGTTATTATTATGATGATAAACACAACACACAACCATGTATAGTTATTATTATGATGATAAACACAACACACAACCATGGAGTTATTATTATGATGTTATAAACAAAACACAGCATAACGTTAGACTTTATTCCTGGTGTATTATGCGGTATTAAATTAAACTAGACTGTATCTTCTATGCAGGTCTCTGGAGATGTATAGCATTGGTAATATTAAAGTAGACTGTATCTTACGTGCAGGTCTCTGGAGAGAGTCACGTTGCTCATGTCGATGGGTCGAGGGCTGAACCCTGGGGCACCTTCAAACGACAACTGGTTTATAAAGACAGGAGAAAATGAGTGAGTGTGTGTGTGTCTGTGTTAGTTTATGTGTGTGTGTGTGTGTACCTGGCTAGTCTGGGACTTTCCTGGTCTGGTTGTGTAGAGGGTGTGTGTGTGTGTGTGTGTGTCTGTGTGTATGTGTGTACCTGGCTGGTCTGGGA
>CM030187.1:17551485-17558985 GCA_017639675.1 Aplochiton taeniatus
ATATATATATCAATATATATATACACATCACAAACATATATCATATATATATATATATACACCATAACCACATCATATATATCAATATATATATATCACAAACATATATCATATATATATATATATATATATATATATACACCATAACCACATCATATATATCAATATATATACCACAAAAATATATCATATATATATATACAGTGGGGCCAAAAAGTATTTAGTCAGCCACTGATTGTGCAAGTTCTCCTACTTAGAAAGATGAGAGAGGTCTGTCATTTTCATCATAGGTACACTTCAACTATGAGAGACAAAAATGAGAAAAAAATCCAGGAAATCACATTGTAGGATTTTTAAAGAATTTATTTGTAAATGATGGTGGAAAATAAGTATTTGGTCAATAACAAAAGTTCCACTCAATACTTTGTAACATAACCTTTGTTGGCAATGACAGAGGTCAAACGTTTCCTGTAAGTCTTCACCAGGTTTGCACACACTGCAGCTGGTATTTTGGCCCATTCCTCCATGCAGATCTTCTCTAGAGCAGTCATGTTTTGGGGCTGTCGCTGGGCAACACGGACTTTCAACTCCCTCCACAAATTTTCTATGGGGTTGAGGTCTGGAGACTGGCTAGGCCACTCCAGGACCTTGAAATGCTTTTTACGGAGCCACTCCTTCGTTGCCCGAGCGGTGTGTTTGGGATCATTGTCATGCTGGAAGACCCAGCCACATTCCATCTTCAATGCTCTCACTGATGGAAGGAGGTTTTGGCTTAAAATCTCACGATACATGGCCCCGTTCATTCTTCCCTTAACACGGATCAGTCGTCCTGTCCCCTTTGCAGTATAACGGCCCCAAAGCATGATGTTTCCACCCCCATGCTTCACAGTAGGTATGGTGTTCTTGGGATGCAACTCAGCATTCTTCTTCCTCCAAACACGACGAGTTGAGTTTTTACTAAAAACTTCTATTTTGGTTTCATCTGACCACATGCTTTTCTCCCAATCCTCTTCTGGATCATCCATATGCTCTCTGGCAAACTTCAGACGGGCCTGGACATGTACTGGCTTAAGCAGGGGGACACGCCTGGCACTGCAGGATTTGAGTCCCTCTCGGCCTAGTGTGTTACTGATGGTAGCCTTTGTTACTTTGGTCCCAGCTCTCTGCAGGTCATTCATCAGGTCCCTCCGTGTAGTTCTGGGATTTTTGCTCACCATCCTCATGATCATTTTGACCCCACGGGATGAGATCTTGCGTGGGGCCCCAGATCGAGGGAGATTATCAATGGTCTTGTATGTCTTCCATTTTCTTACAATTGCTCCCACAGTTGATCTATTCACACCAACCTGCTTGCCTATTGCAGATTCACTCTTCCCAGCCTGGTGCAGGTCTACAATTTTCCTCCTGGTGTCCTTCGACAGCTCTTTGGTCTTGGCCATGGTTGAGTTTGGAGTCTGACTGTTTGAGGCTGTGGACAGGTGTCTTTTATACAGATAACGAGGTCAAACAGGTTCCATTAATACAGGTAATGAGTGGAGGACACAAGAGCTTCTTAAAGAAGAAGTTACAGGTCTGTGAGAGCCAGAAATCTTGCTTGTTTGTGGGTGACCAAATACTTATTTTCCACCATCATTTACAAATAAATTCTTTAAAAATCCTACAATGTGATTTCCTGGATTTTGTTTCTCATTTTTGTCTCTCATAGTTGAAGTGTACCTATGATGAAAATTACAGACCTCTCTCATCTTTCTAAGTAGGAGAACTTGCACAATCAGTGGCTGACTAAATACTTTTTGGCCCCACTGTACATATATATATATATATATATATATATATATATATATATATATATACACCACAACCACATATACCACATATAATATATAAATATACCACAAACATATATCATATAATATATATATATATATATATATATATGTATACACACCACAACCATATATCATATATATATAGCCATACTACAAATCTCTCTATCTCCAGAAAACAGACACACACACAAACACACACACTAACCCAGGCCCACACACACACACACACACACACACACACACACACAATAACCCAGGCCCACACACACACTGACCCAGGCCCACAGAGCTGTTCTCCAATAGGTAACTCAGGTGGTCAAACATGGCCTTCTGGTTCTGCCGGCTGATTCGACAGAAGTAACACAGGAAGCGGCAGCAATTGGCCACCATTTTGGGAAAAGTGATTTCCTGGTGTAGACAGAGAAATACAGAACCTGTGTCACTGTTGTGACATAAAAATAGAAACATCAGGGTTAGCTACTGCCCCAGGTAGTTATAACATCATAGTTCGCTAATTTGAGCTAGTTTCATAATGTCAGTGATAGCATCAGGCATAGCTAATGTTAGCTAATGTCCCTTTAGCGATAAGCTATAATTAGCAAATGTCACACTGGTAGTGATACATTTAGTAAACTCTTAATTAAATTATAGGTTCTTTAGAAAATCCAAATACATTTTGCTAATGTTTTCCAGTTGTGATCGGGTGTCTGCCGTGTCCATCGACGGTTTTACCTTTGTCTCTCCTCCGCCCAGCACATTGACCATCACCTCCATCACCGTCTCGTGCATGCCCAGAGCCCTCATCAGGTTAGGGTGCTGGTAGAACACCTTGTTGTTCATGATGTCCCTGTAATACATCATCCACACAGCTAGGTAAAGGGACAGTTCACCAAACGCCATGCCCAGAGCCCTCATCAGGTTAGGGTGCTGGTAGAACACCTTGTTGTTCATGATGTCCCTGTAATACATCATCCACACAGCTAGGTAAAGGGACAGTTCCCCAAACGCCATGCCCAGAGCGCTCATCAGGTTAGGGTGCTGGTAGAACACCTTGTTGTTCATGATGTCCCTGTAATACATCATCCACACAGCTAGGTAAAGGGACAGTTCACCAAACGCCATGCCCAGAGCGCTCATCAGGTTAGGGTGCTGGTAGAACACCTTGTTGTTCATGATGTCCCTGTAATACATCATACACACAGCTAGGTAAAGGGACAGTTCACCAAACGCCATGCCCAGAGCGCTCATCAGGTTAGGGTGCTGGTAGAACACCTTGTTGTTCATGATGTCCCTGTAATACATCATCCACACAGCTAGGTAAAGGGACAGTTCACCAAACGCCATGCCCAGAGCGCTCATCAGGTTAGGGTGCTGGTAGAACACCTTGTTGTTCATGATGTCCCTGTAATACATCATCCACAGAGCTAGGTAAAGGGACAGTTCCCCAAACGCCATGCCCAGAGCCCTCATCAGGTTAGGGTGCTGGTAGAACACCTTGTTGTTCATGATGTCCCTGTAATACATCATACACACAGCTAGGTAAAGGGACAGTTCACCAAACGCCATGCCCAGAGCCCTCATCAGGTTAGGGTGCTGGTAGAACACCTTGTTGTTCATGATGTCCCTGTAATACATCATCCACACAGCTAGGTAAAGGGACAGTTCACCAAACGCCATGCCCAGAGCCCTCATCAGGTTAGGGTGCTGGTAGAACACCTTGTTGTTCATGATGTCCCTGTAATACATCATACCACCTTGTGTGCCGTGTATACAGTCTATATATGTGTGCACCAGGGCCGTTTCTAGCTTTTAGGGGGCCCAATGCGGAATGTTGTTTGGGCAGGCCCTATTTTGTTAAACTATTGTAGGGGAATTACAAACCTGCATCAATCTGGAGATCAGTGGAAAATATATGCATATAATTGTTTTCACTCAGCACACAAGGGGCCAATGGTTGCTTCGGGGACCATATGCAACCACATAATCTGCATATAGCAAGAAAACGGCTCTGGTGTGCACTGTTTATATATATATATGTGTGTGTGTGTGTGTGTGTCCTCACCCCAGGCCTCGGATCATGAGTTTCTCCTCCTCCCTCCCCATCCGGACAGACAGTAGGGATCGGATCTGTCCCAGTGAGGCCAGCAGCTTGATGGTGTCCTCTATGGACACAGAGTTGATGGTGTAGGTCTTAGGCAGCGCTCGCACCTGAAACACAACACACATTATGTTATAGCACTCACACCTGAAACACAACACACATTATGTTAAAGCACTCGCACCTGAAACACAACACACATTATGTTAAAGCACTCGCACCTGAAACACAACACACATTATGTTATAGCACTCACACCTGAAACACAACACACATTATGTTAAAGCACTCACACCTGAAACACAACACACATTATGTTAAAGCACTCACACCTGAAACACAACACACATTATGTTATAGCACTCGCACCTGAAACACAACACACATTATGTTAAAGCACTCGCACCTGAAACACAACACACATTATGTTAAAGCACTCACACCTGAAACACAACACACATTATCTTAAAGCACTCACACCTGAAACACAACACACATTATGTTTCCCTAGAAAGGTTTAAGGTTCATCCTGTTCTCCCATCTCATGGTACTGTAATATATCTATTATATTATAATAGGGTTAGAGTTAGGGTCATGGTACTATAATATCTATATTATATTATAGTATACAATGTTTCCCTGGTATGGTGAGGGTTAGGTCATGGTACTGTAATATATATATATATATATATATATATATATATATATATATATATATATATATATATATATATATATATATATATTATATAATAGTATATAATGTTTCTCTAGTAGGGTTAGGGTTAAGGATAGGGTCAAGGGTACTGTGTCAAGTAGGGTTAGAGGTCATGACCCCACCTGTCCTCCGATGCCGTCATACTGGCGGTGCAGCAGAACAAACATGGCACGGACCAGCTCTGGGTCCTCGATGACGGTCTCCTGGGCCCAGCGCACCATGGTGTCAGAGATCAGCTGCTGCAGGGTACCTAAAGGGGGTTGGGGGGGAACAGATCACTGTTACCATGGTGTCAGAGATCAGCTGCTGCAGGGTACCTAAAGGGGGGGGGGGGGGGGCACAGATGCTGCAGCATACCTAAAGGGGGGGGGGGGGCACAGATCACTGTTACCATGGTGTCAGAGATCAGCTGCTGCAGCATACCTAAAGGGGGGGGGCACAGATCACTGTTGCCATGGTGTCAGAGATCAGCTGCTGCAGCATACCTAAAGGGGGGGGCACAGGCCACTGTTACCATAGTGTCAGAGATCAGCTGCTGCATCATACCTAAATGGGGGGGGGGGGCACAGGATGTGAGTCTGTACTGAGTTATGATTGGTCTAATCTCCTTGGATGTGAGTCTGTACTGAGTTATGATTAGTCTAATCTCCTTGGATGTGAGTCTGTACTGAGTTATGATTGGTCTAAACTCCTTGGATGTGGCTGTACTGTGTTGTGATTGGTCTAATCTCCTTGGATGTGAGTCTGTACTGAATTATGATTGGTCTAAACTCCTTAGATGTGTGTCTGTACTGTGTTGTGATTGGTCTAATCTCCTTGGATGTGAGTCTGTACTGAGTTATGATTGGTCTAAACTCCTTGGATGTGTGTCTGTACTGTGTTGTGATGGGTTCCTCACAGGGTTTTTTGTCTGCTTTGGTGTGCAGCATCTCAGACATCTTCCTCTTTAAATTGGCCACCTTCTCCACCAATGAAATGAGCCGAGCACGGATGGTGCTGGCACTGTCAGCGTCACTCACCCGCCCTTCTCCAACCTCTATCCCTGGAGAGAGAAAGAGAGAGAGGGAGAGAGAGAGGGAGAGAGAGACAGAGAGAGGGAGTGAGGGGGAGTGAGGGAGAGAGAGAGAGAGGGAGAGAGTGAGAGAGAGAGACAATGTAACCTAGCATTAATAATAATAATAATAACTTAAATTTAAGAGCGCCTTTCTAAAACCCAAGGACACTTTACAAGGCATATTAAAAACAGACAATTAAAACAAGTACGCAACAATGATCAAAGGGTCAGGTGGAGCTAAAGGCCTGGCAGAACAAGTATGTTTTAAGTCGTTTTTTAAAAGTGTCCAGGGACTCTGCATTTGGGATCTCAAGGGGGAGAGTGTTCCAAATGGTGAGGGCAGCCACGTTGAATGCTCTGCCCCCATATGTCAGTAGCCTGGTGTGAGGGATGGAGAGCAGTTCCATGTTGGCAGACCTGAGATTCCGGGAGGGTAAGAGGTCTGAAATATATCGTGGGGCCAGGGCATGAAGGGATTTGTATGTGAGGAGGAGGATTTTACAGGTGATACGGAACTTGACAGGGAGCCAGTGAAGGAGCATGAGAGTGGGGATGATGTGCTGCCAGGGTTTAGTGCAGGTGAGAACCCGTGCAGCTGAGTTCCCGACATACTGGAGTGTATTCAGAGTTTTACTAGGAACCCCAAATAGAACTCCGTTGCAGGAGTCCAGGCAGGAGGTGAAAAGCATTAGTACTAAAGCATAGTTAATACTATACGGTTAGTTACCAGTGTAAAAATATACAATGTATAATATTATAATAATAATGAATATATAAAGCATAGTTAATACTATATGGTTAGTTACCAGAGTAAAAATATATAATGTATAATAATATAATAATAATGAATATATAAAGCAGCAGTTACTAGTACAGTCAATAGGGTTTGTTATAATATAATGTATAATAGTATAATAATACCATGGTCTATAGGGTTAGTCACCACAGTGAGCCATGAGGCCCTGGTGGAAGTTAGGGTTAGGGCATAATAATATAATATATATATATATATATATATATATATATATATATATATATATATATATAATATAATTATATTCTACTCTATAGAGTTAATCACCATAGTGAGCCATGAGGTCCTGGTGGAAGTTAGGGTTAGGGCATAATAATATAATATAATAATATATAGAATATAATAATATATGATATAATAATATTCTAGTCTATGGGGTTAGTCACCACAGTGAGCCATGAGGTCCTGGTGGAAGTTAGGGTTAGGGCATAATAATATAATATAATAATATATAGAATATAATAATATATGATATAATAATATTCTAGTCTATGGGGTTAGTCACCACAGTGAGCCATGAAGTCCTGGTGGAAGTTAGGGTTAGGGCATAATAATATAATATAATAATATATAGAATATAATAATATATGATATAATAATATTCTAGTCTATAGAGTTAGTCACCACAGTGAGCCATGAGGTCCTGGTGGAAGTTAGGGTTAGGGCATAATAATATAATATAATAATATATATATAATATAATTATATTCTAGTCTATAGAGTTAATCACCACAGTGAGCCATGAGGTCCTGGTGGAAGTTAGGGTTAGGGCATAATAATATAATATAATAATATATAGAATATAATCATATATGATATAATAATATTCTAGTCTATAGAGTTAGTCACCACAGTGAGCCATGAGGTCCTGGTGGAAGTTAGGGTTAGGGCATAATAATATAATATAATAATATATAGAATATAATAATATATGATATAATAATATTCTAGTCTATAGAGTTAGTCACCACAGTGAGCCATGAGGTC
>CM030187.1:17563985-17578985 GCA_017639675.1 Aplochiton taeniatus
CTAGCTGACCTGATAGTGAACAAGCTGACCTGATCGTGAACTAGCTGACCTGATAGTGACCTAGCTGACCTGATACTGTACTAGCTGGCCTGATAGTGACTTAGCTGACCTGAGAGTGACCTAGCTGACCTGATAGTGACTTAGCTGACCTAAAGTGGGTTTCATCATTATATTTATATTTCGGATTTTTTTTTGTAACTGGTAGTATGGTGTAGTACTACCTGGTACTAGGGTGGAGTAGAAGTACTAATGGTGCATTATGGGTGTAGTAGTAGCACTAATGGTGCATTGTGGGTGTAGTAGTACCTGGTAGTAGGTGCTGAGTTCCTTGCCGTTAGCGGTGAAGGTGAGCAGACCGTTGGACGTATCCACCAGACAGCCGATCTCCAGACCGTTGTTATTCCGGCTCTGACTGGGATTACTGCTCTCTCCAGCCCACACCATGTAGCAGTTACTACGCTTTATACTAGAACACAAAACATATTTATATTATATTAATAATACCTCACCATAACCCACACCATGTAGCAGTTACTACGCTTTATACTAGACAACCAAACATATTTATATTGTATTAATAATACCTCACCATAACCCATACCATGTAGCAGTTACTACGCTTTATACTAGAACACAAAACATATTTATATTATATTCATAATACCTAATTATCATATCTTTATTATATTGATAATACTTAACCATAACCCACACCATGTAGCAGTTACTACGCTTTATACTAGACAACCAAACATATTTATATTATATTCATAATACCTCACCATAACCCATACCATGTAGCAGTTACTACGCTTTGTACTAGAACACAAAACATATTTATATTGTATTAATAATACCTCACCATAACCCATACCATGTAGCAGTTACTACGCTTTATACTAGACAACCAAACATATTTATATTATATTCATAATACCTAATTATCATATCTTTATTATATTGATAATACTTAACCATAACCCACACCATGTAGCAGTTACTACGCTTTATACTAGACAACAAAACATATTTATATTATATTCATAATACCTAATTATCATATCCTTATTATATTAATAATACTTAACCATAACCCACACCATGTAGCAGTTACTACGCTTTATACTAGACAACAAAACATATTTATATTATATTAATAATACCTCACCATAACCCATACGATGTAGCAGTTACTACGCTTTATACTAGACAACCAAACATATTTATATTATATTCATAATACCTCACCATAACCCACACCATGTAGCAGTTACTACGCTTTATACTAGACAACAAAACATATTTATATTATATTAATAATACCTAATTATCATATCTTTATTATATTAATAATACTTAACCATAACCCATACCATGTAGCAGTTACTACGCTTTATACTAGACAACAAAACATATTTATATTATATTCATAATACCTAATTATCATATCTTTATTATATTGATAATACTTAACCATAACCCACACCATGTAGCAGTTACTACGCTTTATACTAGACAACAAAACATATTTATATTATATTCATAATACCTAATTATCATATCTTTATTATATTGATAATACTTAACCATAACCCACACCATGTAGCAGTTACTACGCTTTATACTAGAACACAAAACATATTTATATTATATTAATAATACCTAATTATCATATCCTTATTATATTGATAATACTTAACCATAACCCACACCATGTAGCAGTTACTACGCTTTATACTAGACAACAAAACATATTTATATTATATTCATAATACCTAATTATCATATCTTTATTATATTGATAATACTTAACCATAACCCACACCATGTAGCAGTTACTACGCTTTATACTAGACAACAAAACATATTTATATTATATTAATAATACCTAATTATCATATCCTTATTATATTAATAATACTTAACCATAACCCATACGATGTAGCAGTTACTACGCTTTATACTAGACAACAAAACATATTTATATTATATTAATAATACCTAATTATCATATCCTTATTATATTAATAATACTTAACCATAACCCATACGATGTAGCAGTTACTACGCTTTATACTAGACAACAAAACATATTTATATTATATTAATAATACCTCACCATAACCCATACCATGTAGCAGTTACTACGACGCTTTATACTTTAAAACAAATTAGCATCATTAATAAGTTGATCCTGTTTCTACTCTGGGTAACATTAATAAGTTGATCCTGTTTCTACTCTGGGTAACATTAATAAGTTGATCCTGTTTCTACTCTAGGGAACACTAATAAGTTGATCCTGTTTCTACTCTAGGGAACATTAATAAGTTGATCCTGTTTCTACTCTGGGGAACATTAATAAGTTGATCCTGTTTCTACTCTGGGTAACATTAATAAGTTGATCCTGTTTCTACTCTAGGTAACATTAATAAGTTGATCCTGTTTCTACTCTAGGGAACATGAATAAGTTGATCCTGTTTCTACTCTAGGGAACATGAATAATTTGATCCTGTTTCTACTCTAGGTAACATTAATAAGTTGATTCTGTTTCTACTCTGGGTAACATTAATAAGTTGATCCTGTTTCTACTCTGGGTAACATTAATAAGTTGATCCTGTTTCTACTCTGGGGAACGTTAATAAGTTGATCCTGTTTCTACTCTGGGTAACATTAATAAGTTGATCCTGCTTCTACTCTGGGTAACATTAATAAGTTGATCCTGTTTCTACTCTAGGGAATATTAATAAGTTGATCCTGTTTCTACTCTGGGGAACATTAATAAGTTGATCCTGTTTCTACTCTGGGTAACATTAATAAGTTGATCCTGTTTCTTCTCTAGGGAACATTAATAAGTTGATCCTGTTTCTACTCTAGGGAACATTAATAAGTTGATCCTGTTTCTACTCTGGGGAACATTAATAAGTTGATTCTGTTTTTACTCTAGGGAACATTAATAAGTTGATCCTGTTTCTACTCTAGGGAACATTAATAAGTTGATCCTGTTTCTACTCTAGGTAACATTAGTAAGTTGATTCTGTTTCTACTCTGGGTAACATTAATAAGTTGATCCTGTTTCTACTCTGGGTAACATTAATAAGTTGATCCTGTTTCTACTCTGGGTAACATTAATAAGTTGATCCTGTTTCTACTCTGGGGAACATTAATAAGTTGATCCTGTTTCTACTCTGGGTAACATTAATAAGTTGATCCTGTTTCTACTCTGGGTAACATTAATAAGTTGATCCTGTTTCTACTCTGGGGAACATTAATAAGTTGATCCTGTTTCTACTCTGGGTAACATTAATAAGTTGATCCTGTTTCTACTCTGGGTAACATTAATAAGTTGATCCTGTTTCTACTCTGGGGAACATTAATAAGTTGATCCTGTTTCTACTCTGGGTAACATTAATAAGTTGATCCTGTTTCTTCTCTAGGGAACATTAATAAGTTGATCCTGTTTCTTCTCTAGGGAACATTAATAAGTTGATCCTGTTTTTACTCTAGGGAACATTAATAAGTTGATCCTGTTTCTACTCTAGGGAACATTAATAAGTTGATCCTGTTTCTACTCTAGGTAACATTAATAAGTTGATTCTGTTTCTACTCTGGGTAACATTAATAAGTTGATCCTGTTTCTACTCTGGGTAACATTAATAAGTTGATCCTGTTTCTACTCTGGGTAACATTAATAAGTTGATCCTGTTTCTACTCTGGGTAACATTAATAAGTTGATCCTGTTTCTACTCTAGGGAACGCTAATAAGTTGATCCTGTTTCTACTCTAGGGAACATTAATAAGTTGATCCTGTTTCTTCTCTAGGGAACATTAATAAGTTGATCCTGTTTCTACTCTAGGGAACATTAATAAGTTGATCCTGTTTCTACTCTGGGGAACATTAATAAGTTGATCCTGTTTTTACTCTAGGGAACATTAATAAGTTGATCCTGTTTCTACTCTAGGGAACATTAATACAATGATCCTGTTTCTACTCTAGGTAACATTAATAAGTTGATTCTGTTTCTACTCTGGGTAACATTAATAAGTTGATCCTGTTTCTACTCTGGGTAACATTAATAAGTTGATCCTGTTTTTACTCTGGGGAACATTAATAAGTTGATCCTGTTTCTACTCTAGGGAACATTAATAAGTTGATCCTGTTTCTACTCTAGGGAACATTAATAAGTTGATCCTGTTTCTACTCTAGGGAACATGAATAAGTTGATCATGTTTCTACTCTAGGGAACATTAATAAGTTGATCCTGTTTCTACTCTAGGACAGGTTGTATTAACACACATTATTGTAACCTCTAAACTCTGACCCCAGCTGAGTGTCACTGACCTCTCATGAACTTTGCCCTTCTCGTCTCCCAGGGTTACGGTGACAGTGCGTACGTGGTGCAGGTCAAAGGTGTTGTGGTATTGGTGGAAATCAGAGGTTACCCAGCCCACCCACACACTGGAGGGCTCCTGACCCGGGAAGATACGCACTGAGTAGTAATACTGAGGACACACGCACACACACACACATATTAGTACATATTACTACTGAGGACACATACACACACACACACACATATATTAGTACATATTACTACTGAGGACACACACACACCTATTAGTACATATTACTACACACTGTGTGTGTGTCTTACGGTGTATGTGTGTGTGTCTGTGTGTGTCTCACAGTGTGTGTTTCACATTGTGTCTCACAGTGTGTGTGTGTGTGTATGTCTGTGTGTGTGTGTGTGTATGTTTGTGTTTCACAGGGTGTGTGTGTGTGTGTCTCAGTGTGTGTGTTTGTGTGTGTGTGTGTGTGTGTGTGTTTGTCACAGTGTGTGTGTGTGTGTGTCTCACAGTGTGTGTGTGTGTGTATGTGTGTGTGTCTTACAGTGTGTGTGTGTGTGTGTCTCACAGTGTGTGTGTGTGTGTGTGTGTGTGTATGTGTGTGTTTGTGTGTGTGTCACAGTGTGTGTGTGTGTGTGTGTGTGTGTGTGTGTGTGTGTATGTGTGTGTGTGTGTGTCACAGTGTGCATGTGTGTGTGTGTGTGTGTGTGTGTGTGTGTGTGTGTGTATGTGTGTGTCACAGTGTGTGTGTGTGTGTGTGTCTCACAGTGTGTGTCTGCATCAGGAAGTCGTAGTCGTCTCTGTCGTCAGCGATCACGTCTTCAGACAGACGGGCAGAGGAAACACTGCTGCTGAAGTCTGGCTTGGTGCGTTTCAACATGAACCTGAGACAGAGGGAGAGACAGAGAGAGAGAGAGAGAGAGAGATGTTTTATGTTGGAAAAAACATTATCCTACTACAGTAGAGGGACAGGGTTAGGGTAAGGGTCAGGGGTCGGGGTGTGTACCTCTGTTTGAGTTTGGAGGGCTTCTCCTGGCTGTTATCTTTGTTGTTGTTGGGTTAGGGTTAGGGTCAGGGGTCAGGGTGTGTACGTCTGTTTGAGTTTGGAGGGCTTCTCCTGGCTGTTATCTTTGTGGTTGTTGGGTTAGGGTTAGGGTCAGGGGTCAGGGTGTGTACCTCTGTTTGAGTTTGGAGGGCTTCTCCTGGCTGTTATCTTTGTGGTTGTTGGGTTAGGGTTAGGGTCAGGGGTCAGGGTGTGTACCTCTGTTTGAGTTTGGAGGGCTTCTCCTGGCTGTTATCTTTGTGGTTGTTGGGTTAGGGTTAGGGTCAGGGGTCAGGGTGTGTACCTCTGTTTGAGTTTGGAGGGCTTCTCCTGGCTGTTATCTTTGTGGTTGTTGAACTCGTCCTTCTCGGCGTGACCGTGAGCAGACTTCATGAGGAGCTCGAAGTCAGACACGGTGTCAAAACCTTCCAGCTCCTTCTTGCTGGAGAACAGGGCCCCGCCGGAGGGCAGGGTTCCCCCGGAGGGCAGGGTTCCCCCAGATGAGAAGGTCGGGGAACACTCTATGGGCATGCTCAATCTGTAGTAGGACACATCACTGAAGCTGCTCTGGGAGCCAAACGACCTCTGGGTGACCTTTAGGCACGGGCAGCTCTCCACCGTACCGTCTATCCTGGTGACCTGGAGGGGGGGGGCGGAGAGAGAGAGAGAGAGAGAGAGAGAGAGAGAGAGAGAGAGAGAGAGAGAGAGAGAGAGAGAGAGAGGGAGGGGGAGAAAGAGAGAGATAAAGGGTGGGTGGGATAGAAAAAGAGAGGGGGATAGAGAGAGAGAGAGACAGAGTGAGAGAGAGAGGGAGGGAGGGATGAGTAGATTCTTTAGAGGTTCAAGTAGTGGATGGTTGTTTATGTGTGTGTGACCTTCACAGTGCAGAATGTCCTGGTGACCTTGACATGACCTTTGGATGGCCTTTAGATAACCTCTAGATGACCAGGGCGGTCTATGTTTGTGGGTGATGAGGGTTAAGGTCAGAGGTCAGGGGCCAGGGGTTACCTGTATGTGTTCATGTTCTGGGGGTACAGGTATGAACTGGGCCAGTCTCTTGCTGGTCCACATGGTAAGGGTTAAGGTCAGGGGTCAGGGGTTACCTGTATGTGTTCATGTTCTGGGGGTACAGGTATGAACTGGGCCAGTCTCTTGCTGGTCCACATGGTAAGTTCTTGGTTCATGTTGACAGCGAAGGGTTCATATCCCTCCTGGAGGCCACAGATGGTGAAGAACTTCAGAGAGCTCACCTCCTTCCCAAAGTTCAGCCTGCCCACCGTGCACACGCCCAGACTGCACACGGGGACCAAACCTAAGGACGTACGCGCACACACATACACACACACACACACACGCACGCACGCACGCACACGCACTCACAGACAGACAGACAGACAGACAGACAGACACACACACACACACACATACAAACGAGTTCAGCTGTGAATCACCGTTGTGTGTGTTAAATGAGACAATCAGCCACCTGGCTTCATAACAAACATGGAGTCACTTCAAGGCCAACAGTAAAACAAACTGGCGTGCTGTTCCAGAGTCTGACCACAAGAGGGTGCTTGTGTCCCTGTAGCTCTGTGAGCGGATTAAGGCCAGAGAATGACAGTAATCTCTGATGAGTGGCCTGATAATGGCTGGTAAAACCAGGACCCTTAGGTCATCACTATCCTAATGAAAATGGAAATATCAAGCTTAACCCGGCCACTGATGACTGTTAAAAAACACTCCAGTTTAGTTGGTTTTCTTTGATAACTTCAGCCTCAGAGTGCAGTCCCTTCCTGGTCCAGTAGCCATGGCAACGCAGCGCCAGCCCAGATGGATTGTGGGAGTGGTGGGGATCAGCCCTCAGAGTCTTAACGATGTGTTAACACGTGAGAGACACAGAGAGAGAGAGAGAAGAGAGAGAGAGAGAGAGAGAGAGAGAGAAACAGAGAGAGAGAAACAGAGAGAGAGAGGTAGAGAGAGAGAGAGAAACAGAGAGAGAGAGGTAGAGAGAGAGGGAGAAACAGAGAGAGAGAGGTAGAGAGAGAGAGAGAAACAGAGAGAGAGAGGTAGAGAGAGAGAGAGAAACAGAGAGAGAGAGGTAGAGAGAGAGAGAGAAACAGAGAGAGAGAGGTAGAGAGAGAGAGAGAAACAGAGAGAGAGAAACAGAGAGAGAGAGGTAGAGAGAGAGAGAGAAACAGAGAGAGAGAGGTAGAGAGAGAGAGAGAAACAGAGAGAGAGAGGTAGAGAGAGAGAGAGAAACAGAGAGAGAGAGAGAGAGAGAGAGAGAGAGAGAGAGAGAGAGAGAGAGAGAGAGAGGTAGAGAGAGAGAGGGAAACAGAGAGAGAGAGGTAGAGAGAGAGAGAGAAACAGAGAGAGAGAGAAACACAGAGAGAGACACAGAGAGAGAGAGGTAGAGAGAGAGAGAGAGAGAGAGGTAGAGAGAGAGAGAGAAACAGAGAGGGAGAAACAGAGAGAGAGAGGTAGAGAGAGAGAGAGAGAGAGAGGTAGAGAGAGAGAGAAACAGAGAGAGAGAGGTAGAGAGAGAGAGGGAAACAGAGAGAGAGAGGTAGAGAGAGAGAGAGAAACAGAGAGAGAGAGGTAGAGAGAGAGAGAGAGAGAGAGGTAGAGAGAGAGAGAAACAGAGAGAGAGAGGTAGAGAGAGAGAGGGAAACAGAGAGAGAGAGGTAGAGAGAGAGAGAGAAACAGAGAGAGAGAGGTAGAGACATTGACACACCCACCTTCCCAAACTTCAAAGTCTTTGAAGGCGAGCTCGGAGCCGGAGTCATCCAATAGAACCTCTCCGTTGAGTGTGAACATCATGGTGAGTTCATTCAGGTCCACCATGCACCCCACCACGTCACCCTGCTGCCACGCTCGGCCAAAGTGCTCATTCCCCTGGTGCCAGCGCTGGGCCTGTGGGGAGGGGGGGGGCAGGGGGTCAGCATGCCTCACACACACACACACACACACACTCTCATTCCCCTGGTGCCAGCGCTGGGCCTGTGGGGAGGGGGGGGGGCAGGGGGTCAGCATGCCTCACACACACACACACTCTCATTCCCCTGGTGCCAGCGCTGGGCCTGTGGGGAGGGGGGGGGGCAGGGGGTCAGCATGCCTCACACACACACACACACACACACTCTCATTCCCTTGGTGCCAGCGCTGGGCCTGTGTGTGTGTGTGTGTGTGTGGGGGGGGGGCGGGCAGAGGGTCAGCATGCCTCACACACTCTCTCTCTCTCTCTCTGCATCCTCCAACATCCAGAAGAGTGTGTGACTAAGCTGATACAGAGTGCTCTCTAACACACACTCTCTCTCCCTGCCACTCACAAACTGAGTCAGAACAAGCCTCTTTTGCCAGAATGCACACACACACACACACACACGCACGCACGCACACGCACACACCCACACGCACACGCACACGCACACGCACACGCACACGCACACGCACACGCACACACCCACACTCTCTCTCTCTCTCTCTCTCTCTCTCTCTCTCTCTCTCTCTCTCTCTCTCTCTCTCTCACACACACACACACACACACACAGCATCTCGTGCCCACTCAAAGCAGAGCTGATGGATGTGATTCAGCCTCTTCTATTTAGACTATTCTGGGATGCGTGGCCCTGCTGAAGGTAGAGTAGACCATCATGGTAACCTAGGTAACACAGGCCACGCACCTTGAAACCGTCAAAGACGAAGGCGTGCTGGTCGGTGCCCAGGTCGGTGTCCGGCAGACAGCCGGGCCGAGCCCAGCCCACTCTCATCTCTATGCCCGACACCACCTCCAGCTCAAAGTACCAGCGACCCGACCGCACACTGTACGTCTTCTCTGCCCGGAAGATACGGAACCTCTCCTCTGATGGACTGGACGGGTCCACACGGGCTGAACAGAACACACACACACACACACACACACACACACTCAACACCATCATCATCACCATTACTAGTATTATAATCACCATCATCATCACCATTACTAGTATTATAATCATCGTCAGAATCATCATCTATAATATTATTAATCAGACAGACAGACACACACAGAGAGACACAAACACACACATTGACATACATACTAAAATGTATTACAGCCTTAAATTATCAATCCTTCCAAACAACCTCTGTGTTGAGCGTTCAGCTGGGACGCTGAACGCTCTGAACCAACAAACACACACCGAAACACACCCCCACACACCGAAATACACGCACACAAACACACACACACATACACACACACACAGCAATGTGAGAGTGATGGATGTGAGAGCCTCATCCTATCTCCTGTAATGTCACAGTAAATCCAATCATGGCAGGGATAGAAAACCAGCTCAGATAACAAACTGTAAAGAGAGAGAAGGGGAGACAGAGACAGACAGAGACAGAGACAGACAGAGAGAGAGAGAGAGAGAGAGAGAGAGAGAGAGAGAGAGAGAGACAGACAGAGACAGAGAGAGAATAGGATGAAAGGAAAACAGTGAGGCCGAAGGATTAGCATGCTTACCAAGGTTAGCAGAGTAAGCAAGTTTAGCAGGGTTAGCACTGTTATCATTGTTCGCAGGGTTAGCAGTGTTAGCAGGGTTAGCAGGGTTAGCAGGTTTAGCGGGGTTAGCAGGTTTAGTGGGGTTACCAGGTTTAGCAGGGTTACCAGGGTTAGCAGGGTAAGCAGTGTTACCAGGGTTAGCAGGGTTACCAGGTTTAGCAGGGTTACCAGGGTTAGCAGGGTAAGCAGTGTTACCAGGGTTAGCAGGGTTACCAGGTTTAGCAGGGTTACCAGGGTTACCAGGGTTAGCAGGGTTAGCAGGTTTAGCAGGGTTACCAGGGTTAGCAGGGTTAGCAGGGTTAGCGGGGTTACCAGGGTTACCAGACTTAGCAAAGTTACCAGGTTTAGCAGGGTTACCAGGTTTAGCAGGGTTGGCAGTGTTAGCAGGGTTAGCGTAGGGTTAGGGTTAAGGGGTTGGGGGTTAGGGGTTAGGGTTCAGTACCATGGTCCTGGTCGGGTGCTTCCAGGTTATAGCCGTAGCCCAGCAGGGTCCGTACCGCCTCCCTTAGGGAATCCTTGTTGGACTTCTTGGTTCTCTCGTCCAGCAGAGCGTAAGGAACCAGGCGAGGGTTTCTGCGGTTCTTCACATCCTTCACAAGGAAGGAGGAACCGTTAGTCACAATCACACTGTATGGAGAAAGGGTGTGTGTGTGCGTGTGTGGGTGTGTGGGTGTGTGCGTGTGTGCGTGTGTGCGTGTGTGGGTGTGTGTACCTGTTGGATGCCGTAGGTCCAGCCCTGACGGATCCGGTCGCGAGCCCAGACATTGTGGGCGTTCTCAGCCAGCTTATCCACCATGGCCTCCTGACTGGCTGCCAGCCTGATGTGGCTCAGATCCATCGGGGCCGGCTTATAACCAGAGGAGAGTTCATATCTACGTAGAAGACGACAGGTTAGACCCAGTTTATATCTACTGTAGAAGACGACAGGTTAGACCCAGAGTTCATATCTACTGTAGAAGACGACAGGTTAGACACAGAGTTCATATCTACTGTAGAAGACGACAGGTTAAACCCAGAGTTTATATCTACTGTAGAAGACGACAGGTTAGACCCAGAGTTCATATCTACTGTAGAAGACGACAGGTTAGACCCAGAGTTCATATCTACTGTAGAAGACGACATGTTAGACCCAGAGTTCATATCTACTGTAGAAGACGACAGGTTAGACCCAGAGTTCATATCTACTGTAGGACTAATGTTACCCAGAGTTCATATCTACTGTAGAAGACGACAGGTTAGACCCAGAGTTCATATCTACTGTAGAAGACGACAGGTTAGACCCAGAGTTCATATCTACTGTAGAAGACGACAGGTTAGACCCAGAGTTCATATCTACTGTAGGACTAATGTTACCCAGAGTTCATAGCTACTGTAGGACTAATGTTACCCAGAGTTCATAGCTACTGTAGGACTAATGTTACCCAGAGTTAATTGCTTCTGTAGGACTAATGTTACCCAGAGTTCCTTGCTTCTGTAGAACTAATGTTACCCGGAGTTCCTTGCTTCTGTAGGACTTATGTTACCCAGAGTTCATTGCTTCTGTAAGACTAATGTTACCCAGAGTTAATTGCTTCTGTGGGACTAATGTTACCCAGAGTTCATTGCTTCTATAGGACTAATGTTACCCAGAGTTCATTGCTTCTGTAGGATTAATGTTACCCAGAGTTCATTGCTTCTGTAGGACTAATGTTACTTACGTTGGGGACAGTTTGAGGTTCTTGACCTTTTCAACAGCGTGTTCATCTGCCAGACCAACATGACAGCCTAAAGCAAGGAGAGTCCTGTAGATACGCGCACACACACACAGACAAAAACATAAGCATACACTAACTTTAACAGTACAGTCAACTTTTAAGAGCTATTACAAACCGTTACCATTTGGGCTGTGTTGTAAAGACACCTTGAAAACTCAAGTCAAAATGAACTTAAACTTAAATGTGGATGCAATAATGACCTCAACCTATTCTAATTCAACAGACTCCTGGAAGAGTAACAGATTCCCCATAGCTGTTCTCAATCAATTAATGAAAAGGCTCCTTTTAAACAAAGACAGCCTCTCTTTTCTGTCCTTAGTCCAGAGGTTGATGTGCTTTTGGCTCTTAAAGATGGGATCAGATGGTGTGTGTGTGTCCACCTTTTGTGAGGGTGTCTTGAAATTGGTTAGGGTTAGGGTCAGGGTCAGGGTCAAGATTAGGGTTAGAGTTAGGGGTTAGGTTCAGGGTCGGAGTCGGGGTCGGGGCCGGGGCCGGGGTTAGGGTCAGAGTTAGGGCTAAGACACCTACTTGAGAGTCTCCTGAGACATCTGCAGGTTGTAGCTCTTCTCCTGCTCCGGCAGTCTGGAGAACTCAAGCAGACAGGGATGCTGTCGTTTGTTGTCCTCTCGAACCTAAGACACACACACACACACACTGTGGGGTTAGGGTCATACTCACTGCGCCATAGGTCAGGGTTAGGGGGTTAGGGTCAAAGGTCAGAGGTCGTACTCACAGCACCATAGGTCCAGCCCAGCTCTATCTTGTTCATCACCCAGAGTTCATGGATGTTCTCTGCTAACTTCTCTCTGATCCGTTCCAGGTGAGGGGGCAGTACGATCTACACACACACCCACACACACACACACACACACATCAAAATCCAAATAAAGCAGTATTTATGTCAGTTAGCTATATGTTGTGTGTGTGTGTGTGTGTGTGTACCTGGCTGATGTCTACAGGTCTATGAGTGAAGGCAGTGTGAGACAGGGTGTGTGTGTGTTTGTGTGTGTGTGTGTGTGTGTACCTGGCAGGTGTCTACAGGGGTCGGGGTGAAGGCGGTGTGAGACAGGGTGTGTGTGTGTGTGTGTGTGTGTGTGTGTGTGTACCTGGCTGGTGTCTACAGGGGTTGGGGTGAAGGCAGTGTGAGACAGGGTGTGTGTGTGTGTGTGTGTGTGTGTGTGTGTGTGTGTGTGTACCTGGCTGGTGTCTACAGGTGTATGGGTGAAGGTAGTGTGAGACAGGGTGTGTGTGTGTGTGTATGTGTGTGTGTGTGTGTGTGTGTGTGTGTGTACCTGGCTGGTGTCTACAGGGGTCGGGGTGAAGGCGTTGTGAGACAGGGTCTGTGTGGGGCCCAGCAGGTCCCTGGTTCCAGAGCGGTCCAGTTTGTACTCCTGACTGGGTTCCACTCTGAGCCTCTCCCTGGGCAGCACGGCCTCATAACAGGGGGCGTAGCCTGGGGGGGGCAGGAACTTAAACTCACCATGGCGACCGCCCAACAGGAAACGCACCCTGGAGACACACGCATGGTGTTTACAAACACAACCACAGAAACAACCTAACATGTTTAATATGCCAGTATGTATATATAGTAATATTAACATGTTTAATATGTCAGTATGTATATATAATAATATTAATGTGTTTAATATGTCAGTATGTGTATATAATAATATGAATGTGTTTAATATGTAACTGTAACATGTTTAACATGGCAGTGGATTTATTGAATGCAATCACTATATATACATAATAATGTGTTTATTATGTCTTTGCACATATAATAGAGCAGTCAAAGTTAAGGCGTTAATAATGCGCTAACACTAATTCGTTTTATTGTCACAATCCTTTTTAACGTGCGTTGGACAACTTTGAATGGCAAGTCCTGCTACACGGCCTGGCCAGATGGGTGAAGAACCAGGGTACATCCAGTCTTCTTTGCTAGCCAAGCATACAGCCCTGTTGGCCCTGAAGCAAATCACTAGTAGACGCAGGACTCACAGTTAAGTCACCAATGTATACACTCCTATGTTGATGAGAGTATTACAATTTAGAAAAATGTCCCTTTATGGGTACATTTTGAACAGACAAAAAATGTGCGATTCATTTGCAATTAATCTGCGATTAACTATGGACTTAATTTAAATTGATTTGCAGCCGTAGTCTACCTAGAACATCTAATAATAACGTGTGTTTAATATGTAAGTAAGAGTAGACAAAGGCACTGACTTGACACCAGCCGACAGAGAGGCTACTGGGAAGAAGAGTCCTTGAGAGGTGAAGTTCTCAAACATTCCCTGGACAGGCTGGCCGTTGATCCGGAACGACATACTGGGCACGCTCAGATCCAGGCAGCAGCTCACCACATCCTCTGCACGTAGCAGCTGTTGATTGGGCGAGCTCACTGTCCGTGCCACTGAGCCTGACAGGGATTGGATGACAGGGGTCAAAGGGGCGGGTGCGGAAACAATCTGAAGATGGTCATTGGAGGCACACAATACAACGTTTTACTTTTATTTTGTACAGTTGACATATATCATATTTACTAAATCTAAATTCATAAGACATGAGTAGCATGTATACCCCATCGATCCACAGTGAGTCAAAGGTGAGGTGTGCGTACCTGCCCACAGGTGTAGCCCATCAAAGCCATAGGAGCAGAGGTCATCGCCCACCCCGTTGCCCCCCCAGCCCTCCCCCCCTCCAGGGTATGGGGCATAGCCCTCCGTGCAGGCCCAGCCCACTCGCAGGTGAGTGGCTTCCGCTGTGACGAATGGTTGCACCTGGTCCACGATGAGCTCATAGTACCACTTCCTGTACTGGGCGGAGCCTTCACTCACACCCAGGAAGATGTTGGGCCTCATGCTGAAGGGATTGGTGGAGAGAGACAGAGAGGCGGGACAAAAGGTTCATGCACCAATAGATTTTAACTTGTGTAACTTATGTTTGGAGGGAGAGGAGAGGAGGAACACCCATGTGTGTGTGTGTGTGTGTGTGTGTGTACCTGCTAACATGGTTGACCAGGCGTGTTTGCAGCAGTAGCTCTCGTCCTGGTAGCAGGTTATCACAGATCAGATGTTGGTTGGAACGCACGGCTACACCGTGACACACACACAGAGAACACAACACGTCCAGCACCTGCACACACACACGCACACGCACGCACGCACGCACACACGCACACACGCACACAGACACACAGACACAGACACACACACACACACACACTGAAGTTATTCCAGAAACGGTTTGCCTTCTACAAGTCAACACAACACTATTGCTAGGACACACACAGACACAGGTCCAAAGACTAGAAA
>CM030187.1:17598985-17611485 GCA_017639675.1 Aplochiton taeniatus
CAGTATGTTAGTCCTACAGTGGCTCAGGAGGGACAGTATGTTAGTCCTACGGTGGCCCAGTAGGGACAGTAGGTTAGTCCTACAGTGGCTCAGGAGGGACAGTATGTTAGTCCTACAGTGGCTCAGGAGGGACAGTATGTTAGTCCTACAGTGGCTCAGGAGGGACAGTATGTTAGTCCTACAGTGGCTCAGGAGGGACAGTAGGTTAGTCCTACAGTGGCTCAGGAGGGACAGGTTAGTCCTACAGTGTCCCAGTAGGGACAGTAGGTTAGTCCTACGGTGGCCCAGGAGGGACAGTATGTTAGTCCTTAGTGTGTGTGAGTTGCCCTGCTAGTGATGCTAGATAACACTCTGTGTTTAATGATGCTAGCTAACGTTGCCCTGCTAGTGATACTTGCTAACACTCTGTGTTTAATGATGCTAGCTAACGTTGCCCTGCTAGTGATGCTAGATAACACTCTGTGTTTAATGATGCTAGCTAACGCTGCCCTGCTAGTGATGCTAGATAACACTCTGTGTCTAGTGATGCTAGCTAACAGAAACAAATAGTTGTTTCAGAACCTCAGTGAAGTTATGTTTGTCCTGATTCCAGAACCTTGGCAAAGTTCTACTTGTCCTGATTCCAGAACCTTAGTGAAGTTGTGTTGTCTTTGACAGGGTTCTGTATTCCTCTGGGCTGTGGCACTGCTACCCTCCATACAGCATCCTGTAGGTAGGTCTACTATAAATAAGCTGACCGCAAAACGCAAAACACACACACACACACACACACACACACACACACACACACACACACACACACACACACACACACACACACACACACACACACACACACATTACTCAAACCTTGTCCACCTGCCCCGCCACCAGAATGTGGGTTGCCATGACAGTAGAGGGTCAAACAAAAGGAGAACAAAAACTTTCTGTTCTTTATAAGTCAGGACACAGTCCTTGCTCTGAGACACAGTCCTCGCTCTGAGACACAGTCCTAACTCTGAGACACAGTCCTAACTCTAGGACATAGTAATTACTCTAGGACACAGTCCTCACTCTGGCACCCAGTCCTCACTCTGAGACACAGTCCTCTGGGACACAGTCCTAACGCTAGGACACAGTCCTCACTCTGGCACCCAGTCCTCTGAGACACGGTCCTAACTCTGAGACACAGTCCTCTGAGACACAGTCCTAACTCTGAGGCACAGTCCTAACTCTGGGACACAGTTCTAACTCTGAGACACAGTCCTCACTCTGAGACACAGCCCTCACTCTGAGACACAGCCCTCTGGGACACAGTCCTAACTCTGGGACTAACTCAGCATTCTGCATTCAGCTTTAGGTTTTCTACATAAATGTAAACTTTGAATGTTATTTTGGAGGATGCTGAAGGCCTTGCCCATTCCTAAACTCCCAACTTCCTCTGAAAGAACTCAGTGTTATCTGTCTGTCTGTCTGTCTGTCTGTCTGTCTGTTTGTCTGTCTGTTTGTCTGTCTGTCTGTCTGTCTGTCTGTAATAAGTTAAGATAAGTTTCATCAGACTAGTTTCCTATTGGTTAAGTTTCATCAGACTAGTTTCCTATTGGCTAAGTTTCAGCAGACTAGTTTCTTATTGGTTAAGTTTCGTCAGACTAGTTTCCTATTGGCTAAGTTTCAGCAGACTAGTTTCCTATTGGCTAAGTTTCAGCAGACTAGTTTCTTATTGGATACATTTCAGCAGACTAGCTTCTTCTCTCCTCCTCCTCCTCCTCCTCCTCCTCCCTCTCTTCTCTCTATTTCCTCACCTTCTCCATCTCTATCTCTTCTCTCCTCCTCCTCCCTCTCTTCTCTCTATTTCCTCACCTTCTCCATCTCTATCTCTTCTCTCCTCCCTCTCTCTCTTCTATTTCCTCTCCTCCTCCCTCTATCTTTTCTTTTCTCTCCTCTCCTCCTCCTCCCTCTCTCCTCCTGCTTGCCCCAGAGCCTTCCCCTAAGATCAATCTGATTACATAAGAACACTGCAGAGAGAGTTGCTCTGGAGTGAAACGGAGACAAGCATGCGTGTGTGTGTGTGTGTGTGTGTGTGTGTGTGTGTATGAAGATCCTGCAGTGGGGTAAAGTGAGACAGCATCACCTTACAAAGAAACAAAGACAAGATAAAGCTAGCTCCTCCCATAGTCCTTTTTCCTTACTCTCTCTCTAGTCTCTCTCTCTCTAGTCTCTCTCTCTCTCTCAATGTCTCTCTCTCTCTCCATATCTCTCTCTCTCGCTCTCTCTGACTGCAGTGACAGGTTAACTGGTAGACTGGTCCCTAATGCAGACATTACGTGAACACACACAGTACTCTGTATATCTCATACAGTGCTGAACAAAGCTATCAGCAGAGGCACGCACGCACACGCAAACACACACACACACGCACATACACACACACACACACACACACACACACACACACACACACACACACACACACACACACACACACACACACACACACACTACATGGTCCTGTGCTAGACTACATTAAAGCACTAGAGAGTTTCAGAGTAAGAGTTCTCTGTGCCCTTTATCCTATTCACAGTCAAGAGGTTCAAATGCTGCCTTCATCACATTCCACTGGCCCTTTAAACCTGCAGTTTAGTGTATGAGGCCTGATGGTTGGCTTCACCCAGTGTGTGTGTGTCACTGTTGGCAAGGGCATAGGATCTTAGCTCTCCATTTTCCTGTCCCTCTCTTCTGTCATGTGATTGGTCCTGAAGCCAACAAATTAGCCAATAGGGTGAGACCTGTTCTGCATACAAACAATCCTTTAACCAAAATGATGGGTAGGGGAATAAAGGTCTCCTCCTCCTCCTCCTCAGCCAGCGACAAAGAGCAGGTGGAATGCAAGGCAGCTTGGTGGCAAAACAGACTACAGGTAGCCTACCAGCAGTCACACTGCTGTAATATTAGAAAAGACTACAGGTACCAGGAGTCACACTGCTGTAATATTAGAAAAGACTACAGGTACCAGCAGTCACACTGCTGTAATATTAGAAAAGACTACAGGTAACAGCAGTCACACTGCTGTAATATTAGAACAGACTACAGGTACCAGCAGTCACAGTGCTGTAATATTAGAACAGACTACACGTTCCAGCAGTCACAGTGCTGTAATAGTAGAAAAGACTACAGGTACCAGCAGTCACAGCGCTGTAATATTGGAAAAGACTCCAGGTACCAGCAGTCACAGTGCTGTAATAGTAGAAAAGACTACACGTTCTAGCAGTCCCTGGGCTGTAATATTAGAAAAGACAACATGTTCCAACAGTCACAGTGCTGTAATATTAGAGAAGACTACACGTTCCAGCAGCCACAGTGCTATAATATTAGAAAAGACTACACGCTCTAGCAGTCCTTGGGCTGTAATATTAGAAAAGACTACAGGTACTAGCAAGGCCTGGATTTACACATCACCATATTAGGAAGTCAGCTATGGTATTATTAGTCATCAACACACAGTCATGTCTGTCCGCCCGCCCACTCTCTAGTCCATCAAAAGTGTCACTAAGGTCAAAGTTCAAAGCCAGTCCATCTTCAAAGTATTCTGTGTCATAATCCTACAAGCAGGGAGTGCGCTCTCTCTCTCTCTCTCTCTCTCTCTCTCTCTCTCTCTCTCTCTCTCTCTCTCTCTCTCTCTCTCTCTCTCTCTCTCTCTCTCTCTCTCTCTCTCTCTCTCTCTCTCTCTCTCTCTCTCTCTCTCTCTCTCTCTCTCTCTCTCTCTCTCTCTCTCTCTCTCTCTCTCTCTCTCTCTCTCTCTCTCTCTCTCTCTCTCTCTCTCTCTCTCTCTCTCTCTCTCTCTCTCTCTCTCTCTCCCTCCAAGCTTTAAGCTTCATGACGCCTTCTCACACATTCATCAAGGACCGCACAATCAGCTGCTACACCCATCTTCAATTATTCAACAAGCAATCAAGAGTTTAATTGTGTTTGACCCAAAGCCTAGCCCCCATCCCTGAGCATGACATGGACGAGAGAGAAAGAGAGAGCGAGAGAGCGAAACCGACTGAGAGAAAGAGATAGACAGAAACCAAGCTTCTGTGCTGCTCCTCCTCTGCTCCTCCTCCTCTGCTCCTTCTCCTCCTATGATGCTCCTCCTCCTATGCTGCTCCTCCTCCTATGCTCCTATGCTGCTGCTCCTCCTATGCTGCTCCTCCTATGCTCCTCCTATGCTGCTCCTCCTATGCTGCTCCTCCTTTGCTCCTCCTATGCTGCTCCTCCTTTGCTCCTCCTATGCTCCTCCTCCTATGCTGCTCCTCCTATGCTGCTCCTCCTATGCTCCTCCTCCTATGCTCCTCCTATGCTCCTCCTCCTGTGTGTACGTGTGTGTGAGTGTGTGTGTCAGACCTCTAGAGCCTGTGTGTGTGTGTGTGTGTGTGTTTGTGTCAGACCTCTAGAGCCTGTGTGAATGTGTGTGTGTGTCAGACCTATAGAGAATCTCTCTGTGTGTGTCTGTGTGTGTCTGTGTGCGTGTGTGTGTGTGTGTGTGTGTGTGTATGTGTATGTGTGTCAGACATCTAGTCTTTCTTTCGTTCCCTTGGTCATTCTGATGGTGCAGCATCTTTTGAATGGAGATCGATAGCAGATTACTGCTGATGACTCCATACTGAGCGAGCGAGCGTGTGCACACACACAGACAGACACACAGACAGACACGCACACACACACACACACACACACACACACACAGGGGTTTGGGACAGAGTTAGTCAAAGTATGCTTGTGTGTGTGTGTGTGTGTGTGTGTGTGTGTGTGTGTGTGTGTGTGTGTGTGTGTGTCTATGTTGGGTGGTGGGATGATGTAAGAGAAAGGAAGATCATCCAGTGTTGGACATCTTATTAATCTACTCTCACGCTGCCCTGACCTTCATACATGTCAGCACTGTTAATATGACATCACCTGTCTACTCCCAACACACATGGCTGTCATGGTGACTGATCTCTAGCTGTTTCTGTGGAAGCAAACCAAGTCTTTGACGTTGGAATAAAATAATAATAATACATTATTTGTAGTCACTCAAGGACACAAAAAGGTATTGAAACATTACCACGTGGAGACACAGCCTCACTATTGCTAGCATACCATTGCTGTTTGAGCCACATTTAACAACGTATGCTAAATCAGTGTTATTACCATTTGCTTTGTTTTTGACCAATCACAGATATAACAATGTCAGGCAACATTCACAGCAGGCATTACGGCATTACAGCTCCTATCGTGATCCACAGACATTACAGACCGTCAGTAGTGATTCAGTCGTCTATCGTGATCCACAGACATTACAGACCGTCAGTAGTGATTCAGCGGTCTATCATGGTCAACAGACATTACAGACCGTCAGTAGTGATTCAGCGGTCTATCATGGTCAACACACATTACAGACCGTCAGTAGTGATTCAGCGGTCTATCGTGATCCACAAACATTACAGACCGTCAGTAGTGATTTAGCGGTCTATCGTGGTCAACAGACATTACAGACGTCAGTAGTGATTCAGCGGTCTATCGTGGTCAACAGACATAACAGACCGTCAGTGGTGATTCAGCGGTCTATCGTGGTCCACAGACATCACAGACCGTCAGTGGTGATTCAGCGGTCTATCGTGGTCAACATACATTACAGACCGTCAGTAGTGATTCAGCGGTCTATCGTGATCCACAGACATTACAGACCGTCAGTAGTGATTCAGCGGTCTAACGTGGTCAACAGACATTACAGACCATCAGTAGTGATTCAGCATGGTCAACAGACATTACAGACCGTCAGTAGCGATTCAGGGGTCTGTCGTGGTCAACAGACATGATTACAGACCGTCAGAAGTGATTCAGCGGTCTATCGTGGTCAACACACATTACAGACCGTCAGTAGTGATTCAGCGGTCTATCGTGGTCAACAGACATGATTACAGACCGTCAGTAGTGATTCAGCGGTCTATCGTGATCCACAAACATTACAGACCGTCAGTAGTGATTCAGCGGTCTATCGTGATCCACAGACATCACAGACCGTCAGTAGTGATTCAGCGGTCTATCGTGATCCACAGACATTACAGACCGTCAGTGGTGATTCAGCGGTCTATCGTGGTCAACAGACATGAATACAGACCGTCAGTAGTGATTCAGCGGTCTGTCGTGGACAACAGGGGTACAGGTTGCCTCGCTCTGCAGTGCTTTCACTGCTCCTCTCCACTCCCCAAAACACCATTCCTGCAAAGTGCGGAGAATCCGCCTTTCAGCCCGCCAACTCATTCCGATGTGAAGACATGACAACAGGCACGCGCTAAGACATGGCCAACAAAAACCAGGTACTCGTTCTTGCTTCGTTATCAATGAATTTGTAACAAATTCTTATATCAATCCAACAGATTAGCAGACAGTCCCTACACTAACTGATTTCTCTATCTCTCTCTCTGTCTCTCTTTCTCTCTACGCCTTCTTTTTCGTGAGCCACGGACAGCTATTGGGACGATAAACATTCTCATGAAACACGTTGTCGGTCTGCTAACATCACATAAACTAATTGACCAATAAATATCTCAGTGTCATAAGCTGACAGGCAGTAATGCGCTTGTCGCAGCTTGCGGTAAACTCCCACCAGCAGCAAACAGCCTACACACACACACACGCAGACATAGCAATTTGGAAGCACCAGAGCGATCCTAGTCTTTAGCAGCGACAGCCATGACACATTCAAGAAATTATAACAGTGTAAAATCAAAGCTCTTACAGTCCGAAGGAACTGAATTTCATCCTCGCCCTCTCCTCCTTCGGCCATGGTTCCCCGTGGAGACTAAGGTGCGCGCGTGATTCAGGGTGTGTATATGTGCTGAGAGGTGGCCAGTTCGCCGCTCCATCGGTGGAACAAATGAGCGCAGGCGATCCCTCATTGGACGGCGCGCGAGGCTGATGGGAGGGGTTAGATGCAGGTGTGTGTGTGTGCGTGTGTGTGAATGTGTGTGTGTTGCCCCCTCTGATGGCTGGCCAGGAGGGCTGCATGTGCAGCTCTGGATTTGCGTTTATGCGATAAAGTTATCAGAGCAGTGACATAAAATAGGCAAAATCATTTATTCAGCTGTATCATCTTAACAAAATGTGCGTTGTACACATCCATACTGTTCATAGGCTTGTATACACTTTGGAAAACTTACAAACAAAATCCCCTTTTCATTGAAACATACTCATAAAGAAGTCTATGTAATAGTTCAAACAGTGGACTTTGGAATCTCCTTAAAAAAGGTGCAACTTGATTCCACTGATAACCCTGGTGGTTCAGTAAATCCCAAAATGAAAACATGACATTCAAGGCAGAGCTAACCCAGCACACCTAATGTTTCCATATTAAACCCAGCGTACCTAAAGTTAACATATTAAACCCAGTGCACCTAATGTTGCAGGCATATTAAACCTTGTGCACCTAATGTTGTTTAGATATTAAACCATGTGCACTTAATGTTGTTTCCATATTAAACCCAGTGCACCTTATGTTGTTTCCATATTAAACCCTGTGCACCTAATCTTGTTTCCATATTAAACCCAGTGCACCTAATATTGTTTCCATATTAAACCAAGTGCACCTAATGTTGTTTCCATATTAAACCCAGTGCACCTAATGTTGTTTCCATATTAAACCCAGTGCACCTAATGTTGTTTCCATATTAAACCCAGTGCACCTAATGTTGTATCCATATTAAACCCAGTGCACAGAGTCAGATAATATCCAGCTCTCATTGCAGATTGTCTAATGGTTTGCAGGGCAACCTAACCCTAACCTTCTGCTAGGCTAACCCTAACCTTATCCTCTTGCTAGGCTTAGGCTAACCCTAACCTTATCCTCCTGCTAGGCTTCGGCTAACCCTAACCTTCACCTTCTACTAGGCTAACCCTAACCGTATCCTCTTGCTACACTAACCCTAACCTTATCCTCTTGCTAGGCTTAGGCTAACCCTAACCATATCCTCCTGCTAGGCCTAGCCCTAACCTTATCCTCCTGCTAGGCTTAGGCTAACCCTAACCTTCTGCTAGGCTAACCCTAACCTCATCCTCCTGCTAGGCTAACCCTAACCTTATCCTCCTGCTACGCCTAACCCTAACCTCATCCTTCTGCTAGGCTAACCCTAACCTTATCCTCCTGCTATGCCTAACCCTAACCTCATCCTTCTGCTAGGCTAACCCTAACCTTATCCTCCTGCTAGGCTAACCCTATCCCTATCCTCCTGCTAGGCCTAACCCTAACCTTATCCTCCTGCTAGGCTTAGGCTATCCCTAACCCTCACCTTCTGCTAGAATAACCCTAACCTTATCCTCCTGCTAGGCTTAGGCTAACCCTAACCTTCTGCTAGGCTAACCCTAACCTTATCCTCCTGCTAGGCTAACCCTAACCCTGACCTTAACCTCCTGCTAGGTCTAGGCTAACCCTAATCTAGGCTGTGCTCACCCCACACCGGGCTGGCTCCTAAAAGGCATTCATAACCACAATATTTCAAATGACGAGATACATTTAAATCTAGAGTAAAAGTGAGAAAGACATTATCTGCTGTTTACTGCAGATCAAATCACAACCATCATTTTATATCACCTATTAACCATGAAAATACAACTTAAGAGATCACCACCGTTAAGGCATAGAATCAGAGTGGGGAAACTCCCATCCATTTGGTGCACTGACTTCTTTAAATCCAACTCCCCCACCTGGGAATCCTGGGTAACACTTAAAACATGTGACCCGACCCATACACTCCAAACCCCTCCCAGGAAATGTCATTTCCTAAGTCAATAATATGGAATAAAACAACAAAATACCTTTCCAATTAAAACAACAAAACACCTTTGGTGTGGTGTGCATTAAAACAGGATATCCCATTCCCATGAAGTGTAGTTAAAACAGGAGATCACATGAAGTGTAGTTAAAACAGGAGATCACATGAAGTGTAGTTAAAACAAGAGATCACATGAAGTGTGGTTAAAACAGGAGATCACATGAAGTGTAGTTAAAACAAGAGATCACATGAAGTGTGGTTAAAACAGGAGATCACATGAAGTGTAGTTAAAACAAGAGATCACATGAAGTGTGGTTAAAACAGGAGATCCCATTGCATGTGGTTAAAACAGGAGATCACACTGCATGTGGTTATAACAGGAGATCACACAGCATCCCAGACTAGCCTCACAGCGACCAATGACAGCCGTGTCAAAAAAGCTTTGCTTTCTTAGCAAGTCGGAGTCTAGTTCTGGTCAGGTTCTGGATAGTTATGTTTCTGAGTAGGTGTGGTTCTGAGTAGGTGTGGTTCTGAGTAGTACTGTGGTACTGAGTAGGTGTGGTTCTGGGTAGGTGTGGTTCTGGCTGGGTGTGGTACTGAGTAGGTGTGGTTCTGGGTAGGTGTGGTTCTGGGTAGGTGTGGTACTGGGTAGGTGTGGTTCTGGGTAGGTGTGGTTCTGAGTAGGTTCTGGGTCAATTAAGAGTGGTCAGTGTCGTAGCCCAGAATAGGTCCAAGCCACCTCTCCACTTCTGACACACACATCTGCTTCCTCTGAGCATAGTCCTCCACCTGGAGAGAGAGAGAGAGAGAGAGAGAGAGAGAGAGAGAGAAAAGAGAGAGAGAGACACACACACACACACACACGTTGTACTGTGGCTCGATGCTGGAAAAGCTATAGAACACAGGAGAGGAGAGGAGAGGAGAGGAGAGGAGAGGAGAGGAGAGGAGAGGAGAGGAGAGGAGAGGAGAGGAGAGGAGAGGAGAGGAGAGGAGAGGAGAGGAGAGGAGAGACCTGCTCCTTGGTGATCTTGCCCACTGAGAAGTACGAGGCCTTGGAGTTGGGGAAGTAGAGACCAGAGACAGAGGCAGCAGGAGTCATGGCTAGAGACTCCGTCAGGGTGATACCTGGAGAGAGACGTCAACCTGGTCACAAACACTCACCATAACAGAAATACAGCCAAGGGTGATACCTGGAGTAGTCCTTATGAAATAAAGTAGAAACACTATGGATCACAGTCCTTATGAAATAAAGTAGAAACCCTATTGATTACAGTCCTTATGAAATAAAGTAGAAACACTATGGATCACAGTCCTTATGAAATAAAGTAGAAACACTATGGATCACAGTCCTTATGAAATAAAGTAGAGACCCTATTGATTCCAGTCCTTATGAAATAAAGTAGAAACACTATGGATCACAGTCCTTATGAAATAAAGTAGAAAAACTATGGATCACAGTCCTTATGAAATAAAGTAGAAAAACTATGGATCACAGTCCTTATGAAATAAAGTAGAAACACTATGGATCACAGTCCTTATGGAGCCCCCCCTAACCGGTTCTCTCCTGGATGTTTGCCAGCTCCCACATGGTTTTCTTCTCTGTATGATCTGGCTGGCTGGGGTAGCCGGGCGCAGGTCGGATGCCATGGTAACGCAGTTTGTGGAGGTCAGAGGCCTCCAGGTCCTCGCCCTTGCTGTGACCCCACAGGTCCCTGCGGACCCTCACATGCAGCTCCTCTGCAAACGCCTGGAGAAGGGGAGGTTGTATGATGCTGGGGCTCAATATTTTAAGGTATACATTTATTATGGATAATCCTTCAAGCCTGCTAACTCAACACGTATGTATAGCTAGCAACGACATCCGCTAGGCTCCGTAGGTTAGGGAGGGGCGTTGCCGTGGTTACCTCGGCCAGACGGTCGGCCAGGGCTTTGACCATGATGCTGTTGTAATCATCTCCCTGCTCCTCAAACTGCCGACTCAGTGACTCCGCCCCGAACACGCCCACCGCAAACAGCCCCAGGTGATCTGGGACGGGGCTGCTCAGGGGGGCCACAAAGTCTGACAGACAGAGGTAAGGATCAGCACCACTGGACGAGTCCTTCTCCGCCTAGCAACACATTCACATTATAATAATGTTATTATTATTAACAGTATAGGAACATTAACAACAACATATCTACAACATAATAGAACCACAACATAACAGAACAACAATCAGCCAGCCAGCCAGCCAGCCAGCCAACCAGACAAAGCCCTACAGTATTCTGTCCCTCACCTGTTGCCGTAGGCCGTGAAAGGTTGCTATGGGCGTGGCATCCTGCGGTGTGACATCATCGCTGTACAGGTGTATATCGTCTCCCACGCTGTGGGCAGGCCAGAAGCCCACTAGGCCACGCCCCTGCACTCCCCGGCTGTCAATCACCCGCTTCAGCAGCCGCTGGGCGTCGTCAAACACACGCCGCGCCTCCGCACCTTCCAATCACAACGCAGGGATTCAACTAGCGTTCTGTTTCCAAGGTAGCGCCTGTCCCGTCAGCAAGTGATAACGGGAACGGGAGGGGGAGGGTTGTCATACCGACGGTCTGGTCCTTGAAGATCTTGGGGTAGCCTCTGTTGGGGTACTTCCCTCGCAGCTGCCACACATCAAAGAAAGGCTTCCAGTCGATGTAAGGGATCAACGTCCTCAGGTCATAGTCCTCATACACACACACACCCAGGAATCCAGGACGCACTGAGAACACACACACTCATTATTACTTAGGGTTGGGTAGGTGGGTTAGGGTTTGAGTTAGGGTTAGGGTTACTGTGTGTGAGTCTTACCCGGGGGGGGGGGGGGCTGGGTTAGGGTTAGTGTGTGTGATTCTTACCTGGGAGGGCTGGGTTAGGGTTAGGGTTAGTGTGTGTGATTCTTACTTGGGGGGCTGGGTTGGGGTTAGTGTGTGTGATTCTTACTTGGGGGGTTAGGGTTAGTGTGTGTGATTCTTACCTGGGAGGGCTGGGTTAGGGTTAGTGTGTGTGAGTCTTACCTGGGGGGGGCTGGGTTAGGGTCAATGTAGGTGATTCTTACCTGGGGGGGGGGGGGGGGGGGGGGGCTGGGTTAGGGTAGGTTAGGGGTGTAGGTGATTCTTACCTGGGGGGGGCTGAGTGGACCAGTCCAGATGCAGGCCTTTGTCTCTGGCCTGCGACAGGGACAGGAACCGGCGCTCCTGCAACACACACACACACACACACACACACGCGCACACACACACGCACGCACACACACACACAAACAGTTCATTAGCCACTGATCCCCCCCTAGGCTGAGGAGCAGTGTGGAGTGTCCGTCACCTTAAGGGAGTCGTAGTGGTCCTGTCTGATGTCCTCGTACTCCTCTGTCACCTCCTCAAAGTAATCCTGCCTCACGCTCTCATCCAGCAGCTGGGAACACTGAGGGGCACCGCAAGCAGAAGGATGGGGGGAGTAGACACAACTTAATGTGTGTGTGTGTGTGTGTGTGTGTGTGTGTGTGTGTGTGTGTGAGACGTACCACCACCACACTGCGAGAGGCGTCCAGCACATGCACTACAGGACAGGAGTAGCGCGGGGCGATCTTCACCGCGGTGTGGGTCTTAGACGTGGTGGCTCCTCCAATCAGCAAAGGAGTCTTCATCCCCAGACGCTCCATCTCCTTGGCAACGTAGATCATCTCGTCCAGAGAAGGCGTGATCAGGCCCGACAAACCAATGATA
>CM030187.1:17613985-17623985 GCA_017639675.1 Aplochiton taeniatus
AATGGTGCCCTGATAGGGGTCCTAGGGGTCAAAGGTTAAAGGTCACAATGGTGCCCTGATAGGGGTCCTAGGGGTCAAAGGTTAAAGGTCACAATGGTGCCCCGATAGGGATCCTAGGGGTCAGAGGTTAAAGGTCACAATGGTGCCCTGGTAGGGATCCTAGGGGTCAGAGGTTAAAGGTCACTATGGTGCCCTGATAGGGGTCAAAGGTTAAAGGTCACTATGGTGGCCTGGTAGGGATCCTAGGGGTCAATGGTTAATGGTCACTATGGTGCCCTGATAGGGATCCTAGGGGTCAATGGTTAAAGGTCACTATGGTGCCCTGAGAGGGATCCTAGGGGTCAATGGTTAAAGGTCACTATGGTGCCCTGATAGGGGTCAAAGGTTAAAGGTCACTATGGTACCCTGATAGGGATCCTAGGGGTCAAAGGTCACTATGGTGCACTGGTAGGGGTCCTAGGAGTCAAAGGTTAAAGGTCACAATGGTACCCTGGTAGGGATCCTAGGGGTCAGAGGTTAAAGGTCACTATGGTGCCCTAATAGGGATCCAAGGGGTCAAAGGTTAAAGGTCACTATGGTGCCCTGGTAGGGATCCTAGGGGTCAGAGGTTAAAGGTCACTATGGTGCCCTGGTAGGGGTCCTAGGGGTCAGAGGTTAAAAGTCACTAAGGTTCCCTGGTAGGGGTCCTAGGGGTCGGATGTTAAAGGTCACCATGGTACAGGGGCAGACGTTAAAGGTTAGAGTACTGACTGGTGTTCTACAGTCAGCCTCAGGGGTCAAAGGTTAAAGGTTAGAGCCTGAGGGGGGGGGGTCTAAGGTTAAAGGTTAGAGTACTGACTGTCTCCTCAGTGGAGCCTGAGGGGGTCTAAGGTTAAAGGTTAAAGGTTAGAGTACTGACTGTCTCCTCAGTGGAGCCTGAGGGGTCTAAGGTTAAAGGTTAGAGTACTGACTGTCTCCTCAGTGGAGCCTGAGGGGGTCTAAGGTTAAAGGTTAAAGGTTAGAGTACTGACTGTCTCCTCAGTGGAGCCTGAGGGGGTCTAAGGTTAAAGGTTAGAGTACTGACTGTCTCCTCTGTGGAGCCTGAGGGGTCTAAGGTTAAAGGTTAGAGTACTGACTGTCTCCTCAGTGGAGCCTGAGGGGGTCTAAGGTTAAAGGTTAAAGGTTAGAGTACTGACTGTCTCCTCAGTGGAGCCTGAGGGGGTCTAAGGTTAAAGGTTAGAGTACTGACTGTCTCCTCTGTGGAGCCTGAGGGGTCTAAGGTTAAAGGTTAGAGTACTGACTGTCTCCTCAGTGGAGCCTGAGGGGGTCTAAGGTTAAAGGTTAAAGGTTAGAGTACTGACTGTCTCCTCAGTGGAGCCTGAGGGGGTCTAAGGTTAAAGGTTAGAGTACTGACTGTCTCCTCAGTGGAGCCTGAGGCGGCCATCATGGCCTCCCTCTCCGTTTCCATGAAGGGAATGAGGTAGCCCACCGCCTTCTTCATCACACGGGCAGACTTGATGACCTACGCGCGCACGCACGCACACACACACACACACACACACACACACACACACACACACACACACACACACACACACACACACACACACACACACACACACACACACACACACACACACACACACACGTGATGTATATTTTTGACAAACATTTATTTGTATATTTCATATATTTAGATTATTCTCTCTCTCCTACCTGGGGTAGGAACATCTTTCCCGCTCCAAACAGATCCCCTACTGTCTTCATGCCATTCATCAGAGGCCCTTCAATCACATGGAGCGGCCGGCGGTATCTCTCTGTCTGAGCCCTGCACTCCTCAGTATCCTCCACAACATACTTCTCTATGCCCTAAGGATAACACATAATATAAAACATGAATATAATAAACATATACCAACCTTTACACACCCTCACAACATACTTCTCTATGCCCTAAGGATAACACATAATATAAAACATGAATATAATAAACATATAACAACCTTTACACACGTAGGGCTGGGCGATATGGCCTAAAAAATAAATCAAGATTTTTGTCTAAGTTATGGACGATTGTATGTCATTAACTTGTCTAGGCATAGGGCACTGCAACTGTGACACTAGTGCTATGCAATCAATCTGGATTTCTAGTCTAAATGTTAGCATTGCAGCTAAATTGGAAAATGTAATTACTCAAAAACGTTGGATGTAAAAACTAAGAGTTGGGACATTTTTGCGAGACGTGGAAATATACTACTTAAAAAAGTGAACTATTCCTTTAACTGTTTTTACGAGACTCTCCCTCCCTGCTCTCAATTGCTCGTGCAGTGATAGTCTACCTAATTCAAAACCTAATCTAACTAGTGTAACATATGTGTTTGACTTTATGCAGCCTACGTGGTGCAATAGTAGAACCTAGATTATGCATCATGAATGAGACTTCCTAGATTATGCATCATGAATGAGACTTCCTAGATTATGCATCATGAATGAGACTTCCTAGATTATGCATCATGAATGAGACTTCCTAGAGTATGCATCATGAATGAGACTTCCTAGATTATGCATCATGAATGAGACTTCCTAGATTATGCATCATGAATGAGACTTCCTAGATTATGCATCATGAATGAGACTTCCTAGATTATGCATCATGAATGAGACTTCCTAGATTATGCATCATGAATGAGACTTCCTAGATTATGCATCATGAATGAGACTTCCTAGATTATGCATCATGAATGAGACTTCCTAGATTATGCATCATGAATGAGACTTCCTAGATTATGCATCATGAATGAGACTTCCTAGATTATGCATCATGAATGAGACTTCCTAGATTACGCATCATGAATGAGACTTCCTAGATTATGCATCATGAATGAGACTTCCTAGATTATGCATCATGAATGAGACTTGCGTTGCACGCTAGATCCAATGCTAGCTTGTAAAGCACAGCAGCACTGATCACCAAAATGTAGCTTATTTGTTTCACAGCACCCCCCCCCCCCCCCACCGACGTTCTCTTTAAGCAACGAGTTCTGTTGGCTTTCATAGACTTGACTGGTTTTCATAAGTCAAACGTTATTATGATAGCGCACCTTTACGAGGGCGTACTCCAGCCTCTCCTCCACCGATCCCTCTCTCCACTCGTCGGTTACAATCACTTTCTTCCCGCCTTTGGCGTGATTCTGGAACACAAAGCAACCAATCCCATCACACGAGAGGCAAGAAGCCTACTGGTCCAAACAGCAGGAAGGTGTTGAGAAGCAGCGACTAACCACCAATCAGAAGAGAAATCAAACTGTATCCTAAGTAACGGCAGACAGACTGTGAGCTCAGTCGCCTGTCTGCCTGCATATCTGTCCTCTGCTGCCCCCCTGTGGATATTAGCCCTCACTGCAGCAGCTCTCTATTAAGGTCATGTCAACATGCAGATCAGCAAGCAGTCATCTGGGCATAGAGCAGCAGTTTGTCTGTAGCTTCTCCATCTATGTGTGTGTGTGTGTGTGTGTGTGTGTGTGTGTGTGTGTGTGTGTGTGTGTGTGTGTGTCACCTGGGCGTAGAGCAGCAGTCTGTCTGTAGCTTCTCCATCTATGTGGGTGTGTGTGTGTGTGTGTGTGTGTGTGTGTGTGTGTGTGTGTGTGTGTGTGTGTGTCATCTGGGCATAGAGCAGCAGTCTGTCTGTAGCTTCTCCATCTATGTGTGTGTGTGTGTGTGTGTGTGTGTGTGTGTGTGTGTGTGTGTGTGTGTGTGTGTCACCTGGGCGTAGAGCAGCAGTTTGTCTGTAGCTTCTCTGTCTCTGTCCCAGATGAGGTTCTCACAGAGCAGCAGCAACTCCTTGTCGATGTCATCGTACACTGGGAGGCTGCCCGCGTTCACGATGCCCATGTCCATGCCATCCTGCACACACACACACACACACACACACACACACACACACACACACACACACACACAGGGTAGAGGCTGAGTCAATGGCTTTATTGAGGGCGTGGTAGAAAAAGGCTCCATGCATGGTAGAAGTGTGTGTGTGTGTGTGTGTGTGTGTACCTTGATGGCGTGGTAGAGGAAGGCTCCATGCATGGTAGAAGTGTGTGTGTGTGTGTGTGTATGTGTGTGTGTACCTTGATGGCGTGGTAGAGGAAGGCTCCATGCATGGTAAAAGTGTGTGTGTGTGTGTGTGTGTACCTTGATGGCGTGGTAGAGGAAGGCTCCATGCATGGTAGAAGTGTGTGTGTGTGTGTGTGTGTACCTTGATGGCGTGGTAGAGGAAGGCTCCATGCATGGTAGAAGTGTGTGTGTGTGTGTGTGTGTGTGTGTGTGTGTGTGTGTGTACCTTGATGGCGTGGTAGAGGAAGGCTCCATGCATGGCTTCTCTGATGGCTTCCATTCCTCTGAAAGAGAAAGACAAGTTGGACAGACCTCCACTGACCCTGGCGCCCGGCAACGTCTCCTACACACACACACACACACACACACACACACACACACACACACACACACAGTTATTGAACGTCTCAGGACCAGGTATCACTATAAAACCTTGCCTAATACAACAGTTTAAGTGGCGTATATGTTAAGCACTAAAAAGTTGTTTAGATATGAAGCAGTTCTCTAATGACGTGAACAGTAATGCCTACATATGGCCTTATATACGGTGGCTAATAGTTTAGCTTAGCCCTTAGCAAGGTAGTACTTTAGCTTGGCCAAGCACTTAGCTAGCTAGTAGTTTAGCTTAGCCACGCCCTTAGCTAGCTAGTAGTTTAGCTTAGCCACGCCCTTACCTTGCTAGTAGTTTAGCTTAGCCAAGCCCTTCGCTAGCTAGTAGTTTAGCTTAGCCACGCCACGCCCTTAGCTAGCTTGTAGTTTAGCTTAGCCACGCCATTTGCTAGCTAGTAGTTTAGCTTAGCCAAAACCTTAGCTAGCTAGTAGTTGAGCTTAGCCAAGCCTTTAGCTGGGTAGTTCCAGAACGGTTTAGTTTGGCCTCCTCAGTCTGCTGGCTACTCCAAGGGTCTCACGTAGGGGACCACACTTTTTCCTGGAATGACATGTATTGTCTTAGCATAGCTGGAAAGCCCCAATGATGTTATTACCTTGATCAGCCTGCTAGCACGGATGAAGTGGATGGCGTACTGAGCATGCTCCTCCATCCCTGTTCCAATGGTCAGGATGTTGGGGTCAAAGATGATGTCATTGGGGTCAAAGCCAACCTGGTGCACCAGCAGGTTATAGGCTCTTGTGCAGATCTCCACCTTCCGCTCAGTCTCTGTGGCCTACAAACATGGCGATCAGTCTCAGGCCTACAAATATGGTCGTCAGTCTCTGTGGCCTACAAACATGGTCGTCAGACTGTGGCCTACAAACATGGTCGTCAGACTGTGGCCTACAAACATGGTCGTCAGACTGTGGCCTACAAACATGGTCGTCAGACTGTGGCCTACAAACATGGTTGTCAGACTCTGTGGCCTACAAACATGGTTGTCAGACTATGTGGCCTACAAACATGGTTGTCAGACTCTGTGGCCTACAAACATGGTTGTCAGACTATGTGCCCTACAAACATGGTTGTCAGACTCTGTGGCCTACAAACATGGTTGTCAGACTATGTGCCTTACAAACATGGTTGTCAGACTCTGTGGCCTACAAACATAGTTGTCAGACTATGTGGCCTACAAACATGCCCATCGGTACTGTGTGTGTGTTTTGTGTGTGTACTGTGTGTACTGCATGTGTGTGTGTAATGTAATGTGTGTGTGTGTTTTGCATGTGTGTGTGTAATGCGAGTGTACTGTGTGTTTGTACTGCGTGTGTACTGTCTGTATGTGTGTGTATACTATGTGTACTGCATGTACTGCGTGTGTGTACCGCGTGCATACTGCGCGTGTGTACTGCCTGTGTGTGTGCGTGCGCTGCATACGTACTATGTACTGTGTGTGTGTGTGTGTGTGTGTGTGTGTGTGTGTGTGTGTGTGTCCGACCTGCCCCTCCTCGTCAAAGGCCATGACGACCACAGCTCCGCCATAGCGCCGCACGGTGTTAGCTCTCTGTAGGAACTCCTCCTCTCCCTCCTTCAGGCTGATGCTGTTCACAATGCACTTCCCCTGGCAACACTTTAGCCCCGCCTCGATCACCGCAAAGTTAGATGAATCAATGCACAGGGGTACCTGGGGGGAGGGACAGACACTTATTATTATATTATTGCTACAATCTTTATTGATATATGTGTGTTCTGTGGGTCAGAGCCTGGTGAGAGTGTTCTGTGGGTCACAGCCTGGTGAGAGTGTGTGTGGGTCACAGCCTGGTGAGAGTGTGTGTGGGTCACAGCCTGGTGAGAGTGTGTGTGGGTCACAGCCTGGTGAGAGTGTGTGTGGGTCACAGCCTGGTGAGAGTGTGTGTGGGTCACAGCCTGGTGAGAGTGTGTGTGTGGGTCACAGCCTGGTGAGAGTGTGTGTGTGGGTCACAGCCTGGAGAGAGTGTGTGTGTGGGTCACAGCCTGGAGAGAGTGTGTGTGGGTCACAGCCTGGTGAGAGTGTGTGTGGGTCACAGCCTGGTGAGTGTGTTCTGTGGGTCACAGCCTGGTGAGAGTGTGTGTGTGTTCAGTCTCACCCGGGCGATGTCTGGTTCGGAGGCGATGAGCTTACAGAAGCGGGCCATCGCTGAGGGTCCATCCAGCATCCCTTCATCCATGTTGATGTCCAGAACCTGAGCTCCCATCTCCACCTGGGTCTTAGCAATGCTTAGAGCCTCCTGCAGGGGCCGACGGAAACACACGTTGAGCTAACATCAGTGACCAGTGCTGAGAGAGAGTGGAAGAAGAAGGCTGATCAAAGGGGTTTAAGGTTCTCATCTCATAGAGTAGACCGAGCCTGGCTCCACTGTAGCTCCCAACATGGCTGACCCAACAGCTAACTAACATGACTATCCCAACAGCTAATTAACATGGCTATCCCAATAGCTAATTAACATGGCTATCCCAATAGCTAATTAACACATGGCTAACCCAACAGCTAACTAACATGGCTATCCCAATAGCTAATTAACATGGCTAACACAATAGCTAACCAAAATGACACTAATAATAACCTGGTTATTAAGGGTTTCATATTCTCAGTTTAATCATAACCTGGTTATTAAGGGTTTAATATTCTAATGATTTAATCATAACCTGGTTATTAAGGCTTTAATATTCTCACCTCATAGTTTCATTAATCATAACCTGGTTATTAAGGGTTTAATATTCTCATAGTTTCATCAATCATTATCTGGTTATTAAGGGTTTAATATAATAATGGTTTAATAATAACCTGGTTATTAAGGCTTTAATATTCTCACCTCAGTTTCATTAATCATAATCTGGTTATTAAGGGTTTAATATTCAAATGGTTTAATCATAACTTGGTTATTAAGGGTTTAATATGCTAATGGTTTAATCATAACCTGGTTATTAAGGGTTTAATATTCTCACCTCAGTTTCATTAATCATTATCTGGTTATTAGGGGTTTAATATTCTCACCTCATAGTTTCATTAATCATTATCTGGTTATTAAGGGTTTAATATTCTCATAGTTTAATCATAACCTGGTTATTAAGGGTTTAATATTCTCACCTCATAGTTTCATTAATCATAACCTGGTTATTAAGGGTTTAATATTCTAATGGTTTAATAATATTATATATATATATATAATATATCGTCACTTCATAGTTTCCTGTCATGATGAGTTTGGCAAAGCGTCGTGATCCAGCTACGTTACAACGCTCTCCAATGTTGACAAAGTTTGTGTACGGGCCGATCCGGAAGGGCTCCAAACCTGTCACACACACACACACACACACACACACACACACAGTTATAACTTCAACACTCCATAGCATTGTGCCAACATGTTGAACTGTGGGAGGTTTCCACCTGAGAGAAGCATGTAGTCCTGGAAGGGGTCTGTAGGGGGCGTTCTGGGCTGGACGTGTCTCACTGCCTCTGAGATCGCCCTGCAGGAGAAGAGAAGCCTCTGTGTTAGGACACAGAGACAGAGACAGAGAGAGAGACAGAGAGAGAGAGAGAGAGAGAGAGAGACAGAGACAGAGACAGAGACAGAGAGAGAGACAGAGAGAGAGAGAGAGAGAGAGACAGAGACAGAGACAGAGAGAGAGAGAGAGAGACAGAGAGAGAGAGACAGAGAGACAGACACAGAGACAGAGAGAGAGAGAGACAGAGAGAGACAGAGACAGAGTTGACCTGATGTGAGCGGGGGTGGTTCCACAGCAGCCTCCCACCACGTTGACCAGCCCGTCCACAGCAAACTCCTGCAGACAGAATGGACACCAGGGATCAGAGGTCAGAGCTATCACCATGACACCAGGGGTCAGAAGTCAGAGCTATCGCCATGACAACACCAGGGGTCAGGGGTCAGAGCTATCACCACGACACCAGGGGTCAGGTCAAAGGTCAGATAAAGGACATGGTCTCACCTTGAGGTGAGATGCTGTGACCTGCGGTGTCTCATCATAATCTCCAAACGTGTTGGGCAGACCTGACCAACGCAAACACCACCATCACCATCGCCATCACCACCATCATCATCATCATCACATACTATATCAACATTATACATTTATTAATGTGAACACATGATCATTACATTTTCAATGTAATCTATCAAGGATCAGTGCATCACATCTATCAATGTAATATATCAATGATCAGTGCATCACATAAATGTATCTACATGATCAATACATATATCTACATTACACATATATTAATGTTACTTCATGATCATTACATATATCTACATTACACATATATTAATGTTACTTCATGATCATTACATATATCTACATTACACATATCTTAATGTAACTTGACATGATCAATACATACAGTGTTGAGCTGCGTTAAGGACAGTGTTGAGCTGTGTTAAGGACAGTGTTGAGCTGCGTTAAGGGCAGTGTTGAGCTGCGTTAAGGACAGTGTTGAGCGGTGTTATGGGCACAGTGTTAAGCTGTGTTAAGGACACAGTGTTGAGCTGTGCTAAGGACACATTGTTGAGCTGTGTTAAGGATACAGTGTTGAGCTGTGTTAAGGACACAGTGTTGAGCTGTGTTAAGGACAGTGCTGAGCTGTGTTAAGGACAGTGTTGAGCTGCATTAAGGACACAGTGTTGAGCTGTGTTAAGGACAGTGTTCAGCTATGTTAATGACACAGTGTTGAGCTGTGTTAAGGACACAGTGGTGAGCTTTGTTAAGGACAGCGTTGAGCTGCGTTAAGCACAGTGTTGAGCTGTGTCTATGACAGTGTTGAGCTGGGTTAAGGACACAGTGTTGAGCTGTGTTAAGGACAGCGTTGAGCTGGGTTAAGAACACAGTGTTGAGCTGGCTTAAGGACACAGTGTTGAGCTGTGTTAAGGACAGTGTTGAGCTGGGTTAAGAACACAGTGTTAAGCTGTTTGAAGGGCACAGTGTTGAGCTGCGTTAAGGACAGTGTTGAGCTGTGTCTATGACAGTGTTGAGCTGGGTTAAGAACACAGTGTTGAGCTGGGTTAAGAACACAGTGTTGAGCTGTGTGAAGGGCACAGTGTTGAGCTGCGTTAAGGACAGTGTTGAGCTGTGTCTATGACAGTGTTGAGCTGGGTTAAGAACACAGTGTTGAGCTGGGTTAAGGACAGTGTTGAGCTGTGTCTATGACAGTGTTGAGCTGGGTTAAGAACACAGTGTTGAGCTGGGTTAAGAACACAGTGTTGAGCTGTGTGAAGGGCACAGTGTTGAGCTGCGTTAAGGACAGTGTTGAGCTGTGTCTATGACAGTGTTGAGCTGGGTTAAGAACACAGTGTTGAGCTAGGTTAAGGACAGTGTTGAGCTGTGTCTATGACAGTGTTGAGCTGGGTTAAGAACACAGTGTTGAGCTGGGTTAAGAACACAGTGTTGAGCTGTGTGAAGGGCACAGTGTTGAGCTGCGTTAAGGACAGTGTTGAGCTGTGTCTATGACAGTGTTGAGCTGGGTTAAGAACACAGTGTTGA
>CM030187.1:17628985-17638985 GCA_017639675.1 Aplochiton taeniatus
CTAGCTGGCTAACGTTAGCCCAACTGGTGTTCAGTGCAGTGTGGTAAACTAGCGATATATTTGACCATTTGACAACTTAGTTCTAATCAAGTTTCATGACCGTAGTCATGCAATTTTCCGAGTTACAATATTTTTTACTTAACGTGTGTGTAATTTGATTCAGTCGCATGCGTGCTCACCCAGCGATAGCACAATAGCTATCCGTCTAACTTTATCTCAAAACACCGTTACCTTTCATTTTGGAAGAACACTCGTGCACTATTGGAGCCATGGTCCACACGTTCCACTAGAATGGCTGATAATCTTCTTTGCCAACACTGCGGACTCAAGCACAGAACGGGAAACTTTCCTTACTACTAACACTAACGCGCATGCGCGTGTCTCTCCACTGGAGAACAGCTGAGTGCCAGGATAGAGTGGGTGGGGGCTAGAGGTTGCGTCAGTGATTCAGTTCTAACACTAAAATCCTTTCAGATTGCTACTCTTGGATTAAGTTATAATGGATATTATAACACCACTCCTGTGCATTCTGAAATACCAGTGGTTCACTGTGATTACTTGTTTTACTACTGTATCTAAAAACAAAACACTTTTCCTTATTGATTGACAGCTAAAGTTTAAGGACATGGTTAATGAAAATAACACAACTCAATCATGTCCAATAATGTCATTTTGTGATTCTAGGGGACTAGTCCACACTAGTCCACACTAGTCTACACTAGTCTACACTAGTCCTCTCTCTCTCTCTCTCTCTCTCTCTCTCTCTCTCTCTCTCTCTCTCTCTCTCCTCTAAGGACCTGACTGAGTGATGGAATGAAGAAGGAGCTGACCTGGTGGCCACCTTAAGGATAAAGTAGCCCGGCCTGTTTTGGGATCTCTCAACAATAACCTAGAATTTAAACGTATAAATATAAAACCGTATGAAACTGTATAAATACACACACAATGTATTTATAAAAAAAGTTAAGCAAGCAAAAGTGCAGTTGGGACTGGTGGGGCAAATGGCCGGGGCTCTAGTCACCCCTGACCCCTCTCTGAACCCCCCCCCTACCCCCACCCTGAACCCCAACCCCCCCCCCCCCTCCCTCCCTGACCCCTCTCTGAACCCCAACCACCCCTGACCCCCCCAACCCCCCCTGATCACCCCACCCTGAACCCCCACCACCTCATCCCCCCCACCCATCCTCCCCCACCCTGACCCCCCACCACCCTGAACCCCCCAACCCCCCCTGAACCCCCCACCCTGACCCCCCTCTGAACCCCCACCACCCCACCCCCCCCACCCATCCTCCCCCACCCTGACCCCCCCCCGCCCCTAAACCCCCCCTGATCCCCCCCCCCCCGACACCCACTCTGCACGCCCCTGATTACAAGCATGAACAGACACATTATTTAAGCTTTCAAATGTGTACTTTTATTTAGGTTTGTTTGTTAATAAACACTACAGATGTTTTAAACTCTGCTGTCAACCGTAACACTGGACTGTATCTCTAAAGGGAAGGCATATTCCACTGTCCCTCTGAGTAGAAACTGATTCAGGGATACAACCTCAATCTTTAGTTCCCAAAAAGGTGCGGTGGTCACCATGACCTATGTACCTGTAGAGTGGGAGGGGTTACTATTATAACTCCCCCCCCCCACCTGGTTGTGATGGGCCACTTTAACCAGACCACACTCCTGGTGTCTACAGTCAACAACAGATTCTGCTGCTACTTCACAATAAGCCCTAAAGTCTTTCTCACACCGACTACGATAAAATAATCACTATGTGCAGCAAACAGAAAGCCAGTTATTTCTAGGAATAGCTTGGGAGGAGAGGATTCAGACATACATGAGCTACTTGTTTAAAATCCAGTTAGCACAGTGCAAACAATGAGTAAAATATCGTACATATTTTACACACACACCCACATAAATATAATGTGCCTTCATTTTGAACCTCTGTCACTAATTTAAATGCTGCTGGGTCTAACATGTCTTCACTGCTGTATTAAATACACTGACTGAAATTAGGACTGCTGTCACTGTGCGTCTGATTTGCTCCCCCCTCCCTCCATGGTGATGCTATTGCCCCGGGCCCCACTAGAGATCGCTCTCTCCATACAGCGCGGTGGAGAAGGCGGAGTAATCCAGCGCACCCGGCACCCCGTCAGGCCCACAGTACAGAGGCATCCTGGAGATGCAATACTCTGCCTGGTCTGGGGGAAGCTCTCTGCGCAGCTCCTCCAGCAAGATGTATGGCTAGGAGGGGGGCAGCAGCGGGGGGAGGGGGGGGCAGAGGAGGAGAGGAGAGGGGAGGGGAGGGGGAGAGGAGGAGGGGGGAGGGGGGAGGGGGGAGGAGGGGGGAGAAAGATAGAGAGAGGGGTTAGAGAGCTCATTATTCATATCATGACATTCATAGCAAAATGAGTCTCACCTTATAAGGGCGTGTATAACCTCAGAGAGTAGTAATGTGTTTAATCTCAGAGAGTAGTAATGTGTTTAATCTTAATGAGGGGTAATGTGTTTAATCTTAATGAGGGTAATGAGTCTCACCTTCTCCCCGGCCAGAATCCTGAAGGAGGCGACTACCTGCTCTGAGGTGTCCGTCTCAGACGTCTCTCTGGTCATGAAGTCGACGAAGGACTGGAATGTGACCTTCCCTGTCCCATTAGGGTCAACCAGGGTCATCACACGCATGAACTCAGCTTCGCCCTGACCACAGAGAAACACACACACACACACAGAGAGACCCACACGCAGACACAGAGACACACACACACACACAGAGACCCATACGCACACACACAGAGACCCACACGCAAACGCACCACACACACACACACACACGCACATGCACCACACACAGAGAAACACACACACACACAGACCCATACGCACACACACAGAGACCCATACGCACACACAGAGAGACCCATACACACACACAGAGAGACCCACACGCAAACGCACCACACACACACACACACACAGAGACCCATACGCACACACAGAGAGACCCATACGCACACACACAGAGACCCATACGCACACACAGAGAGACCCATACGCACACACACACACACACACACATACACACAGAGACCCATGCACACACACAGAGAGACCCATACGCACACACACAGAGATCCATACGCACAAACAGAGAGACCCATACGCACACACACAGAGACCCATGCACACACACAGAGAGACCCATACGCACACACACAGAGATCCATACGCACACACAGAGAGACCCATACGCACACACACACACACACACACACACACACAGAGACCCATGCACACACACAGAGAGACCCATACGCACACACACAGAGATCCATACGCACACACAGAGAGACCCATACGCACCACACACACGCACACACAGACACACACACACACACAGAGTAGGCTGTGGGATGTCCAGTGAGAAACAGACCATAACCTTCATAATTGTGAAACAAACAAGACAGTTTTAGTGTTAGTCTGGCCTGTCCACTAAATGGTGTTCTGTTAGTCTGGTCTGTCCACTGAATGGTGTTCTGTTAGTCTGCTCTGTCCACTGAATGGTTTTCTGTTAGTCAGGCCTGTCCACTGAATGGTATTCTGTTAGTCTGGTCTGTCCACTGAATGGTGTTCTGTTAGTCTGCTCTGTCCACTGAATGGTTTTCTGTTAGTCAGGCCTGTCCACTGAATGGTATTCTGTTAGTCTGGTCTGTCCACTGAATGGTGTTCTGTTAGTCTGCTCTGTCCACTGAATCGGGTTGTTAATCTGGCCGGTCCAATGAATGGTGTTCTGTTAGTCAAGCCTGTCCACTGGACGGTGTTCTGTTCGTCTGATCTGTCCACTGAATGGTGTTCTGTTAGTCTGGTCTGTGCGCTGAATGATGTTGTTAGTCTGGCCTGTCCACTAAATGGTGTTCTGTTTGTCATGTCTGTCCTGATTCCAAATCAACGGTCATGTGATTTGTGTGTTTACCACATCGTAACCCATAGAGATAAGACATGCCCTGAAGTCATCTGTCTCCATTCCTCCTTTCTTCTTCTGTGGAGACGAAGGCAGGATTATGTCAAAACATCTCCCTAACCCACGGAGGATTATATCAAAACATCTCCCTAACCCATGGAAGATTATATCAAAACATCTCCCTAACCCATGGAGGATTATATCAAAACATCTCCCTATCCCTAACCCATGGAGGATTATATCAAAACATCTCCCTAACCCATGGAGGATTATATCAAAACATCTCCCTAACCCTAACCCATGGAAGATTATATCAAAACATCTCCCTAACCCATGGAGGATTATATCAAAACATCTCCCTAACCCTAACCCATGGAGGATTATATCAAAACATCTCCCTAACCCATGGAGGATTATATCAAAACATCTCCCTAACCATAACCCATGGAGGATTATATCAAACTATCTCCCTAAGCCATGGAGTATTATATCAAAACATCTCCCTAACCCATGGAGGATTATATCAAAACATCTCCCTAACCCATGGAGGATTATATCAAAACATCTCTCTGTTAAAGTGTGTGTGACCAACATTACCCGGTCAAAGTGTGTGTGACCAACATTACCCGGTCAAAGTGTGTGTGACCAACATTACCCGGTCAAAGTGTGTGTGACCAACATTATCCGGTCAAAGTGTGTGTGACCAACATTACCCGGTCAAAGTGTGTGTGACCAACATTACCCGGTCAAAGTGTGTGTGACCAACATTACCCGGTCAAAGTGTGTGTAAGAGGAGCGGAACTCGCTCATCTGCTGCTGGCTGATTCCTTTGGAGTCGCGGGTCAGAATCTGGGTCTCAATCTCATTGATGGTTCTGGCAGTGTTTGTCAGGAGCTGCTCCCAGCCCACACGGATATGCTGCAGGGACAGGAGAGTGGGGGAGGAGAGGGGAGGAGAGGGGGGGAGAGTGGAGGAGAGGAGAGGAGAGGGGAGGAGAGGAGAGGAGAGAGGGGAGGAGAGTGGGGGGGATAGGGGGAAGAGAGGGAAGGAGAGTGGAGGAGAGAGGGGAGGAGAGTGGGGGAGAGTGGGGGGGATAGGGGGAAGAGAGGGGAGGAGAGTGGAGAGGAGAGTGGGGGGGATAGGGGGAAGAGAGGGGAGGAGAGAGGGGAGGAGAGTGGGGGGGATAGGGGGAAGAGAGGGGAGGAGAGTGGAGAGGAGAGTGGAGGAGAGTGGGGATGAGAGGGGAGGAGAGTGGAGAGGAGAGTGGAGGAGAGTGGAGGAGAGTGGGGATGAGAGGGGGAAGAGAGGGGAGGAGAGTGGAGGAGAGGGGGAAGAGAGGGGAGGAGAGTGGAGAGGAGAGGGGGAAGAGAGGGGAGGAGAGTGGAGGAGAGTGGGGAGGAGAGGGGGAAGAGCGACAAGTGTATACCTCTGTGGTGTTAATATGTGTGTGTGTGTGTGTGTGTGTGTGTGTGTGTGTGTGTGTGTGTGTGTGTGTGTGTACCTCCATGGTGTAGATGGTGTGTTTGTTATCAAACACCAGGCTCTCCTGAATGTGCTGGTGCTCTGCCTCCAGACGGTCGATGTTGGACTTATAGTTGACAATCACCTAATCAATGTATCAAGATCAATATTAAAACACCCTGATTGGTCAATAAATACTCAACATTCAACATGGTCAGCTCATGAATGAGTTAAACGTTGTCAACTGAGATCCACTTCAATAAATATCATTCCGTTCAGTACCATAACTGATTTAATCTAAAGCCACTTTTGAAATATTATCTATTTGACGAGGTGAGCAGCCCAATGAGCTGAGGGTCTGGTCTGCTTTCCACGTCCACTCCACCATCCAGGGTTTATTACAAATCTTGTGATTGGTCCTTTACAAAGAGCTGGCCACTGTGATTGGTCCTTTTTGAAGTGAGGAGCACTGTGATTGGTAGTTTTTGACAAGCTGACCACTGTGATTGGTCCTTTTTTAAGAGCTGACCACTGTGATTGGTCCTTTTTGAAGTGAGGAGCACTGTGATTGGTAGTTTTTGACAAGCTGACCACTGTGATTGGTCCTTTTTTAAGAGCTGACCTCTGTGATTGGTCCTTTTTGAAGTGAGGAACACTGTGATTGGTTCTGACCTGTTCAAACCGTTTGACTTGAGACATCTGCTCCTCCAGAGTTCCTCCCAACTCCACAGAGTAGCGAACCAGCTCCTGGAAGAGAGAACAGATCTGTTATATCTACGTCTATGTCTATTTGGAAGAATAGAGTAGATTTAAAGCCTCTCTTTCCCACCTCCATGCGTGTTTGTATCCAGGGGCCGATGGCGTTGGCCTGGGCAGCAAACTGACGCCTCAGCCTCTCGTTACCATGCTGCCGGACGAGTTCCTCCTGGAGACAGCTGTCCCTCTGCGGAACCAGCTTCTTTACCTACAGGGGGGCAGACACACACGCACTCACACGCACGCACGCACGCACACACACACTCACACACACAGACATAGACACACACACACACACACACACACACTTAGAGACCATGTGAAGACTGTAGAAATCAAACAGAGCTAATTATTGGCACACACACACACACACTCGTCTAGGCACAGTGCTCCTCCCACCTGCTCCCACACCTGCCCCAGGCTAGCGGGGGTGACACAGCTGTAGGGGTTGACCAGGGCAGAGGTGATCCCATAGCTGGCTGTGATCCTCTGGACCTCCCCTAACACACTCAAGATGGCCTGGCGTTCAGCCTCCGCCTCCGGCAGGGTGGACTTAAACTGCTCATGAGCGGAGATCAGGCTCTGGAGGAGGAGAGGAGAGGAGAGGAGAGGAGAGGAGAGGAGAGGAGAGGAGAGGAGAGGAGAGGAGAGGATAAGGAGAAGAGGAGGAGGACAGCTACAGACATGAAATATGTTTCAACCCAATCTGGGTGTGTTGGTTACCTGTGTCTCCTCCACGGTGTGCACTATGAATATGTCCATTAGATCCTCCATAGCTCCTTCCATCCAGTTGATGAAGGGCGCTGACCTCTTGGCAAACTCCAGGAACAGCTGGTCGATGGTCTCCATCAGCTTCTCTGCTCGCTGCAACATGGTTTCCAATAATAAATTAATTTGCACGAAGCAAGCATATTTAGTTTTTGTGATTACATAATTTTGTCGTTTGACAACACTAGTTTTGATGAATATTATTGCGTGTTGCGATGGATATATTGGTATGTGTTATGTATATGGTTATGTATATGGTTAAGTGATATATATGTGAGACTTGTTCCAGATGTTCTAGAAGGTTCATCCTGTATTAGCATGTCAGTAATGTATTTTTACCCTAAATGATGTAGTTGTAGGTGAGCAGCAGTATTGATGATGATGATGATGATGATGGTGATGATGATAATAATGATGATAATGATGGTGATGATGATAATGATGATGATGATGATGGTAATGATGATGATAATGATGACGATGATGATGATGATGATGATGATGATGATGATGATGATGATGATAATAATGATGATGATGATGATGATGATAATGATGGTGTTGGTGTTGGTACTTCCAGGGTCTCTCGTCTCCTCTGTGATATGATAATGTGATTATGATAATGATGATGATGATATTGATGGTGTGGGTGTTGGTACTTCCAGGGTCTCTCGTCTCCTCTGTCATATGATAATGATGATGATGATGATGATAATGATGGTGTGGGTGTTGGTACCATAGACATAGTATATATAACCAGTCAACGCGGAGTCTATGTATATAGGTCTGTGGTTGGTACCTCCAGGTTCTCTCGTCTCCTCTGTGATATGATAATGTGATATGATAATGTGATGATGATAATGTGATGATGATAATGATGATGATTGTGTGGGTGTTGGTACCTCCAGGTTCTCTCGTCTCCTCTGTGTGAGCGTGCCCAGTTGGTCCCACTGCTCACAGATGGCCTGACAGTGCTGGTTGATAGTGGAGGCATCATGGTAGTCCAGCTCACTAAACCCCAATCAGAACCAGAGTTTAATGAAACCCAGCCAATCAGAACCATAGCTCACTGAGACGAAACTAATCAGAACCAGAGTTCAATGAAACCCAGCCAATCAGAACGAGAACTCACTGAGACCCAATCAGAACCAGAGCTCACTGAGACCCAATTGGAACCAGATAGTCACTATGGTAACCCAATCAGAACCAGATATCATAGTATCAGATCCAGGTAGCTACCATGGTAGACATTCAAACACAACTCCCTTCAAATGAGACTACATTTCCCATGAAGCTGACCTTTCTCCTGTTCCCTTCAAATTACACTACATTACCCATGAAGCTAAGCTTTCTCCTGTTCCTCTCAAACTATAATACTAATATTATCATTATTATTAATACTGTTTTTGTTGTTGTAACAGAGGTCTCTCATCTCTTATTTCCAAAACGTTTTCTGATTACAAAGGAGGGGTAAAAAAAACAACTAGAAAGCATTAAAAATACTCGCTAACTATCAGTAACATGGCCCCTAAGACTTGCACCACCTTTGGGGCTTGGAAGTACTCTAATCCCCTCTTCCCATCATTCCCCCTTTAGGACGCCGTTGGTGGTCTCAGTTTCATCTTCAAAATAAAAGTCCTACCATTAAACAGTTTCCTGTTTGGACTATGGTGCACTTTGGAGTCACATAAAGTCCCCATAGTGGTGGTCTAAGGCTGTGTTTCATTAGTAGTTCCACTTCCCCTTGTTCACTTCCTCAGCCCTTGGTATTACAGTACCAGCATACGTAGCACAGAGGCCGCTTGGTGAACTGAGGGAAAGTGGGTGGGGAAGAGGGGGGGTTTAAATGGAACACACCTGCCCTTGTAGACTCTCAGCCCAAACTATCCAATCGACTGCCATAATAGGCTAAGTGCAAGGCATTGTGGGTGATATACACCATGGTTGTTCACTCACTCCTTCAGCCCTCTGAGGGTGGATCTCACCAAGTTCACTTCAGGTTTTCAGGCAAATGGAACGACTCTTTTGATGGCGGTGGGGATTCCCCCAAGGACAAGTCAACGAGGACATGTAGAACGACCAATGAAACGCAGCCTCTCTCTGTTGTAAGGGTAATTTGAGAGCCAGGTCTTATCTAAACTGTTGTGGCTCCAGGTGAAAGGTCACTGCTCCGTGTAGAGCGCTGGGTTTGGGTGACGTGTACATTAGGGTCAGGGTTAGGTTTCACGTGTAAGGGGATTCCCTGCTCACATGACCGATGACATAAAGCTCTGCTCACTGACTCTCTCATTGAACTGACCTCTACTCAGTCAGCCAGTCAGCCAGTCAGTCAATCAGTCAGTCAGTCAGTCAATCAGTCAGTCAGTCAGTCAGTCAATCAATCAGTCAATCAGTCAGTCAGTCAGTCTACCAGTCAGTCAGTCAGTCAGTCAGCCAGTCATTCATGCTGTTAATAATAATAATAATATTTATTGTTCATTGTATTCATGCTGTTAATAATAATAATAATATTTATTGTTCATTGTATTCATGCTGTTAATAATAATAATAATATTTATTGTTCATTGTATTCATGTAGGTCAACTGAGAACAGGTTTTCTCATGCAGTGACGACCTGGTGAAGTGACACCAACATAAAGGGTTAGGGTTAGGGTTAAAGAAAGTCCATAAAGGGGCATTTAGCAAATGCAACGATCCTTAGAGTCCAGTACAGGAATCTATCAGCAGGGAATTAAGCTGCCTATTAAAACACTGAGAGTAATGACAAATCATTGAATCGATCATTATGAATCATTTAATCAATGATCATACAGTACATGACTCAAACCTAAAACACACACAGACACACACACACACACACACACACAAACTTCTACCCTTGAAGTGGAACAAAGTATGACCAGGTGTTGGCATGACAACTGCCCTTCGCCCTCGTCCCTCAAAGGAACGCAGGCTGACCACAAATAGACACACACACAAACACACACACAGAAACACACACACATATACAAGCACGCTTACAAAGGTGAACTTGATCCTCCCTGCTGTTACAACATACTC
>CM030187.1:17641485-17658985 GCA_017639675.1 Aplochiton taeniatus
ATCCTTTTTTCATCTAAGAAATACATCTAGAGTGTGCCCGTTTCTATCATAAAAAAATACAGAAAAATGAATGCATGCTTTCATCTCAAGTCGCTATGACTACTGCAACGTTTTGTTCTGTGGTCTACCAAGCAAGTCAATTCAACAACTTCAAATGGTTCAGAAGGCTGCAGCCAGCGTTCTTACTAGGACTAAAAAGAGAGAACACATCTCCCCTGTCCTCAATGGCCTCAGCTGGCTACCTGTATCCTCTAGAATAGATTTCAAGGTCATCTTAATGGTCTTTAAAGTGCTAAAAAGGTTCGCACCAATATATCTTAGAGACTGCCTCATTGATTATGTACCTGGCAGGGCCCTTAGATCCTCTACCACTTCTTTGCTGGTAATTCCCAAGACGAATTGTAAGAGGAGCGGAGAAGCTTCCTTCAACTTTTTGGCCCCAAAACTGTGGAATTCCCTTCCACGCCATATTCAGGAGGCTGAATCAGTCATTACTTTTAAAGGGGATTCTAAAAGGTGCCTTTTCAATCAGGCCTCTATTTAAACAAAATCACAGGAAGGAGTGTGTTGTCATTTTATTTAGTTTTATTGTTTTACAATCCTGTTTTACCACTTTTAATAATTTTTAGTTTTTATTCTTTGTCATGTAAAGCACATTGAGCTGCACTTGTTGTATGAAATGTGCTACACAAATAACGTTTAATATTATTATTATAACCTCTGACCTGGATGGGCCTAGCTAGCCTGTCTGACCTCTGACCTGGCTGGGCCTAGCTAGCCTGCCTGACCTCTGACCTGGCTGGGCCTAGCTAACCTGTCTGACCTCTGACCTGGCTGGGCCTAGCTAGCCTGTCTGACCTCTGACCTGGCTGGGCCTAGCTAGCCTGTCTGACCTCTGACCTGGCTGGCCAGCTTCTCGTACTCTTCCATCAGCTTCTCGTTCTCCTGGTTGACCCCCAGAATCTTACAGATGCGATTGGCCGCCGTCTCCGCCTTAAAAACAAACATCCTGTTACACAGTAATAGTAATACTAATAGACTGTCTATATAGTCCTCTTAGACAGTAATAGTAATACTAATAGACTGTCTATATAGTCCTCTTAGACAGCCATAGTAACACTAATAGACTGTCCATATAGTCCTCTTAGACACTCATAGTAATACTAATAGATTGTCTATATAGTCCTCTTAGACACTCATAGTAACACTAATAGACTGTCTATATAGTCCTCTTAGACAGTAATAGTAATACTAATAGACTGTCTATATAGTCCTCTTAGACAGCCATAGTAACACTAATAGACTGTCCATATAGTCCTCTTAGACAGCCATAGTAATACTAATAGACTGTCCATATAGTCCTCTTAGACAGCCATAGTAACACTACTAGACTGTCCATATAGTCCTCTTAGACACTCATAGTAATACTAATAGATTGTCTATATAGTCCTCTTAGACACTCATAGTAACACTAATAGACTGTCTATATAGTCCTCTTAGACACTCATAGTAACACTAATAGACTGTCTATATAGTCCTCTTAGACAGCCATAGTAATACTAATAGACTGTCTATATAGTCCTCTTAGACAGCCATAGTAACACTAATAGACTGTCTATATATTCCTCTTAGACAGCCATAGTAATACTAATAGACTGTCTATATAGTCCTCTTAGACAGCCATAGTAACACTAATAGACTGTCTATATAGTCCTCTTAGACAGCCATAGTAATACTAATAGACTGTCTATATAGTCCTCTTAGACAGTCATAGTAATACTAATAGACTGTCCATATAGTCCTCTTAGACACTCATAGTAATACTAATAGATTGTCTATATAGTCCTCTTAGACAGCCATAGTAATACTAATAGACTGTCTATATAGTCCTCTTAGACACTCATAGTAACACTAATAGACTGTCTATATAGTCCTCTTAGACACTCATAGTAACACTAATAGACTGTCTATATAGTCCTCTTAGACAGCCATAGTAATACTAATAGACTGTCTATATAGTCCTCTTAGACAGCCATAGTAATACTAATAGACTGTCTATATAGTCCTCTTAGACAGTCATAGTAATACTAATAGACTGTCCATATAGTCCTCTTAGACACTCATAGTAATACTAATAGATTGTCTACATAGTCCTCTTAGACAGTAATAGTAATACTAATAGACTGTCTATATAGTCCTCTTAGACAGCCATAGTAATACTAATAGACTGTCCATATGGTCCTCTTAGACAGTCATAGTAACACTAATAGACTGTCTATATAGTCCTCTTAGACAGTCATAGTAACACTAATAGACTGTCTATATAGTCCTCTTAGACAGTCATAGTAATACTAATAGACTGTCTATATAGTCCTCTTAGACAGTCATAGAAACACTAATAGACTGTCTATATAGTCCTCTTAGACACTCATAGTAATACTAATAGACTGTCTATATAGTCCTCTTAGACACTCATAGTAACACTAATAGACAGTCCATATAGTCCTCTTAGACAGTCATAGTAACACTAATAGACTGTCTATATAGTCCTGTTAGACAGTAATAGTAATACTAATAGACTGTCTATATAGTCCTCTAGACACTCATAGTAACACTAATAGACTGTCTATATAGTCCTCTTAGACAGTCATAGTAACACTAATAGACTGTCCATATAGTCTTGTTAGACAGTAATAGTAATACTAATAGACTGTCCATATAGTCTTGTTAGACAGTAATAGTAATACTAATAGACTGTCCATTTAGTCCTGTTAGACAGTAATAGTAATACTAAGATAGTCAATAGTTAAGCTGTCCATAAAAGCTGGTGTAAATGTTAATAATGCTGAAGATCAGTTCTATGTGTGGATGATGAGGACGATGATGATGATGAGGACGATGCTGGTACCTGCTCAGCCCCGGCGAAGGCATGGTAGAAGCAGGACACATATGTCATAATGGCCCTCTCATCAGGTTTGGGCGTGTTCACAATGTCCTCAGCGTCCAGCATCTTGGGGATGTCCAGGTGTTGCTCTGCCACCTCAAAGGCCAGGTTCAGGTTCCCCATGGGGTCATCCTGAAACATGGCACGGTGAATTAGAATAGAACACAGTGGATCAGAATAGAACACAGTAGATTAGAACATAACACAGTGGATTAGAACATAACACAGTGGATTAAAACAGAACACAGTGGATTAAAACATAACACAGTGGATTAGAACATAACACAGTGGATTAGAACATAACACAGTAGATTAGAATAGAACACAGTAGATTAGAATAGAACACAGTGGATTAGAATAGAACACAGTGGATTAGAACATAACACAGTGGATTAGAACAGAACACAGTAGATTAGAACATAACACAGTGGATTAGAACATAACACGGTGGATTAGAACATAACACAGTGGATCAGAGTAGAACACAGTGGATCAGAATAGAACACAGTGGATCAGAATAGAACACAGTGGATTAGAATAGAACACAGTGGATTAGAACATAACACAGTGGATTAGAACATAACACAGTAGATTAGAACATAACACAGTGGATTAGAACATAACACAGTGGATTAGAACATAGCACAGTGGATTAGAACATAACACAGTGGATTAGAACATAACACGGTGGATTAGAACATAACACAGTGGATTAGAACATAACACAGTGGATTAGAATAGAACACAGTGGATTAGAACATAACACAGTGGATTAGAATAGAACACAGTGGATTAGAATAGAACACAGTGGATTAGAACATAACACAGTGGATTAGAACATAACACAGTGGATTAGAACATAACACAGTGGATTAGAACATAACACAGTAGATTAGAATAGAACACAGTGGATTAGAACATAACACAGTGGATTAGAACATAACACAGTGGATTAGAACATAACACAGTGGATTAGAACATAACACAGTGGATTAGAACATAACACAGTGGATTAGAACATAACACAGTAGATTAGAATAGAACACAGTGGATCAGAACATAACACAGTAGATTAGAACATAACACAGTAGATTAGAACATAACACAGTGGATTAGAACATAACACAGTGGATTAGAATAGAACAGGGTAGAACACAGTAGGTGTGTGTGTGTGTGTGTGTGTGTGTGTGTGTGTGTGTGTGTGAGAGAGAGAGAGAGAGAGAGAGAGAGAGAGAGAGAGAGAGAGAGAGAGAGAGAGAGGGAGGTGGCCGACACCTTGCTGAGCTTGGACATGTCGATGAGGTCAGGACGATGTCTGTGTATGAGAGCACAGAGAGCCAGACCATCCTTCCAGCTACACACACATAAACACACGCACACACATAAACACACACACACACACACACACACACATAAACACACACACACAGGGTCTCATTAGATCATACTGACACAGTTACCACGACAACAACGTCCCACTGTCAGATGGGCTACTTAGAGGTTCCTCTAGCAAAATAAACCTGAGGCTGCCTCAGTCCAGAGTAGAGTTCCCATAGACCCACCTGACATGGAAGTTCTGCACGTTGACATTTTTGTAAGGGGCAGTCTTCCTCTGACACCACAGAAGCAGACCCTCCTTAGCAGAGGTCTCTGTAGGAAAAACAGAACAGGAAGTAATCTAGAGGTCAACCTTTGACCTTCCCTCCACATTGAAGCTTTGGCACCAAAAACGTCACACGGACCAAAAAGAGGGAGAGGGAGCAAAAAAAAAAAAGAGAGAGAGAGAGAGAGAGAGATAGATAGATAGAGATATATAGAGAGAGAGAGGGAGAGAGAAATATAAATGTATATATAGAGAGAGAGAAAGAGAGGGAGAGAGAGAGATGGAGAGAAAGAGAGAGAGAGAAACAGAGAGAGAAAGAGAGAGAGAAACAGACAGAAAGAGAGGGAGAGAGCAAAACAGAGAAAGAGAGAGAAAGAGAGAGAGAGAGAGAGAGAGAGAGAGAGAGAGAGAGAGAGAGAGAGAAAGCAGAGAGAGAAAATGATAATGATAGATAGAAGATAAGACCCTACCCTCCACAGAGATGAGATAATGATAGATAATGATAGATAATGATCCTATCCTCCACAGAGATGAGATAATGAAAGCTAATGAGCCTATCCTCCACAGAGATGAGATAATGATAGCTAATGAGCCTATCCTCCACAGAGATGAGATAATGATAGATAATGATCCTATCTTCCACAGAGATGAGATAATGATAGCTAATGAGCCTATCCTCCACAGAGATGAGATAATGATATATAATTATCCTATCCTCCACAGAGATGAGATAATGATATATAATTATCCTATCCTCTGCAGAGATGAGATAATGATAGATAATGATTCTACAGATATGTCCTTGGCTAGGGTAAGGTTATTATACAGTTGCAATAAAAATGATTCAACCCCCATTGCAAATTAGGTTTATTAGCAACATTGATAAACTTTCAACAAGAACAATATAAATAGCTCAACACAACTAATAGAACAAGTGGTTTCTCCAAATTCAACACAAAATGCTACTTTTAGTGACTACTGCAGTCTCAGAATGACTCAACCCCTTTATGACATGCGTCTTCAGTACTTAGTAGAGCACCCTTTTGCTGTTATGACCTGCTGCAAACATGATGGATAGCCAGACACCAGCATTCCTGAGGAATCTTAGCCCATTCCTCATGCGCAATGGCTTCCAGCTCACTGATATTCTTGAGCTTATGTGCTGCAACCGCCTTCTTCAAATCCCACCAAATATTTTCTATGGGGTTCAAGTCAGGCAGCTGTGAGGGCCACTGCAGAATCTTCCAGGACTTCTTCTGAAACCAAGCCTTGGTGGACTTTGAGGTATGCTTGGGATCATTGTCCTGTTGGAAGGTCCAATGATGCCCAAGCTTCAGCTTCCTCACAGAAGGCATGATGTTTTCTCGTAGGATCTCCTGATACTTAATTGAATCCATCTTGCCCTCCACACGCGGTGTCAGAGGAAGCAAAACAGCTCCAGAATATCACGAGCCACCGCCATGCTTCACTGTAGGCAGGGTGTTCTTTTCAGCGCATGCTTGGTTTTTCCTTCTCCAGACATACTGCTGATCTATGGGACCGAAATGTTCCAGTTTTGTTTCATCGCTCCACAGAACAGAATCCCCAAACCTCTGTGGCTTATTTATATGTTTTTGAGCATATTGGAGCTGACTTTTCCTGTGCTTTCTGGTCAGCAGAGGTGTGCGTCTTGGAGTTGGGGCATGGAGCCCTTCAGCATTTAGTATGCGCCTTACTGTGCAAACTGAAACCTCGGTGCCTGCAGCCACCAAATTTTGCTGCAGGTCTTTTGCAGTCATTCAAGGGTTTTTGACCACCTGCCTCCTCCAGAATCTGATGGCAGCCGGTCATAGCTTCCTCTTCCTGCCACATCCAGGAAGTGTAGCCAGGGTTCCTTTAACTTTGAACTTGCAAACTATGCTTCCAACTGTATTTTTAGGAACATTCAGTGCCTTTGCTATCTTTTTGAACCATTTTCCTTGTTTGTGCAAGACAATAATCTTTTTTCTTAACTTTTTGAAACACTTGAGAAGACAATCAAGCATGACTATCTAGAGGAAGTAAAAGTCTTAAAAAGGTTTCTGTATTTGAAACTGCGGAAGGCTCTCTGAAGCTCTAATGAAGCCCTTGAGACAAGACCTGATTTGCAAATGTGTGCTCTTATGAGGGATTCTATTCAGGGGGTTGAATCATTCTGAGACTGCAGCAGTCATTCAAAGTGGCATTTTGTGTTGAATTTGGTGAAACCACTTGTTGTGTTGAGCTATTTAAATTGTTCAATTGGTTTTTTTTTTTGCAAACAGCTGAAAGTTTGTAAATAAACCTAATTGACAATAGGGATAGGGAATAATTTTGATTGCAACTGTATATATTATTATTTTTATTAATATGTATTATATTAAATCAATGATAATGATCCTACCCTCCACACTGATGTCCTGGGTTAGGGTTAGGTTTAGGTTATTATTATGATAATGATAATAATCCTACCCTCCACGCTGATGTCCTGGGTTAGGTTTAGGTTATTATTATGATAATGATAATAATCCTACCCTCCACACTGATGTCCTGGGTTAGGTTTAGGTTATTATTATGATAATGATAATAATCCTACCCTCCACGCTGATGTCCTGGGTTAGGGTTAGGTTATTATTATGATAATGATAATAATCCTACCCTCCATGCTGATGTCCTGGGTTAGGTTTAGGTTATTATTATGATAATGATAATAATCCTACCCTCCACGCTGATGTCCTGGGTTAGGGTTAGGTTATTATTATGATAATGATAATAATCCTACCTTCCACGCTGATGTCCTGGGTTAGGGTTAGGTTATTATTATGATAATGATAATAGTCCTAGCCTCCACACTGATGTCCTGGGTTAGGTTTAGGTTATTGTTATGATAATGATAATAATCCTACCCTCCACGCTGATGTCCTGGGTTAGGGTTAGGTTATTATTATGATAATGATAATGACCCTACCCTCCACACTGATGTCCTGGATGGCAAAGCGGAGGATGATGGTCCAGATCATTCCCAGGGTCATCTTCACATTTCCATCAACTATCTCTGTTCCATCAGAAACAACACACTGGTCACATCACCATGATAACACACACCACATCACCATGACAACACACACCACATCCCTGACAGACCCTCTGCTCCAATGGACACCAGCTTGACGCCCTTGCTGGTGATGTACTCCAGGGCTTTGTTGACGTTGGCAATCTTGTGGAAGCGCATCTTCCCTCTGTCCGGTCTGGGCAGCCTCTCCCCTGAAATACGGCAACACACATGTTCAAACACACATACACACACACAGACCTGGCAGACAGAAACACACATGTTCAAACACACGTACACACACACACACACACACACACACAGACCTGGCAGACAGAAACACACATGTTCAAACACACACACACATACTCAAACATACACAGACCTGACAGACAGCAACACATGTGTTTAAACACACACACACACACGCACACACACACACACACACACACACACACACACACACACACATACACACACAGATTACAGTCTGAAGCTGTGTTTCATTAGTAGTTCCACTTCCCCTCAGCCCTTGGTGTTACGTAACAGCATACGTCACACGGAGGCCACTTGGAGAACAGAGGGAAAGTTGGCGGGGGATTTAAATGAAATGCACCTGGCCTTGTAGACTCTCAGCCCAAACTATCCAATCGACTGCCATAATAGGCTAAGTGCAAGGCATTGTGGGTGATATACACCATGGTTGTTCACTCACTCCTTCAGCCCTCTGAGGGTGGATCTCACCAAGTTCACTTCAGGTTTTCAGGCAAATGGAACGACTCTTATGATGGCGGCGGGGATTCCCCCAAGGACAAGTCAATAAGGGCATGTAGAACAACCAATGAAACGCAGCCTCAGTCATGGTCGTGGGGGAGCGGTAAGCATTATGACAGGTGGGTTTACCTGAGATGAGCTCCAATAGCAGAGTTGTGATTGATGGGTTTACCTGAGATGACCTCCAATAGCAGGGTTGTGATTGGTGGGTTTACCTGAGATGACCTCCAATAGCAGGGTTGTGATTGGTGGGTTTACCTGAGATGACCTCCAATAGCAGAGTTGTGATTGATGGGTTTACCTGAGATGACCTCCAATAGCAGGGTTGTGATTGGTGGGTTTACCGGAGATTACCTCCAATAGCAGGGTTGTGATTGGTGGGTTTACCTGAGATGACCTCCAATAGCAGCATGAGTTTCAGGCCGTTCCTGAAGTCCTCCTCGATGTTCTCTATTGGCGTCCCGGCTTTCCTCAAATGAGAGTTACACCAGGCAGTGAAGGTCTGGGAGAGAGGGGAAAGGTTAGGGTTAACTAACCTTAACTTAACCTTTAACCTTTAACCTAACCCTAAAACCAGGCAGTGAAGGTCTGGGGAGAGAGGGGAAAGGTTAGGGTTAACTAACCTTAACTTAACCTTTAACCTTTAACCTAACCCTAACACCAGGCAGTGAAGGTCTGGGAGAGAGAGGGGAAGGGTTAGGGTTAACTAACCTTAACTTAACCTTTAACCTTGAACCTAACCCTAAGACCAGGCAGTGAAGGTCTGGGAGAGAGGGGAAAGGTTAGGGTTAACTAACCTTAACTTAACCTTTAACCTTTAACCTAACCCTAACACCAGGCAGTGAAGGTCTGGGGAGAGAAGGGAAAGGTTAGGGTTAACTAACCTTAACTTAACCTTTAACCTTTAACCTAACCCTAACACCAGGCAGTGAGGGTTTGTGAAGAGAGAGGAAAGGTTATGGTTAACTAACTTTACCATAACCTTTAACCTAACTTTAACCCTAACCCAGTCCAGTACCGGTACTATTAAGTCCAGTACCTGATCGAGTGCAGTACCTGGTTCTGCATGTTGGAACTGGTCCATTGCAGTACCTGGTTCTGCATGTTGGAACTGGTCCATTGCAGCACTTGGTTCTGCATGTAGGAACTGGTCCAGTGCAGTACCTGGTTCTGCATGTAGGAACTGGTCCATTGCAGTACTTGGTTCTGCATGTAGAAACTGGTCCAGTGCAGTACCTGTTTCTACATGTAGGAACTGGTCCAGTGCAGTACCTGGTTCTGCATATAGGAACTGGTCCAGTGCAGTACTTGGTTCTGCATATAGGAACTGGTCCAGGGCAGTACCTGGTTCTGCATGTAGGAACTGGTCCAGTGCAGTGCCTGGTTCTGCATGTTGGAACTGGTCCATTGCAGTACTTGGTTCTGCATATAGGAACTGGTCCAGTGCAGTACCTGGTTCTGCATGTAGGAACTGGTCCAGTGCAGTGCCTGGTTCTGCATGTTGGAACTGTTCCATTGCAGTACTTGGTTCTGCATACAGGAACTGGTCCAGTGCAGTGCCTGGTTCTGCATGTTGGAACTGGTCCATTGCAGTACCTGGTTCTGCATGTAGGAACTGGTCCAGTGCAGTACCTGTTTCTGCATGTTGGTAGCGACCCAGGCCAGGAAAGGGTCCCAGTCCTTCTCCTCCTCCTCCAGGTCCCGTTTCCTGGTTTCTGTCCATCGCTGGTACAGTCGGACCAAAGAGGACCGGCTCTGGTCTCTGACACCAGCATGACGAGCCATGACCCTCCAAAACCCTGACTGATTGGCTGACTGACTGATTGACTGACTGACTGACTGATTGGCTGACTGACTGACTGACTGACTGACTGACTGACTGACTGACTGACTTGCTGACTGACTGTCTAACTGTCTGACTGACTGCCTTCTTGTCAATCTCTCTGTATCTGCCTGTCTCTCTGACTATCTGTTTCACTCTGCATGCCTCTCTCTATGTGTCTCTGTCTGTGCGCTATGGCTGGCCTGCTTCCACTGGTTGAATGGAGGAGGAGGAGGAAGAGGAGGAGGAGGAGGAAGAGAAGGCTGTGCTTTTTCAAGCCTCAAAGACAACACAATTTATTACAGTGATCTTAAAACAGGTGTCCACGTGTCATAAGCATTCCCCTCTTCACCCAGAGCCAATGTCAAAGCAGGGGACACACTCCTAAACACACTCACACTCACACACAGTAACACACACACTCACACACAGTAACACACACACTCACACGCAGTAACACTCACACTCACACACAGTAACACACAGTAACACACACACTCACACACAGTAACACTCACACTCACACATAGTAACACACAGTAACACACACACTCACACTCACACACAGTAACACACAGTAACACACACACTCACACAGTAACACTCACACACAGTAACACACAGTAACACACAGTAACACACAGTAACACACACAGTAACACTCACACTCACACACAGTAACACACAGTAACACACACACTCACAGACAGTAACACTCACACTCACACACAGTAACACACACACTCACGCATGCACACAATAACACACACACTCACACATGCACACAATAACACACTGTTTTCACACTGCAGGTAGCTGGAGGACAGTGTGTGTGTGTGTGTGTGTGTGTGTGTGTGTGTGTGTGTGTGTGTGTGTGTGTGTGTGTGTGAGAGAAACAGATGTACAGAAAGACAAACGGCTATCATGTTTCAGTGTCTAAAAGAAGCTCTTGATGTGTTTGTGTGCGTCTCTCAGTGTCTCTCTGTCTCACACGCGCGTGCGTCAGACCCTAAATCATGTTCACAGAAGGCAGTAGCTTAACACTGGAAACAGACTAAACATAACTGCCCATATGTATGTATGCACATACAATTTGAGCTGCAACTACTCGATGAATAGGATTAAAACACAAAATGAACACTTTCAAATAGCACAATCATTAAATTGCCATCATTGTAATAAGTGATTAGCTCTACTGGGTAATTCATTAAAATGCATTGACTAACATTAGCTATACCCCCTATGCTCTACCACCAACCTTAGTTGGTTAGCTAGACTAACGTTAGCTATACCCCCTCTGCTCTGACACCAACGTTAGCTAGTTAGCTAGACTAACATTAGCCATACCACCTGTGCTCTACCACCAAAGTTACCACTGACTGACTGGCTGACGGACTGGTGGACTGACTGACTGATTGACTGGCCGGCTGATTGACTGGTTTATTGACTGACTGACTGACTGACTGACCAGCTGACTGATTGGTTTACTGACTAGCTGGCTGACTGACTGACTGATGTAAGGGCCAAATTTGGGCGTCCTAGGGGATGTTCCGGACTGAGTTGTTGTTCAGAAGAGAGGGAACGATCACCACACTGACTAACTGACTGTGAACACTCTGTCCCCTTCTTCTCTACCTCCCAACTTACACTCTCCATCTCACTCTCTGTTACCTTACACTCTCCATCTCACTGTCTCTGTTACCTTACACTCTCCATCTCACTCTCTCTGTTACCTTACACTCTCCATCTCACTCTCTCTGTTACTTTTCACTCTGCATCTCACTCTCTGTTATTTTACACTCTCCATCTCACTCTCTCTATTACCTTACACTTTGCATCTCACTCTCTCTGTCACCGTACACTCAACTTCCACTCCTGTTTCTCCCAGTAACACCCACCTTCCTCTGCTGTTTCTCCCACTAACACTCACCTTCCTCTGCTGTTTCTCCCAGTAACACCCACCTTCCTCTGCTGTTTCTCCCAGTAACACCCATCTTCCTCTGCTGTTTCTCCCAGTACCACCCATCTTCCTCTGCTGTTTCTCCCAGTAACACTCACCTTCCTCTGCTGTTTCTCCCAGTAACACCCACCTTCCTCTGCTGTTTCTCCCAGTAACACCCACCTTCCTCTGCTGTTTCTCCCAGTAACACTCACCTTCCTCTGCTGTTTCTCCCAGTAACACCCATCTTCCTCTGCTGTTTCTCCCAGTAACACTCATCTTCCTCTGCTGTTTCTCCCAGTAACACTCACCTTCCTCTGCTGTTTCTCCCAGGCTGGGTCTAGTAGAAGGTCGCGGTCCCACTCATCTTGTTGCAGCGTGTAGTCCTGTTGGTCCAGCTCGCTGAGCAGGTTCTGCTGGCTCAGGTTGTCCTGTTGGATCATGTAGCTGTAGTCCACAGTGGTCTGCATCATAGTCATCTCCTTTCACACACCCTAATTAACACAGATAGCTTAACCCTAAGCCTAACCCTAACACTCACACTCAGATAGCTTAACCCTAACACTAACCCTAACACTAGCACACAGATAGCTTAACCCTAACCCTAACCGTAACACTAACACACAGATAGCTTAACCCTAACTCTTAACGTTAGTACAAGGAAAGTAGGACTGTGTTTGTGTTGCCTCCCCAAAGTCTGGCTGGTGGTATGGAAAGGAGACTCAGATCAGCGCAGTGTGTGAGTGTGTGTGTGTGTGTGTGTGTGTGTGGGGGGGGGGGGGGGGGGCCGAGGGACGGTGGGGGGGAGGCAGAATTCCTCTTGCCCACTCTTCAAGCAGCTGCTGGTGTATGGCCGTAAATGAAACTCTGTTGACTTGTGTGCTGGATGTGTAAATGTGTACATGGCAGGATAAAGGAAGTACTAAGAGTTGTACACGGCATTATAAATACAATTTGCGGACAGTTTAACTTTCTGTAGAGCTGGGGACTACGTTCAGCAAATGTGCATGGATCACCCAAAAACCTTTCCAAACCTCAGATCTCTGCGTCCAGAGTTTTGACAGTGATTTAGCGCAGGGCAGTGTCAAAACGGTCTGTTTGTAACATCAAAGCATTTTGTGCATGCAATGACCTTCTTGGGTGGATCCTTTAATATTGAGATAGATATCTATTTTACAATGCAGCCCTGGCCAAGAGGAAAACATTAGAATGACATAAAACAATAAAACAAGCAACATAAACATTAAAACCATATGAGATCACATATATTGGTCGAAAGTGTTTGATAACCACTTTTGAGGGATGATTGTATATATACAGTGGGGCCAAAAAGTATTTAGTCAGCCACTGATTGTGCAAGTTCTCCTACTTAGAAACATGAGAGAGGTCTATCATTTTCATCATAGGTACACTTCAACTATGAGAGACAAAAATGAGAAAAAAAAATCCAGGAAATCACATTGTAGGATTTTTAAAGAATTTATTTGTAAATTATGGTGGAAAATAAGTATTTGGTCACCCACAAACAAGCAAGATTTCTGGCTCTCACAGAGCTGTAACTTCTTCTTTAAGAAGCTCTTCTGTCCTCCACTCGTTACCTGTATTAATGGAACCTGTTTGACCTCGTCATCTGTATAAAAGACACCTGTCCACAGCCTCAAACAGTCAGACTCCAAACTCAACCATGGCCAAGACCAAAGAGCTGTCGAAGGACACCAGGAAGAAAATTGTAGACCTGCACCAGGCTGAGAAGAGTGAATCTGCAATAGGCAAGCAGGTTGGTGTGAATAGATCAACTGTGGGAGCAATTGTAAGAAAATGGAAGACATACAAGACCATTGATAATCTCCCTCGATCTGGGGCCTCACGCAAGATCTCATCCCGTGGGGTCAAAATGATCATGAGAACGGTGAGCAAAAATCCCAGAACTACACGGAGGGACCTGATGAATGACCTGCAGAGAGCTGGGACCAAAGTAACAAAGGCTACCATCAGTGTCACGGCCTTTCCAAGATTTTCTGTTTTATCTAAGTCCAATTTACTTATGAAGGCCGTCGGCCTAGTGAGCTGGTATGGATTCAGACGCACTTCCGACAATCGAGTTAAAAGTAAAGTGGTGTTTATTTCAAAGTCGATGAATGAGGTTTGCAATGATCCAAAATCTAACTGTTTTCCAAAATGATAAGTCACGAAAATACATTGTCAAGAAAGTGGTCGAAAAAGTGTATATTAACCGCCACTAGACCAAACCCCGTTCAAAAGGCAATCCCACATACTAATAGGTAACACCCGTGATGTACAAATGAAAAGTGACCAATCCAAACCAAGTACAGCCAATCTGCATAATTGTCACCCAAATTACCTAAATACCAAAACGTGCAAGACAGGAAATGAAAGAAATGCGCATAAACAACTGAAACACCAGATAACTTTAAACTAGACATTCCAAGATAAGTTATACTTTAAGACATAACGAAAATGAATCACAATCACATGAAAACTAATTATTCACCAAAATGGCTGCAACAATCAGTAACACACTACGCCGAGAGGGACTCAAATCCTGCAGTGCCAGGCGTGTCCCCCTGCTTAAGCCAGTACATGTCCAGGTCCGTCTGAAGTTTGCCAGAGAGCATATGGATGATCCAGAAGAGGATTGGGAGAATATCATGTGGTCAGATGAACCCAAAATATAACTTTTGGGTAAAAACTCAACTCGTCGTGTTTGGAGGAAGAAGAATACTCAGTTGTATCCCAAGAACACCATACCTACTGTGAAGCATGGGGGTGGAAACATTATGCTTTGGGGCTGTTTTACTGCAAAGGGGACAGGACGACTGATCCGTGTTAAGGGACGAATGAACAGGGCCATGTATCGTGAGATTTTAAGCCAAAACCTCCTTCCATCAGTGAGAGCATTGAAGATGGAACGTGGCTGGGTCTTCCAGCATGACAATGATCCCAAACACACCGCTCGGGCAACGAAGGAGTGGCTCCGTAAAAAGCATTTCAAGGTCCTGGAGTGGCCTAGCCAGTCTCCAGACCTCAACCCCATAGAACATTTGTGGAGGGAGTTGAAAATCTGTGTTACCCAGCGACAGCCCCAAAACATGACTGCTCTAGAGGAGATCTGCATGGAGGAATGGGCCAAAATACCAGCTACAGTGTGTGCAAACCTGGTGAAGACTTACAGGAAACGTTTGACCTCTGTCATTGCCAACAAAGGTTATGTTACAAAGTATTGAGTTGAACTTTTGTTAGTGACCAAATACTTATTTTCCACCATCATTTACAAATACATTCTATAAAAATCCTACAATGTGATTTCCTGGATTTTTTTTCTCATTTTTGTCTCTCATAGTTGAAGTGTACCTATGATGAAAATTACAGACCTCTCTCATCTTTCTAAGTAGGAGAACTTGCACAATCAGTGGCTGACTAAATACTTTTTGGCCCCACAGGATATAGATGAAGAATATCGGCCAGTGTTCTGTTTTGTCTTTTTCAATGTTGTTTCCTTATTGACCCTTCTTAGTCCGTGTAGTAGCATAAAGTTGTGATGTCATCATTGCGCTGCATAATACAGAAAGTTATGATAGTTATGGGCCTCATGGTGAACCAACCAGGCCATCTGTTTTCATCCTTATTTGTGCTCTTTTGATAGCATCATCGGTAAGCTGCAATGCTTTTAATATGTTGATGTTTCAATGACAATGTATATGAACATGTTTAAAGAACAGATTGTAGTATCTTTATGTTTAGTTTTGTACACTAGCAAGTGCCTCTGACCATTATACCTAGGTTGCATTGGTTACTTGGGTAAACAATGTCCCTCCTCTGACTGAGGTCTGGCTTTTTCCATTGTGTTCTGAGCTAGTATATGCATATGAAACTACTTACACTATGCTGACTGCAAAGTGTATCTTTGTCATGTTAATGAACATTGGCTGGTTACATTTGTTACAAAAGTAAAATGTGCTTGTTTATTCATGCAGTATATCCCAAAGCTATTTCCATTTGGGCTTGGCTTGCCATTGTTTGCTACATAGCCTTGCCACTAACATTGTATGTTAGGTTACTTTATGCACTGGGCATTAATATTATTTACATGTTAATATTATAACTAATACATATTTATTATTTCTCTCAAAGTTTTACACCTGCCTATGACATTTAAATCAACGTTATGGAAGACAACGTCTCTGGTCGGTGATTGTAGGAGGAGTTTAGCTGCCTGGTTACGTTCAGCACAGCATAATAAGGACAGAACAGACAGTAGATTGATATTGGAAATGTTTGACTTCCTAATATCAGTATGGGTCAGGCTCTAGCTGTTACAGTTTTTCACAATTGTTTAGCCGGTTGTAAAAGATTGTCAGAGTAATGTATAATTACTCATATATATATATATATATATATATATATATAAAAAAAATTTTAAGGTATTTCAAAATGTATTATTTTGGAACACTTGTGTTTCATATGTAACACTTTACATAAATAACCAACTGGAGAAAACCATGGGAAAAACACTTGGTAAAAAGCATAGTTTTTTTGCAATTATTAACACATTTTCAGAATCTTTAGCGGATCTTTCAAGATGCCAAACACACTGGGGTTATTGTTGCTGAAGCTCTGATTTTTAAGTGAAGAATTAAGCAAATACCTGTGAGGAGTTGGTGTTGCCAATTGATAAATAAAGTATGACATTGTGATTGCCTTTGCTTTCTAAAAAAACACAAGAGATTTTAATTTCGAATGTTGAGTCTAATGTAGAAAACTGTGTGTAGCATTTTGTTTCATTTCGAATTGAAAACTGAGTGTATAGCAGAAATTGTGCTTGCAATTTTGCAGACTTGGTTTAGGAATTTGGTACATGAGTTTCAGGTTTTGGTGTTTGCGCTTCAAAAGTTTACATTTTAGTGTGTAAACAATTGTAAAACAAACGGTAATATCAAAAGAGAGGAGACTTACACCATCTGGCCAGTAGGTGGCAGTGTACATCTATAATTTGACACTATGGAGTGTGTGTGTTAACGTAGTGTGTCTCTCTCTGTGTGTGTGTGTGTGTGTGTGTGTGTGTGTGTGTGTGTGTCTGTGTGTGTGTGTGTGTGTGTGTGTGTGTTTAATGTGTGGGGAGGGGAGTGAGCTGTTACGAGATTGATGTTTCCAATTAAAAGCTGTTTTCAGTCAACAATATGTCAGCACTGAATGCACCTCACACAGAGTGATGGGGCGTCACACACACAACCTAACACACACACACACCACCTAACACGCACACACACAAACACACACAAATAGTTATGGGGCGTCACACACACTACCTAACACACACACACACACACACATACACACACCACCTCACA
>CM030187.1:17671485-17681485 GCA_017639675.1 Aplochiton taeniatus
GAGAGGGAGAGAGGGAGAGGGAGAGAGGGAGAGGGAGAGAGAGAGAGAGAGAGCGAGGGAGAGAGGGAGAGAGAGAGAGAGAGAGAGGGAGAGAGAGAGAGAGAGAGAGAGAGAGAGAGAGAGAGAGAGAGAGAGAGAGAGAGGGTAGAGAGGGCGAGTGAGAGAGGGCGAGTGAGAGAGAGAGAGAGGGTAGAGAAAGGCATTGACTGCCATCAGCGAGGGAGAAGGGGGTGGAAACGGATCTTTGATCTTTCATGGAACATTAATTAACATACTTACAGAGTTATATACTTACTGGAGACTTACATACATACATACATACATACTTAATGCAGCTTAAGCATTTTGCAGGGGCAGTTTTCTGAAGGAGGAAAGGTAACCTGATTGATCAAGCAGACAAAGGTGCAGGAGACAGTCTGCGTGACACAGGGTTCTGAGAGCTCAGACTGCATTTAGAAAGCGGGCAATGCTGCCCTCACTCTCTCACGCTAAGCACTAGCTCCAGCTCACAGCACGGTGCAGCTAACAGGTGAGCACCGTGCGTACTGCCTCTCGTTAGCATCTCTCCCCGCTCTGGCTCTGCTACCGACAGACACCCTGTCGGGTCCACCGCCGGGAATATCCGTTTATTCGTGGAATTACAGACACGTGTAACTTTCTCACTAATGGGAATGTGAACTGGCATCGGTGGAGCGGAGGTGAGTTAAAGAGATCAATGTTCTTCATACTGTTTATTATGACTGGAGTTAAAGAGATCAATGTTCTTTATACTGTTTATTATGAGTGGACTTAAAGAGATCAATGCTCTTCATACTGTTTATTATGAGGTGAGTTAAAGAGATCAATGTTCTTTGTACTGTTTATTATGAGGTGAGTTAAAGAGATCAATGGTCTTTATACTGTTTATTATGAGTGGAGTTAAAGAGATCAATGTTCTTTATTACTGTTTATTATGACTGGAGATAAAGAGATCAATGTTCTTTATACTGTTTATTATGAGGGGAGTTAAAGAGATCAATGTTCTTTATACTGTTTATTATGACTGGAGTTAAAGAGATCAATGTTCTTTATACTGTTTATTATGAGTGGAGTTAAAGAGATCAATGTTCTTTAATACTGTTTATTATGAGGTGAGTTAAAGAGATCAATATTCTTTATACTGTTTATTATGACTGGAGTCTGCGCCTATGCGCCAAACAGTAGTGTGGAGTATTCGGCCTTCTTGGAGACCCTGGATGGAGTCCTGCATAGGGCTCCTGGTGGGGACTCCGTAGTCTTACTGGGAGACTTCAACGCACATGTGGGTAATGATGGCCGCCCGGATCTGAACCCGAGTGGTGGCTTGTTATTGGACTTCTGTGCTAGTCATGGACTGGCCATAACGAACACCATGTTCGAACATAAGGATGCCCATAAGTGTACTTGGTACCAGAGCACCCTGGGCAGAAGGTCAATGATAGATTTTGTTATCGTGTCATCGGATCTGAGGCCCTATGTTTTGGACACTCGGGTAAAGAGAGGGGCGGAGCTGTCAACTGATCACCATCTGGTGGTGAGTTGGGTCAGGTGGCCGGGGAAGCCTCTGGACAGACCTGGTAAGCCCAAACGTGTAGTGCAGGTGAACTGGGAACGTCTGGAGGAGGCCCCGGTACGGGAGGCCTTCAACTCACACCTCCGGCGGAGCTTCTCTTGCATCCCTGTGGGGGCTGGGGGCATAGAACCAGAGTGGGCAATGTTCAAAGCCTCCATTGCTAAAGCCGCGTCTGAGAGTTGTGGTCTCAAGGTCTTGGGTGCCTCAAGGGGCGGTAATCCCCGAACACCCTGGTGGACACCAGGGGTCAGGGGAGCCGTCCGACTGAAGAAGGAAGCCTTCCGGGATATGTTATCCCGGGGGACTCCGGAAGCAGTTGCAAGGTATCGACAGGCACGGAGGACTGCAGCCTCGGCGGTGGCAGAGGCAAAGCAGCGGGTGTGGGAGGAGTTCGGAGAAGCCATGGAGAAGGACTTTAGGTTGGCACCAAAGTTGTTCTGGAAAACCACCCGGCACCTCAGGAGGGGAAAGCAGGGAAGCATTCAAGCTGTATACAGCAAGGATGGGACGCTGTTGACTTCAACTGATCAGGTGATGGGACGGTTGAAGGAGCACTTTGAGGAACTCCTAAACCCGACAAATCCCCCCTCTATGGTTGAGGCGGAGCTAGAGGAGGATGGGGGATCAACGGTGGAGGTCACTGAGGTAGTCAAACTACTCCACAGTGGCAAAGCCCCAGGGGTTGATGAGATCCGCCCTGAAATGCTGAAGGCTCTGGGTGTTGAGGGACTGTCATGGATGACACGTCTCATCAACATTGCGTGGAGGTCAGGAACAGCACCTAAGGAGTGGCAGACCGGGATGGTGGTTCCCCTCTTCAAAAAGGGGGACCGGAGAGTGTGTGCCAATTATAGGGGCATCACATTACTCAGCCTCCCCGGGAAAGTTTACTCTAGGGTGTTGGAAAGGAGGGTCCGGACGATAGTCGAACCTCGGATTGAAGAGGAACAATGCGGTTTCCGACCAGGGCGTGGAACAACGGACCAACTTTTTACTCTCTCAAGGATCCTGGAGGGGGCCTGGGAGTATGACTATCCGGTCTACATGTGTTTTGTGGATTTGGAGAAGGCGTATGACCGGGTCCCCAGGGAGCTATTGTGGGAGGTGCTGCGGGAGTATGGGGTGAGGGGGTCACTACTTAGGGCCATCCAATCTCTGTACTCCCAAAGCGAAAGCTGTGTCCGGGTTCTCGGCAGTAAGTCAAACTCGTTTCCGGTGAGGGTTGGTCTCCTACAGGGCTGTGCTTTGTCACCGATTCTGTTTGTGACATTCATGGACAGGATTTCAAGGCGCAGCCGCGGGGGAGGAGGGCTGCAGCTTGGTGAGCTTGGGATCACGTCACTGCTTTTTGCGGATGATGTGGTACTGATGGCGCCATCAGCCTGCGACCTTCAGCACTCATTGGATCGGTTTGCAGCCGAGTGTGAAGCGGCTGGGATGAAGATCAGCACCTCCAAGTCTGAGGCCATGGTTCTCAGCAGGAAACCGATGAAGTGTTTACTCCAGGTAGGGAATGAGTCCTTACCCCAAGTGAAGGAGTTTAAGTATCTTGGGGTTTTGTTCTCGAGTGACGGGAAAATGGAACGTGAGTTGGGCCGGAGAATCGGAGCAGCGGGAGCGGTATTGCAGTCGCTGTATCGCACCGTTGTAACGAAGAGAGAGTTCAGCCAAAAGGCAAAGCTCTCAATCTTCCGGTCTATCTTTGTTCCTACTCTCACCTATGGTCACGAAGGATGGGTCATGACCGAAAGAACGAGATCACGGATACAAGCGGCCGAAATGAGTTTCCTCCGGCGGGTGGCTGGCTTCTCCCTTAGAGATAGGGTGAGAAGTTCAGTCATCCGGGAGGGACTCGGAGTAGATCCGCTGCTTCTTTGCGTAGAAAGGAGCCAGTTGAGGTGGTTCGGGCATCTAGTTAGGATGCCACCTGGCCGCCTCCCTAGGGAGGTGTTCCAGGCACGTCCAGCTGGGCGGAGGCCACGGGGCAGACCAAGGACCAGGTGGAGGGATTATATCTCCATGCTGGTCGGGGAGCGCCTTGGAATCCCCCAGTCAGAGCTGGCGGATGTGGCACGGGAAAGGGAAGGATGGGGCTTTCTGCTGGAACTACTACCTCCGCGACCCGATCGGATAAGCGGACGAAGATGATGATGATGATGATGATTATGACTGGAGTTAAAGAGATCAATGCTCTTTCATACTGTTTATTATGACTGGAGATAAAGAGATCTATGTTCTTTATACTGTTTATTATGACTGGAGTTAAAGAGATCAATGTTCTTTATACTGTTTATTATGACTGGAGCTAAAGAGATCAATGTTCTTTAATACTGTTTATTATGACTGGAGTTAAATAGATCAATGTTCTTTAATACTGTTTATTATGACTGGAGTTGAAGTGATCAATGTTCTTTATACTGTTTATTATGACTGGAGTTAAATAGATCAATGTTCTTTAATACTGTTTATTATGAGGTGAGTTAAGGAGATCAATATTCTTTATACTGTTTATTATGACTGGATTTAAAGAGATCAATGTTCTTTACACTGTTTATTATGACTGGAGCTAAAGAGATCAATGTTCTTTAATACTGTTTATTATGACTGGAGTTAAATATATCAATGTTCTTTAATACTGTTTAGTATGAGGTGAGTTAAAGAGATAAATGTTCTTTATACTGTTTATTATGAGTGGAGTTAAATAGATCAATGTTCTTTAAGAGAGAGAGATGGGGGAGGGTGCTTTAGGTATGGGCTGCAGTATATATAGAAGTATATTTATATTTATATATGTTGTCCCATTTGACAAACTGTGGGTGTTTTAAAACAAGCAACAGTTTGTGTCAGCCAATCACCTTGCTCGAGGCTGCAGGTTTGTCATACACTTGAGTTTAGAATAGTGTGTGTGTGTGTGAGAGAGAGAGAGAAAGAGAGTTTCAAAATGCTGTGTGTGTGTCAGTGTGTGTGAGAGAGAGAGAGAAATAGTCTAGTGGTGTGTGTGTGTCAGTGTGTGTGTGAAATAAAGAGAGAGTTTAGTGGTGTGTGTGTGTGTGTGTCAATGTGTGTGTGAGAGAAAGAGTTTAGTGGTGTGTGTGTGTCAGTGTGTGTGTGAAATAAAGAGAGAGTTTAGTGGTGTGTGTGTGTCAGTGTGTGTGTGAGAGAGAGAGTTTAGTGGTGTGTGTGTGTGAGAGAGAAAGAGAGAGTTTAGTGGTGTGTGTGTGTGTGTGAGAGAAAGAGAGTTTAGTGGTGTGTGTGTGTGTCAGTGTGTGTGTGAGAGAAAGAGAAAGTTTAGTGGTGTGTGTGTGTGAGAGAGAAAGAGAGAGTTTAGTGGTGTGTGTGTGTAAATGCAGTTGCTATGAAATTCGACCTCTGAAATGATCTGTCTAATGTGTGTTTAGGAGATGTGTCTATGATGACTGTGTGTATGTGTATGTGTGTGCGTGTGCGTGTGCGTGTGTGTGTGTGTTGCAGGCATGATGCTCCCAGCCTCTAGCCTCCAGGGCCAGGCAGCAGGTGCCCCCTGGCTGTTCCACACTGACGGCCCAGGCCAGGTGTGGATGTTTCCCCCACGCCCCCCCCCTCCAGAACCCCTCCCCCCCTGGATGCTCAGCTTGCCACCTCTGCCCCTCTACAGGCCCCCTGCTCAGCCCCAGTACAGCCTGGCCCAGGTTACACACACACACACACACACACATACAAGCGCACACACACACACACACACACACACACACACACACACACACACACAGACTCACACGTGTGTGGTTTGAAGTCACATCAGAATTCTACAGAGCACTCCTAAACGGATACCATCTGGGTGCAATATATAATATAATATAATGATGTACTAATATAATATAATAATATAATATGATAATATATAACATATATATATAGCACTCTTACATGCATACCATCTGGAAGCTCATCCTGCAATAATAACACATAATTACTAACATAATCATCCTACAATAATAATATATATAAATACGCAATTACTAACCAGAATCATCCTACAATAATAATATATATAAATACGCAATTACTAACCAGAATCATCCTACAATAATAATATATATAAATACGCAATTACTAACCAGAATCATCCTACAATAATAATATATATAAATACGCAATTACTAACCAGAATCATCCTACAATAATAATATATATAAATACGCAATTACTAACCAGAATCATCCTACAATAATAATATATATAAATACGCAATTACTAACCAGAATCATCCTACAATAATAATATATATACACATAATTACTAACATAACCATCCTACAATAATAATCATATATATTTATATATATATATATACATAATTACTAACCATAACCATAGTTGGTGGTGTTCTTGTTCATAATGTTATTGTTGTTTATTATGTTGTTGTTGTGTCTTTCAGTGGGAGCTGTATCCTGTCCTTCCTCCTCTCTATCACCCTCCTCTTCTCCCAAACAGCTGGATACACACCCTGCCAGAGCACAAGGTATGGCTACACACACACATGGAACACACACAGACACACAAATTCACCACATGCATGCTTTGTGTGTTCCATGTGTTTCATTCTCATTTTCTTTTCACGGTGATGAGAAGGCTTTAGAATACAGCCTACCTGCCTGCCTACCTGTCTGTCTGTATACCTGTCTGCCTACCTGCCTGCCTGCCTGCCTATCTGTATACCTGTCTGCCTGTAAACCTGTCTGTATGCCTGTATACCTCTCTGTCTGCCTGCCTGCCTACCTGTCTGTCTGTATACCTGTCTGCCTGCCTGCCTACCTGTCTGTCTGTATACCTGTCTGCTTGTAAACCTGTCTGTATGCCTGTATACCTTTCTGCCTGCCTGCCTACCTGTCTGTCTGTCTGTCTGCCTACCTGTCTGTCTGTCTGTATACCTGTCTGCCTGCCTGCCTACCTGTCTGCCTGCCTGTCTACCTGTCTGTCTGTATACCTGTCTGCCTGCCTGTATACCTGTCTGCCTGTGAACCTGTCTGTATGCGTGTATACCTGTCTGCCTGCCTGTATACCTGTATACCTGTCTGCCTTTATACCTGTCTACTTGCCTGTCTACCTGTCTATCTCTCTGCCTGCCTGTCTGTCTGTATACCTGTCTGACTGTCTGCCTTTATACCTGTCTACCTACCTGTATACCTGTCTCCCTGCCTATCTACCTGTCTGACTGTCTGCCTGTACACTTGTCTGTCTGTCTGTATACCTGGCTGCCTGTCTGTCTGTATACCTGTCTGCCTGTCTACCTGTATACCTGTGTCTGTATAGATGTCTGACTGTCTACTTGTCTGCCTGTATACCTGTCAGTCTCCCTGTATACCTTTCTGTCTGCCTGTCTACCTGTGTACCTGTCTGTCTGCCTGTATACCTGTCTGACTGCCTGTCTGCCTGTATATCTGTCTGACTGCCTGTCTGCCTGTATATCTGTCTGACTGCCTGTATACCCATCTGCCTGCCTGTATGCCTGTCTGCCTGCCTGTCTACCTGTCTGCCTGACTGTGTACCTGTCTGTGTCTGTCTGTGTCTGTCTGCCTGTTTGTGTGTCTCACTCTGTGTGTGTGTGTGTGTGTATGTGTGTGTGTGTGTGTGTGTGTGTGTGTGTGTGTGTGTGCATGTGTTCAGGTGGAAAGCTGGCTGTTTCCTGAAGAAGTTGTTGTGTTTCAAAGGTGGGACAAACCTCTCCTTCTGACCAATCAGATTACTAGGAATGTAACTAGGCAAAGCAATGCCTCCAGGAACTTTCCGCTGCTGTCGCCACGACGACCACTCACCGGTAACATCCCATTTAGTTTTATTGACAGTCAGTATTAGTGTGTGTATGCGTGCATGTGTGAGCAACACACATATACACAGACAAAAACACATTTACAGCTACACACAGACAGCAACACATACACAGCAACACATACAGGTTCTCTCTCTCTCTCTCTCTCTCTCTCTCTTACACACACACACACAAATCCTTAACAGAGGCCAGCCATGATGTTAAAGAAATGTATCCATGGCCAACACATAGTTCTGAGCAGGCAGTGTGATTGGGTGAGTACGGATACATGATCCAAACACATCTACCTTATCACTTCATCCTAAACGTATCCCTACGCCTTGGTCCTAGATCTTATCACTAAGTGCTTTACACACACACACACACACACACACACACACACACACACACACACACTGTATGTTAAACAGGTAGTTTGTCAGTTAGACATGTAGTTGAAATTACTGTAGAGTTAGACAGGTAGCTTGATATTAGTGTAGCGTTAGACAGCTAGTTTGACAGTTAAACAGGTAGTCTGAGATTAGTGTAGAGTTAGACAGGTAGTTTGTCAGTTAGACAGATAGTCTGATATTAGTGTAGTTAGACAGGTAGTTTGTCAGTTAGATAGGTATTTTTTCTGTTAGACAGGTCATTTGTCAGTTAGACAGGTAGTGTGATATTAGTGTAGAGTTAGACAGGTAGTTTGTCTGTTAGACAGGTAGTTATTCAGTTAGACTGGTAGTTTGTCAGTCAGACAGGTAGTTTGATATTAGTGTAGCGTTAGACAGATAGTTTGTCAGTCAGACAGCTAGTTTGACATTAGGGTAGCGTTAGACAGGTAGTTTGACAGTTAGACAGGCAGTTTGACATTAGTGTAGAGTTAGACTGGTAGTTTGACAGTTAGACAGGTAGTTTGACATTAGTGTAGAGTTAGACAGGTAGTTTGACAGTTAGACAGGCAGTTTGACATTAGTGTAGAGTTAGACAGGTAGTTTGACATTAGTGTAGCGTTAGACAGGTAGTTTGACAGTTAGACAGGCAGTTTGACATTCGTGTAGAGTTAGACAGGTAGTTTGACAGTTAGACAGGTAGTTTGACAGTCAGACAGGCAGTTTGACATTAGTGTAGAGTTAGACAGGTAGTTTGTCAGTCAGACAGCTAGTTTGACATTAGGGTAGCGTTAGACAGGTAGTTTGACAGTTAGACAGGCAGTTTGACATTAGTGTAGAGTTAGACTGGTAGTTTGACAGTTAGACAGGCAGTTTGACATTAGTGTAGAGTTAGACAGGTAGTTTGACAGTTAGACAGGCAGTTTGACATTAGTGTAGAGTTAGACAGGTAGTTTGACAGTTAGACAGGTAGTTTGACAGGCAGACAGGCAGTTTGACATTAGTGTAGAGTTAGACAGGTAGTTTGACAGTTAGACAGGTAGTTTGACAGTCAGACAGGTAGTTTGACATTAGTGTAGCGTTAGACAGGTAGTTTATCTCATCAATCCCCCATCACAGTTCAGTTATGAAGACGACACTCAAATACAAAGCCTTTTCACCAAATGACCACCGTGCTATAGAATCACTGTGTCAGTGCATTGAGCAAATCAATGACATGTCAGAATTTTCCTTCAGCTAGATAAAGAAGAAACTGAACTAATTATCTTTGCTGCTAAAGAGGAAAGGCTAAAGGTTAACGTATCTTGAGACTATGTCTCTGAAAACTAAGCTTGACATATTGGTGTCATCATTGACTCAGATCTAAATTTCAACAGCCACATCAACTTTATAATAAAATCACCTCAAAAACATAGGGAGCAGAGTTAACACTAGAAAAGCTGAAGCAGCGTGTAGCTACTCTGCTCTCATTCCAAGCCTGACTCCTTTTAAATCCAGATTAAAAATGTTTATGTTCTCGATGGATGATGATGAGGATGAGGATGATGATGAGGATGAGGATGATGAGGATGATGATGATGATGATGAGGATGATGAGGATGATGAGGATAATAATGAGGGTAATGATGATGATAATGAGGATGAGGATGGTGATGATGATGATGATGATGATCCCTTGAGGTTGATGTGTGTGTGTCAGCTCCCCTGGTGGCCATGAGGCGAGAGGGCACTAACAAGTGGATGGCGGTGGTTACTATGGAGACGGACAACCCACCCTCTTCCTCCTCTTCCTCCTCTTCTGTCCATCCTCATCAGCTCCTGGCTCCTTTGGGAAACCCCCTCCTCTACTCTCCTGGTCCAGGTACTGTGCTGGGCCTAACCAGGTTAAACCAGGTTAAACCAGGTTCAACTGGGCTGTGCTGGGCTAAACAGGGTTAAACCAGGTTCAACTGGGCTGTGCTGGGCTGAACCAGGTTAAACTGGGCTGTGCTGGGCTGAACCAGGTTAAACCAGGTCCAACTGGGCTGTGCTGGGCTGAACCAGGTTAAACCAGATTAAACCAGGTTCAACTGGGCTGTGCTGGGCTGAACCAGGTTAAACCAGGTTCAAATGGGCTGTGCTGGGCCTAACCAGGTTAAACCAGGTTCAACTGGGCTATTCTGGGCCTAACCAGGTAAAACCCGGTTCAACTGGGCTGTCCTGGGCTGAACAGGGTTAAACCAGGTTAAACCGA
>CM030187.1:17683985-17688985 GCA_017639675.1 Aplochiton taeniatus
TTTGTGTGTGTGTGTGTGTGTGTAGAGAAATAAATACTGCCTTTGTGTCTGTGTAGAGAAATACACACTGCCTTTGTGTCTGTGTGTGTGTGTGTGTGTGTAGATAAATTCAGACTGCCTTTGTGTGTGTGTGTGTGCAGAGAAATACACACTGCCTTTGTGTCTGTGTGTGTGTATAGAAACTCATGCCTGTCTGGGTCTGTGAGTAGTACATGTACAGTATGTGACTTAAGAAGGTTGGAGTGTGTGTGTGTGTGTGTGTCTTTTATGATCTGAGACCTGATGATGAAACATGATGTAATTATAACAAAACAGATAAGACATGTTTAGTAAGCAGCTCGTGTGTGTGTGCATGTGTGGAAGTGTAGGTGCGTGTAGGGTGTGTGCAGCAGCAGCTGATCCGCATTCTGCCTGAGTGAGGATCAATACCTTCTCTTTTGTTCTCACACTGGCTGTATGGTAGACTGACTGCAACCTTGACCTCTTCGTCTTTGACACACACACACACACACACACGACACACACACACACTTACTGAACCTTGTGTTGTGTGCTGACTTTTCAGTGTGATGTTTGTATGAAATGCTGCTGATGGAAGTTAGCAGAAAAAATATGCTCCTGTCTCATCTCCTCTGAGCTCCACACATTGTAATGGTAGAAATCACAGATATGACCCATTTTATGTAAATAAGACGTATTTTAAAAGTATCTGTATCAGGATACTTCACATGGTATCGCTTGGTATCGGACCGAAAAGAAAATCTGTGGTATCGCCCCTTCCTAACCCAAACCATAACCCAGCCCAGTAGATGAGACTCTTAACCCAAGCCATAACCCAGCCCAGTAGATGAGACTTTTAGCCCAAGCCATAACCCAGCCCAGTAGATGAGACTCCTAACCCAAGCCATAACCCAGTCCAGTAGATGAGACTCCTAACTCAGCTCAAAGAACCCGCTGGGCTTATCTGGTTCTGAAAGGACCAAACAGAACCCACTGTAGTTCTGCAGAACGTCAGGGTTCTTCAACGTAGAAAGCAAACTGATATTGTGCTGCAGCGTTGAAGTAACTCTTTAACCTGTTGAAGTAACTCTTTAACCTGTTGAAGTAGCTCTTTAACCTGTTGAAGTAACTCTTTCACCTGTTGAAGTAACTCTTTAACCTGTTAGCGTGCAGCGGGTTGGCCCCCGGCCCGTATTCTTGTCATTTTGAAGGTTTGTATGTTGTAGCAAGACTGAAGGCGGGGTGGCAGTTCTTGGGTCATCAAATAAAATCAATCACACAAAAGGTCCAGGTTCACAGGGGTTACCAACGGGTCAACTCCAAAAAGTCCCAAACAATAGGGGTAGGTTCAACTATTCCCTTTACCAAACGTAACTTGAAATAAACATACCACCGTTACCTGGAAAACAATCAGCTCGATTTCTCTCTCCCAGTCTGTAGTCATTAGTGGCAGCCCTACATATGACCCTTAAACTTCTTCAGTTATTGGTTGTTTAATTCAGGAATGCATTTTAGAAGAATATTTGACAATATAACCCTATTGCTAAGAGGTTAAATAGGCCTTATGACGTTTTCCCCCAATAGTTCAGATTAAACCTAATTAGTGCTAACGCAAAGCTGCTAACGCTAACCTGCTAAATAACTAACGTGCTAACGCCAAACTGCTAAAGAGCTAACGTGCTAACGCTAATCTGCAAAAGAATTAACGTGCTAACGCTAACCTGCTAAAGAACTAACGTGCCAACGCTATCCTACTAAAGCTCTAACGTGCTAACGCTAAACTGCTAGAGATCTAACGTGCTGACGCTAAACTGCTAGAGATCTAACGTGCTGTGGTGGACGTGCTGGTGGGTTCTGAATTGGTTTTTGTCTTTACTGCTTTCCAGGTGTTACAGCTAGTTGGGAATGGCTAGCTCCTGTACTGCTAGCTAAAGACACCACGCTAGGTCCCTTCATGCTAGCTAAATATACCAGGCTAGGTCCCTTCCTGCTAGCTAAAGATACCAGGCTACGTCCCTTTCTACTAGTTAAAGATACCAGGCTAGGTCCCTTCCTGCTAGCTAAAGCTACCAGGCTACGTCCCTTCCTGCTGGGTGAAGGGCGCCGGCGCCGGCTCCAACTACCTGGAAAGGAGGGATGTCTTGCTCGACTGCTGCCTGCCAAACTGGTCAAAGATGGCTGCCTGTCTTTTCTCTCTAAGGGAGTCTGGACATCCCTCTCACCTGTCCAGGTAAGACAAGCCCTACCTACTTGTCCAGCTAAGACATGCCCCTCCTACCTGTCCAGGCGTGTTTGGAGAACTTGCCTCCTGGTGTCTTATATATATATACATCCAATATATTACCTGTATATTTAACTTTGTAGGTGTTTCCAAAGGCTGTGTCACCTGGTGTACCTGTTCACCTGTCTAGCCTGTCCCCCAACCTGGCTCCTAACCTGGACCTTCTTACCGCCTGGAACCCCCACCGTGAGTCTGCATGTCAGGGTGTGTGGCTCTGACATGCTGTTCTGTGTACTTATATAACTTTGTGAGCTAATTTATGAAAACTTGGTTTACGCTGAAAATGCATGTAAACGTCTCTGCGTAGCTACGTAGAGCCGTTATATTTATGGGTAACCACAGCTACGCAGAGCCGTTGTTTTTATGGGTAACGGTAGCTACGCAGAGCCGTTGTTTTTATGGGTAACCGTAGCTACGCAGAGCCGTTGTTTTTATGGGTAACCGTTGCTACGCAGAGCTGTTATTTTTATGGGTAACCGTTGCTACGCAGAGCCTTTGTTTTTATGGGTAACCGTTGCTACGCAGAGCCTTTGTTTTTATGGGTAACCGTAGCTCGCTGAGGCTCTTAGCCGTGCACACTGTGCAGTCCTCCAAATCGAGTCGAGTCATGTGGAATGGAGACTCAAGTCAAGTTGAGTCTTTCACGTGCAAGCTCGAGTCCAGTCGAGTCCAGTCGAGTATTGTTGTTCGAGCCGAGTTGAGTAAGCTGCATTATTTGCAGTCTTTTTATTGTGAGTACAGCACAACACATGTTGGACCAGTTGTGTTTGAATGCTAATGTAGGCTCGCAAAGCCAGGGGCAACAGACTTGTAAAGAGATGGTAGTTTGCCATTGTTGTTTTGATTGAAATTAACGCAAGCACTACTGAGAAAGTGGAGACGTATACAGACGGACATAATGACGTAATGACATGGCTCTCTAGCCACTGGAAAATCAAACGCTTCTTTGAAGATTCGCAAGAAGAACCAACTGCGAACCAGCTCTAGCACTGACGGAACTGACACAAGGTTCTTGTTGCTTTTGTTCGTAGAAAATGGAGAATTTCAGAGTCGACTCAAGTCATTTATTGCACGGACTCTTTTGAAGGAATTTCTGAGTCGAGTTGTGTCAAAATAGCTCATCGAGTCAGTCAGTTGACTTGAGTCATTACAACTCTGGTGTGTGTGTGTGTGTGTGTGTGTGTGTGTGTGTGTGTGTGTGTGTGTGTGTGTGTGTGTGTGTGTGTGTGTGTGTGAGATATATATACTATGGTACTCCAATTGTCCTTTGGTTGGCAGAAGTTTGCAGCCCCCTCCTTGGAGGATGTTTCTGACTCTGGTTGAGAAGGCAAGGACCAGGCTTTTTTTCTGGTTTGGGAGAGCAGGCCTGCATCACACCTCTCCTTTTGGTATAAAGAAGTGACTTTTATGATACCTGATTCTTCTTTGGTCTGAGCAGAGGGGGAAGGCATTTAGGAGTCTGGGTTATCCTACCTACAGTCTGTGCGTCTATGGCTGTGTCTGAATAGTCCAAAAAGTACGCCCATTGACTTTCACTATGTACTTTTCCTGAACCCCGGAAAACGTCATGAAGTTGAGGAAACATATGAAGGAGAATTCATAAGGACTTAGGACAAGACAACAGCGTTGCTTGGAGAATCCGACTGCACTTACACAACGTGTCATTGACAGGGGTCCACAGTGGTGAAACTACAATGTTCCGAAGATGGACTGCTAAAAGCGCATCTTAGATAGGCTACTTTGCCCTGTGCGTTCTTACCGGATTGTTTCATAGGCTATATAAACATGGACCAGCCTTTGAAAAATATTACTTTATTACCAAGGTTGGAATTGAAATTAAAAGAGGAATAGGCTAGAGCCTACCATTAACCAAAGTGAAACAAAATGGATGTGACCTTAAGAATGTTACACACTGCTCACGCTCACCTCCCTGTCAACTCATGTTATCAACATGATCCATTTACAGTGTTTTATGATTGCTTACATGCATTGGTCGAAACTGAAGTCACAGTGTCAAAACTCTTCACAGTCAGCGAAACAGAAGTCTACGTGGACCAAACTGTGAATATTTTTTCATTGCTTTCACCCTCACAGTACTACACAGTGTGTACTAGACCCTCACAGTACTGTACAGTGTGTATTAGACCCTCACAGTACTACACAGTGTGTACTAGACCCTCACAGTACTACACAGTGTGTACTAGACCCTCACAGTACTACACAGTGTGTACTAGACCCTCACAGTGCTGTACAGTGTGTACTAGACCCTCACAGTACTACACAATGTATACTAGACCCTCACAGTACCATACAGTATGTTCGAGACCCTCACAGTACTGTACAGTGTGCACTAGACCATCACAGTACTGTACAGTGTGTATTAGACCCTCACAGTACTATACAGTGTGTATTAGACCCTCACAGTACTACACAGTGGGTACTAGACCCTCACAGTACTGTACAGTGTGTACTAGACCCTCACAGTACTATACAGTGGGTACTAGACCCTCACAGTACTATACAGTGTGTACTAGACCCTCACAGTACGGTACAGTGTATTAGACCCTCACAGTACTGTACAGTGAGTATTAGACCCTCACAGTACTACACAGTGTGTATTAGACCCTCACAGTACTACACAGTGTGTACAGAGTGCTTACAGGGTACATGTTGTTGATGGTTTTGTTCTGTAATGTTTTACTGTAGTGGTATTGCAGCC
>CM030187.1:17693985-17718985 GCA_017639675.1 Aplochiton taeniatus
AACAATGGCCACCTACTGTCTCTTTCCAAGTCTGTTGCGCCTGGCTTTGCGAGCCTACGTCAGCATTTAAGCACAATTGGTTCAACGTGTTTTGTGCTGCCTGTCATGATTGCTATGCACAGCAATGACATTCGAGAAGAAAGGTAATTACCTAACACGTTTTGATTCTTATGAACACTGAACATAATATATTCATGGTTTTAGCCTTTGTTGTAAGCTAATGGTTGCTCACTAGGTCGATATAGAGCTAGTAGTATCGACTCATTTTATAAGATTGGAACATGGAAAGCTCACACATTTTTGGTGACTCGTTACAACTCTGGTAAATGTGTACGTATACAAAAATTATTACAGTAATACAGTTTTTCTCCATTGCTTACACACTATAACTGAGCCTATTAACAAATCTGCCCAGACCAAGACAGATCCATTAGCCAAACCTATAAACAAACATAATTCAGATCTGTTGAACTGTTTATAAAAAGCTGTACACACAAACCCCTTCATACAGTGGGGCCAAAAAGTATTTAGTCAGCCACTGATTGTGCAAGTTCTCCTACTTAGAAAGATGAGAGAGGTCTGTCATTTTCATCATAGGTACACTTCAACTATGAGAGACAAAAATGAGAAAAAAAATCCAGGAAATCACATTGTAGGATTTTTAAAGAATTTATTTGTAAATGATGGTGGAAAATAAGTATTTGGTCACCCACAAACAAGCAAGATTTCTGGCTCTCACAGACCTGTAACTTCTTCTTTAAGAGCTCTTCTGTCCTCCACTCGTTACCTGTATTAATGGAACCTGTTTGACCTCATCATCTGTATAAAAGACACCTGTCCACAGCCTCAAACAGTCAGACTCCAAACTCAACCATGGCCAAGACCAAAAAGCTGTCGAAGAACACCAGGAAGAAAATTGTAGACCTGCACCAGGCTGGGAAGAGTGAATCTGCAATAGGCAAGCAGGTTGGTGTGAATAGATCAACTGTGGGAGCAATTGTAAGAAAATGGAAGACATACAAGACCATTGATAATCTCCCTCGATCTGGGGCCCCACGCAAGATCTCATCCCGTGGGGTCAAAATGATCATGAGAACGGTGAGCAAAAATCTCAGAACTACACGGAGGGACCTGATGAATGACCTGCAGAGAGCTGGGACCAACGTAACAAAGGCTACCATCAGTAACACACTACGCCGAGAGGGACTCAAATCCTGCAGTGCCGGGCGTGTCCCCCTGCTTAAGCCAGTACATGTCCAGGCCCGTCTGAAGTTTGCCAGAGAGCATATGGATGATCCAGAAGAGGATTGGGAGAATATCATGTAGTCAGATGAAACCAAAATAGAACTTTTTGGTAAAAACTCAAATCGTCGTGTTTGGAGGAAGAAGAATGCTGAGTTGCATCCCAAGAACACCATACCTACTGTGAAGTATGGGGGTGGAAACATCATGCTTTGGGGCTGTTTTACTGCAAAGGGGACAGGACGACTGATCCGTGTTAAGGGAAGAATGAACGGGGCCATGTGAGATTTTAAGCCAAAACCTCCTTCCATCAGTGAGAGTATTGAAGATGGAACGTGGCTGGGTCTTCCAGCATGACAATGATCCCAAACACACCGCTCGGGCAATGAAGGAGTGGCTCCGTAAAAAGCATTTCAAGGTCCTGGAGTGGCCTAGCCATTCGCCAGACCTCAACCCCATAGAACATTTGTGGAGGGAGTTGAAAGTCCGTGTTACCCAGCGACAGCCCCAAAACATGACTGCTCTAGAGGAGATCTGCATGGAGGAATGGGCCAAAATACCAGCTACAGTGTGTGCAAACCTGGTGAAGACTTACAGGAAACGTTTGACCTCTGTCATTGCCAACAAAGGTTATGTTACAAAGTATTGAGTTGAACTTTTGTTATTGACCAAATACTTATTTTCCACCATCATTTACAAATAAATTCTTTAAAAATCCTACAATGTGATTTTCTGGATTTTTTTTCTCATTTTTGTCTCTCATAGTTGAAGTGTACCTATGATGAAAATGACAGACCTCTCTCATCTTTCTAAGTAGGAGAACTTGCACAATCAGTGGCTGACTAAATACTTTTTGGCCCCACTGTATATCACTGGCTGCACTATGTGCTCATTTAGAATGGCATTTAACATCATCAACTCATGTCTTCACCACTGGAACCGCAGTTACTAATAATGATGTCTGTCTGTCTGTGTGTGTCTGTGTGTGTGTGTGTGTGTGTGTGTGTGTGTGTGTGTGTGTGTGTGTGTGTAGGTATTTGAGGAGTTTGTGAAGGCCAGGATGCAGCAGGAGAACAGGGAGAAGAGGAGCAGACTGCTGCAGGCCAAAGAAGACTTCAGAGTTCTGCTGGAAGAGGCAGGGGTCACTGGCAGGTAACCTTTCACCTCTGACCCCTTGATGGTGGGGATTAGGATGATACAACCAGGAAGGAAACTCTGTTCTCCTGTCGTCTGTGATATGATGTGATGTGATGTGATGTGATGTGATGTGATGTGTGTGTGTGTGTGTGTGTGTGTGTGTGTGTGTGTGTGTGTGTGTGTGTGTGTGTGTGTGTGTGTGTGTGTGTGTGTGTGTGTGTGTGTGTGTGTGTGTGCAGGAGCAGCTTTAGGGAGTTCAGCGAGCGCTGTGGTCAGGATCCTCGGTTCCAAAAGCTCCAGAAGAGGAAGGACAAGGAGACCATCTTCAATCATTACATCATCAACCTGCGCCGCAGGGAGAGGGAGAACAGGCCCCGCCTCCACAGGATGAAGTGAGAGGAGAAGAACAGGAAGGAGGAGGAGCAGCTCTGTAATCATACAGAACCTCTTAGGAACACTGAGGGACATTCCAGAACCCACAGAATAATAATAATAATACATTTAATTATTACACTATTTACTAAGAGGTTCTTAGTCATACAGAACCTCTTAGGAACACAGGGACATTCCAGAACCCACAAAATAATAATAGTAATACATTTAATTATTACACTATTTACTAAGAGGTTCTTAGTCATACAGAACCTCTTAGGAACACAGGGACATTCCAGAACCCACAAAATAATAATAGTAATACATTTAATTATTACACTATTTACTAAGAGGTTCTTAGTCATACAGAACCTCTTAGGAACACTGAGGGACATTCCAGAACCCACAAAATAATAATAGTAATACATTTAATTATTACACTATTTACTAAGAGGTTCTTAGTCATAAAGAACCTCTTAGAAACACCGAGGGACATTCCAGAACCCACAAAATAATAATAGTAATACATTTAATTATTACACTATTTACTAAGAGGTTCTTAGTCATACAGAACCTCTTAGAAACACTGAGGGACATTCCAGAACCCACAAAATACCTGGGGAGAAAAACAGAAGAGGATTTCCACTGCAATACTGAACCGGACCAGAAGACTGGAGTGTGTGTGTGTGTGTGTGTGTGTGTGTGTGTGTGTGTGTGTGTGTGTGTGTGTGTGTGTGTGTGTGTGTGTGTGTGTGTGTGTGGTAAATCAGACAGTACTACGTAGTATCTTTCTGCCTGTCTCAGTGTAAAACTTGTCCTATCCCTCATAGTGACCTACTGTTAGAGACCACAGGTCTTTGAGTCAGACTTTAAAGTGTATGTCATGTAAATGTCCATCTCTTTTCTGGTGCCATGGTGTCATAATACTGTCAGCCAATCACAGCATGCCCAGGGAGGATCCTGAGGTGCTGATTGGGCAGCTCTCGGACTAGCACCTGCGTATTGGTGTATTTTAGTACTGTGGTGTGTGGACAAATAAAACTGTTTACACTCTCCTCTTTTTCCCAGGGTTAGTGTGTGTGTTTGTTCAGTAGTGTTAGTGTTAGGCTTAGCTTAGTGTATGTGTGTGTGTTCAGTAGTGTTAGGCTTAGTGTGTAAGTGTGTGTGTGTGTGTGTGTGTGGTCAGTAGTGTTAGGCTTAGCGTGTGTGTGTGTGTGTGTTCAATAGTGTCAGTGAGTGTGTGTGTGTGTTCAATAGTGTTAGTGTGTGTGTGTGTGTGTGTTCAGTAGTGCTAGTTAGTGTGTGTTCAGTAGTGTTAGTGTGCGTGCGTGTGTGTGTGTGTGTGTGCAGTAGTGTTAGTTAGTGTGTGTGTTCAGTAGTGTTAGTGTGTGTGTGTGTTCAGTAGTGTTAGTGTGTGTGTGTGTGTGTGTGTGTGTGTGTGTGTGTTTAGTAGTGTTGGGCTGTAATCTGTCCACCTCCCTCTCCTCTCTGTTAGGTTCACTTGTATGTTAAAGGGGAGACACTTCGTTTTTCATGAACTGCTAGCGAGTCCTTTATTAAACCTCCAACACCTTATCACCCGTTACTGTTATATCACCTATCACTCTGACCCCTACTGGTCAAACACAGTTATTATTATATCACCTATCACGCTGACCCCTACTGGTCAAACACAGTTATTATTATATCACCTATCACTCTGACCCCTACTGGTCAAACACAGTTACTATTATTTCACCTATCACGCTGACCCCTACTGGTCAAACACAGTTATTATTATATCACCTATCACTCTGACCCCTACTGGTCAAACACAGTTATTATTATATCACCTATCACGCTGACCCCTACTGGTCAAACACAGTTATTATTATATCAACTATCACGCTGACCCCTACTGGTCAAACACAGTTATTATTATATCACCTATCACGCTGACCCCTACTGGTCAAACACAGTTATTATTATATCACCTATCACTCTGACCCCTACTGGTCAAACACAGTTATTATTATATCACCTATCACTCTGACCCCTACTGGTCAAACACAGTTATTATTATATCACCTATCACTCTGACCCCTACTGGTCAAACACAGTTATTATTATATCACCTATCACTCTGACCCCTACTGGTCAAACACAGTATGTTCCACCATCCAATCATTACACTCTCTCTCTCTCTGTCTCTCTCTCTCTCTCTCTCTCTGTCTCTCTCTCTGCGTCTCTCTCTCTGTCTCTCTCTCTCTCTCTCTGTCTCTCTCTCTGCCTCTCTCTCTCTCTCTCTCCTTCCCTTTCTCCCTCTCCCCTTCCCTTCCTCCCTCTCTCCCCCCTCTCTCTCTCTCTCCCTCTCCCTCCCTCCCTCTCTCCTTCCCTCCCTCTCCTCTAAACCACCTAGTCTCTTGATATCTTCACACATCAATACTTTGATTACCATGATGATACGCTCACAGCTCACACACATACTTACACACAGTGTCACACTCTCAAACACAAACACCTACACCGTCAAATTCTGTCAGACACACACACACACACACACACACATTGTCACCCTCTCAAACACACAATCCACTCAATATAGTTATGAGTCTCTTGGAGCCTGGAGGTGAATACTGATGAGTGTTCTAATGTTAATGCAATGAAGACCAATAATCCAGACACTGACAGTGTAACCCAACCCTTGTCTCATTCTGAACTTGCCCAATAACTGTCTGTCTGTCTCACCGTCTACCTGTCTCACTGTCTGTCTGCTTGTCTGTCTCTCTGTCTGTCTCTGTCGGCCTGCCTGCCTGTCTCTCTGTCTCATTCCTGTGTACAGGACACTATATTGACCAAGAGTAGCTCATACAACCCTTCATTACAAGAGAGGCTGTGCAGGTCATAGTCCAAGGTTAGTGTTAGTCCCCATAGCTCCACCCAGCTCCAATCAGCTTCAATCACCTCCACCCAGCTCCACTCAGCTCTACTCAGCTCCACTCAGCTCCACCCAGCTCCAATCTGCTCCAATCAGCTCCACTCAGCTCCAATCTGCTCCAATCAGCTCCACCCAGCTCCAATCAGCTCCACCCAGCTCAAACCAGCTCCACCCAGCTCCAATCAGCTCCACCCAGCTCCAACCAGCTCCACCCAGCTCCACCCAGCTCCAATCAGCTCCACCCAGCTCCAACCAGCTCCAACCAGCTCCAACCAGCTCCAACCAGCTCCATATCTCCACATGGGTTGCCATTGCCACGCTGTAAAGCGAGGACTCTGGGGTTGTCTGTTCTTTTTCTTTAGAAATAACAGATTTATCATCGGAGAATCATTGTAATTATTGAAATGTTGATGCTGGTTATATCGCCTCTAATAGTTTTAAATTCAGCTCTCAAAGATAGTTTTTTTCATTCGCTATTTAATCACTAACGGACATTCAAACCTACTCACGTTACGTTATGTTAGATAATTTGTTTCACCGGCTAGCCGTTGTTGGCTAGGAGTTACTGTTGCTGGGACTAGTTTTGCCTGTCAGCTAGTCTCAATGCCTCAGCACCATGGGTACCATCCCCCCCTCATACCTCAGCACCATGGGTACCATCCCCCCCTCATACCTCAGCACCATGGGTACCATCCCCCCTCATGCCTCAGCACCATGGGTACCATCCCCCCTCATACCACAGCATCATGGGTACCATCCCCCCTCATACCTCAGCACCATGGGTACCATCCCCCCTCATACCTCAGCACCATGGGTACCATCCCCCCTCATACCTCAGCACCATGGGTACCATCACCCCCTCATACCTCAGCATCATGGGTACCATCCCCCCTCATACCTCAGCACGATGGGTGTTCAGCTGCTCTGCACCCAGGCTCTGGAACTCCCTCCCCCCACTCCTCTGACAGTCTGACACTGTCATCTTTCAAGTCACGCCTAAAAACTAATTTATTCAAATTGGCTTACTTTAATGCTCCCTTGTATTATCTATAATTTTCCTCTGTAGTTCCCTACCATACACACTTTTATATTGCTATGCTACTCCTATTTTCTTGATCTGTTTATTGTAAGGTGACCTTGGGTGTCTTGAAAGGCGCCCTCAAATTAAATGTATTATTATTATATCCATATCAAAGTAAATGCTGGACGATGCAAACACACCACACAAATGCACACACACTCTGCCAGTCCGACTGAATATCTAATGGCTGCAGATCGCCTGTCACTTGTAAGGGCCAGATTTGGGCATCCTAACGGATGTTGAAGTCTGAGCTGTTGTTCAGATGTGAGGGAAGGGTCAGAGTGAAGGCCAGAGCACCAAAGAGAGAACATGTGCCTCTCTGAGTCACTGAAGGCTAGTGTTGTCTGTTGTTAGTCATCACAATACGAGTTGGCATACGTGTCCTTTTTCATACTGTGAGGTAACACGTGATCCCCCTTGACCAATGGCATGATTTGTTTAGTTTAGACCGATATTCACGTTTCCACCTTGTCAAAAAATCAGAACTTACTATGTCGTTAGAGTGAACTCACTGTAGTAATATCTCAGTGTACAGACTTGCACTCTGTACTCATTAATAAAATTGTACTTTGATTATTGCCTGAAGTCTCATCTCCTTTAATGGGTTGTTTTCTGCATAAACCTGAAAATTTCCATTACACACTCCAGTGGACACTCACACTGTGTACACAGCCCAAAAGTGCGACTGTGGCTCCAACACTGGAACCTGGAGCATTCTCAACCAGTCAGCAGAGCAACACTGCCACCTCGTGGTCACATGCAATACTGCACAAAGCAAAGATGACATGGGGTTGGCCTGTCTGTCTCCTTCTCTCCCTCCTTCTTCTGTAAATACTCTATCTGTCCATCCATTCCTATCTATTTCCATCACTCCTCCTTCTCTCCATCCATCTCTCTTCTCGTATCTGTCCATCCATTCCTATCTATTTCCATCACTCCTCCTTTTCTCCATCCATCTCTCTTCTCGTATCTGTCCATCCATTCCTATCTATTTCCATCACTCCTCCTTCTCTCCATCCATCTCTCTTCTCGTATCTGTCCATCCTTCTTTCTCTTCATCTTAAGCAGTATCCGCAAGACACTAGCTATCCTTCTTGTAAAAAGGGTCAGTAGTCCTGAGAACAGTACCATCTCTCTCTCTCTTTAAAACACATTACAGTCCTTAGATCAGTCATAACTCCATCTCTCTCTCTCTTTAGAACACATTACAGTCCTGAGATCAGTCATAACTCCATCTCTCTCTCTCTTTAGAACACATTACAGTCCTAAGATCAGTCATCTCTGTCTCTCTCTCTCTCTCTCTCTCTCTCCAAAACAAACAGCAAATTTCTAAGCAAAATGCAAATCCTCCATACAAATGATTGCATCTCACAAGCTGTATGCGCATTTCAGTGGAACATGGTGGCAGCATAGACATCTATAGGCTAACATGTTACCTTATTAGAGTGGACAGGACAGGACAAGTGGACAGGAATTAGTATGTGAGAGGAGCAAGGGAGGTTCTGGGCGTTCTGAGCATCAATGGGCCACCTCTGGGTGAGTTATGATGATTAGAGCTCTTCTTAAAAAAATAAAAATAAGTGCTCTCAGTCAGGCTGCAAACTTTGCCACTGAGGCTAATATGCAGTGCTCTCTGTAAATAGTTAGTTAGTCAAAGATGCGTTAAGTATGAATAAATTATGTCAATAAATATGTTCCAAAGTTTATTTTGCAATCAATTGTAATTGATATTCACGCTTACCGCAGTGCGTGCACCACCCGGGTCCTAGGTAGTCTATAACAAAAACTTTCCCCTGCTGCTCGTAGAGGAAACACTGGCCCAAATCCAATCCCGTAAAGCTGCCGACTTCTCCTCGACGTGAACGTGCACCGCCATGTTAAGTGTCATTCCAATCGGTTATAAGCAAAGAACGAGAGGCTACATGTCACCTTCTATGCGTCCTCCAGCGAAGGAGGCATCAAAGCGGACCTTCAACTGAATCTGCCCCAGAATTCTTTACAATGAATGACGACTTTACCACAGATGCAACATCGTTTGAGAAATGGCAGACAAATGTGTATATAAATGTAGGCCTAAGTACCATAAGTAGCCTATTTGAAAAAGTTGTTTTTAGATGTTCCTAATAATCGAACGTTTCATTTGAAGTTATTGTTCAGTTATGATATGGTCTAAACAGGAAATCCTGTTTTTTCTATAGATTTTGCTAGCTATTGCATGCTGTAAATGTAGCTCTTTCACCGTAAATGATCAGTTTAGTGTACATATCCAAGGTCTCGCAGTTACTTCTGTAACTGTTTGACTGACTTATTTTTGCTGGCAGTGGTGCCCGCAGAAAACTTTCTTTAGGGGGGCCTAATTGGGCCAGTTATAATTTTAGAGTGGCACACCAAACATCGCTCAAGTTTTTGCTCATGATATGCAATACACAGTCCTGTAGAAGCGCCGGCCATTAAACAGTGCAACACCCATGTGCGTTCAATTGATAGTTTCTCAAGGATAGAAATGTAGCCGATACATACAGAATCTTAAGTTAAAAAAGGGGGGAAAAGCATGGGCCGTGGGGTGGCCGGTACGTTTTGTTGGGTAGCACGTGCCACCCCAGGCTACCCCTTGGGGGTGCCACTGCTTGCTGGAGGTGAAGGGGATCGAGTCGGTTCCTATTGAAATTTATAATTTCCACTTCACCTCTCCATCAAGTGGCCACTCGATGACGAGAATAAAACGTCACCCAAGTGGCCACTCTCGGAGGAACATTCATGAAGTAGCCTTTTAAACCCAATTGGAATCGGCCCACTGTTGTGACAAAGGGGCGGAAGTGCAGAACGCATGACAGCAACCCCAACGACAATGCGCACACCAACAAGTAACTATTAGCGTCGACAAACAAGCAATATGGTTACTAAATGGTATTATTAGATTGGCACAGCGGCCTACTAAACATATAGGCTATGTGCACAAATGTAGGCCTACAAGCCTACGTGCCAAATCGCTAAGTAGGTAAAATTAGATTGACCAGTAATTCTGCATAAATGAACGTTTTCCTAAAGAATCCTTACAAAACAGTGGCAGCTATGGCAAGAAGAAAATCGGTTGGCACAGAGGCCTATTAGATTTAATATAACTTACCTTTGGATATCGCATAAACTATAAAAGCTAAGTTCATCCAACCTCGCAACGATGCTCTGCTCACTATTTGCTTGGCATCTGATACATAACATGAACCAACTGGCTAGCTAGCTAGTTTAGCTGCATTTATTCCCCGCATGCCTATTTTAAGTACCCCTACAGCGGGCAGAACTGATCATAAAGTTAGCAAATACAAATCTCACTAGTTATTTAGTTTATTTATTTGCAGATGCAGCAAAATTCTGAAAGGCCTAAAGAACAGTCGAACTTCATGATAGAGAAACAGGACAGGCTGTGTAAACCTCTTTATTGAAAATGGGTTATTCAGTATTAGCAGCTGTTTAATAGGAGCAGAATGTAGAGGAGGCGTATGTAGGGCTAAGTGGGGTATGTAGGGGTGAGTGGGGTATGTAGGGGTGAGCGGAGTATGGAGGGGTGAGTGGGGTATGTAGGGGTAAGGGGGGTATGTAGGGGTGAGTGGGGTATGTAAGGGTAAGGGGGTATGTAGGGGTGAGGGGGGTATGCAGGGGTGAGGGGGGTATGTAAGGGTGAGGGGGGTATGTAAGGGTGAGGGGGGTATGTATGACCCAGTTTATTTCACTCGCCCTTCCTCTGTCAATTCCTGTGGCAACAGGAAACAGGACCATTGTACTTTAAGAATCTTTCCTCCACTTCCTGTGTTCAAGACCAGCAGCTCTTTGATTGGTTGCCTTGATACAAGGAGGAGCTGGTCTGAGCATGTGCTGTGTCGTGCGATTGCAGGCTGGTTGTCATGGTAACTGGTGTCTAGGACTCGCCCCTCAGGACTGCTGTCAAATCACCACTCTCCTTCAGCTCCTAAACATGAGTACATATACAGGGATGAGGAGAGGAGAGGAGAGGAGAGGAGAGGAGAGGAGAGGAGAGGAGAGGAGAGGAGAGGAGCTTCACCTTCACAATGTCCAGTCCTCCAATCAGCTCTCCCTTCACATAGAGCTGAGGATATGTTGGCCAATTAGAATAGGTCTTTAAACCCTGACGAATCTACAGAGACAACAGAGAATCTTTAGTTAGATTATAATGTGTGTGTGTGTGTGGGGGGGGGGGGGGGGGGGGACAAGAGAGTCAATCATTTCCTGTCCCTAGCATTTAACCTCTATAGGGTAAGCAACAAGTGGCAAATGTATCCAGCTTCCAAGCCTTATTTTTCATTTGGGTCCGAATCCTGCAAATGAGCAAGTTTAAAATATAACTCATTGTCATGTACTTTTGCTTGAACACAGCAATAGCTATATGGTGCTTTCCCATGTAGCTGCAATGCTACCCATGCTAAATGCACTAGTTTAGTTGGGCACGTTGATATTCAATACTTTGCTTTGGCACTGCTCGTAGTTTGTGTGCGTACTGTTTTGTTGTGAAGAAATCTTTCCTCTTTTTAGTTGTGTTTGGTTTATTATTCCCCTCTATAGTTTTTGATGTGCTATTTCATTTATTACGAATCTCTACAGCGTTAGGCTTAAGTTCCAGTTTAGGTTTGTAACACTTAGCGCCAGGGTTCTTGAGTTAGAAGTCATTCCCTCTAAGCTATCTCACATAGATTTCTAGCAAAAGGTTAGCATTGTAGCTAAACGAGAAAACGCCATTACTCAAAAACAAGCGAAATGGATGTAAGAACTATCTGGACGAGACATGACATGGAATTAGGTTACACTTTGCAAAGAGTAAACAATTTTAAAGCCTGTTCCAAACGCTTAAACTAAAACATTTACAGGGCGAGGCCTGCAGCCTGAAAAACTTTTGTTAACTTAGTGCTCCGCTCGCCAAATAAAACGAAATAAGTTAAGCATAAAGCTTAACTCTTATATTGAAACATTTAATTAATACTGACTTTTTTTTTTTTTTTAAATGTATAAAAAGATGTAGTGGAATTTCATTAACTTATCACGGTATCCATGATAAGGCCAAATCCATATCATGACACAATCTCATACCGGTACATCGCCCACCCCTAGTGTGTGTGTGAAAGTGTGTTCGTGATAAGAGAGTGTGTGTGTGTGTGCCTCTAACCTCTTCATCTTGCAGGATATCAAACGTGTCGTAATCCACCCTGAAACCACAACAGGTCATTTGATAAAATAGGTGTGTATGTGTGTGTGTGTGTGTGTGTGTGTATTTATTTTCTCACCCAGTGCTGTTCATGATCTCCAGGATCTGTCGGCTGAAGCCACACTTTGCTGCCTGGAAGTCACAAACACACCACACCATATCATTCAGGATGACTGACAGACACACACACACACACACACACACACACACACACACACACACACACACACACACTTCAGGATGACAAACAAACAGACACACACACACAATTCAGGATGACATACAGACACACACACACATACAGGCAGGCAGATAGAAAGGCAGACAGACAGACAGGCAGGCAGACACATAGACAGAGACAGTCAGACAGACACAGACAGACAGCCTACCTCTTTGTTGCCTTTCATGAACAGCATGACAGGACTCTGATTGATGACCAGCTTCAGTCTGTAACACACACACACACACACACACACACACACACACACACACACCTTAAGCCTCCTACTGTCAGCACTTGAAAATGGTCCGGGGGATACAGCTGCCAGTTAATGAGACACTCCGACCTCAAAACTCACTTTTTAATGATCTAAGCTAACTAGCTCATGCACACTAGTAGTAGCTTTGAACTCCGTAAATGCAATTCATATATTTTTTTATGAAAGTAGCTTTCAATTCCAATGTTTCGTATTCAATTTTAATCTAGTGGTACAGCGCAAAGTATAAGCTAGCCTTATTGGCCTGAGAAGACCCCTGGTATGGTTATTTTTAAATAAATTGATTTGGATGAAATAAGATTATATTAACTCTTGTAACACAAACCAATTGATTGAACAAATAAAAACATTGAAGTAATGTAATCAGAGACTTGTTGTATACTAACACATTATCACTGGGTGCTGGGTAGCCTGGTGCTGCCAGCACTACACCAGCGCTTTCTGGTGAATGTAGGGTACCACATCACCTCAGCTCCCTGATTATTATTTATGTGTTTGTGGCGCTGCTCAAATACTTTCTGCCTTGTTCCCCAGTGACAAGCCCTTGAACCTCTTCAGTGACTGATGTGCCAACAACCACTCAAACGTATTAGACAAAGTGATGGATGGTATCCAGACGGCAAACATGGGACAAACTGTGCTTCTTTATCCTTGCGTTTCAGTGACAGCTTATTCACACACGCCAATAAAGTATTTGAAAAACTATGAAAACTAAATATATAATCTTTCTTTCATTGGAAATACCCTAATTGGGTACCCTAACCTTCTGAATAGAGTAATTCAAAACATATCTTCCGGGAAAAAAAGTATTCTTCATTTGTAAACAATTTCAGCATGTTTTCTAACATAGCCAAAATATGTAGTAATTACGGCCATTATACAATTTGGCGCTCAAGTGATTATTTAATCATTATTGGACATATTAATAGGATTGTTTTATAAGGCTGTATTGGCAAGGGTCAACCTTAACTTGCATATTGTCAAATAGAAGCAGGAGGAGAGGCCTATGCAGAAAAATGCAGGATGAGTGACAGGTGGAAAAGAAGCCGTATGCTTATTTTAACTTATTTATTTAATAAGTGCTCTGTCTGTCTGTCTGTATGTCAGTGTATGTCTGTCAGTGTCTGGGGGAATGGTGGACACGAACAATTAAAGGCCGGCCCCCAAAACAGAACCTAGAACTAACTTAGTAAACTAACTAGAACTAACTTAGTAAACTAACTAGAACTAACTTAGTAACTAACTAGAACTAACTTAGTAAACTAAGTTTAGGTGTGGAAAAAAACACGTTTAGCGTTTATATCTTATATCCTTTGGAGGTGTTTGGTTTATTGAAAGGGGGGTCCTGGGTGGGTGTTACCTGTGCTCCAGAGTGACAGTCTTGGGACAGGTGTTTTGCAGCTCCCCAGACTCAGCCAGCTCCTACACACACCCACACACACCCACACAGACACAGACGGTTAAACCTTGTCCGTTTTTTTTTGTGTGTATATCATAAAAGCCATTAGAAAACCTTAATCACATTCTTCAATAACTGGGGCTGTAAACGGGTTTTCAGAGTTCTCTAAATACTGCTAAACTGTGCTGGTTTTACGAGATGTCATCATTGTCCCACTTTCCACCTTGCTGGTTTAACTTGTACACCACGGCGCAAACATGCCAATGTGTTATGTTTACCTCATAAGTTATTGTTTATCCGGCTTTTGTTAACATTATTAACGGTTGTTTATTATAGCAACGTTTAATAGACTAATTGTGCACATCCCTAACAAACTTGCAAGAATGCTGTTAAGTAAAATATGGCACAACCTTTGCTTAAAGGCATTTGAAAGTGCTTTTAAACAAAAAGGGAATCAGGCTGTATAGGAGTGTTGAATTAACAAACATGAACTAAATAAAAAAAGAAATCTGTTATTATTTAAATAAACTAAGAGTTACCTAAAAATGTAATGGTAATCAAAGTGCATGCTTATACCTAGTGAGCGAATGCATTGCACATTGCTACACCTCCCCAACATCTTCACGTCACAATGTTCCAGCAGGTAAACATCGCCATGTGGGTTTGAACCCTAACCTACACACACTGATACAGTAGATGACTCAGTAGCAGCTGATTGGTTGTAGTGTGGTTACAGCGTAACAGCTGATTGGTTGTAGTGTGGTTACAGCATAGCAGCTAATTAGATGTAGTGTGGTTACAACATAATAATAATAATAATAATAATAATAGTAAATTGTATTTATATAGTGCTTTTCTGAGACCCAAAGACACTTCCCATTGTAAACAGAAAACATGGCAACACAAAATGACGCAGAAAGAGGGAGAACCAAAGAGCAACATCAGTTCAAACTAAGTTAGGGAGAACCAAAGAGCAACATCAGTTCAAACTAAGTTAGGGAGAACCAAAGAGCAACATCAGTTCAAACTAAGTTAGGGAGAACCAAAGAGTAACATCAGTTCAAACTAAGTTAGGGAGAACCAAAGAGCAACATCAGTTCAAACTAAGTTAGGGAGAACCAAAGAGCAGCATCAGTTCAAACTAAGTTAGGGAGAACCAAAGAGCAACATCAGTTCAAACTAAGTTAGGGAGAACCAAAGAGCAACATCAGTTCAAACTAAGTTAGGGAGAACCAAAGAGAAACATCAGTTCAAACTAAGTTAGGGAGAAGCAAAAAGGACAGAATGGAAATGCTCCTGATTGGTAGATCACCTTGAGGATGTCCAGCCCACCCAGTAGCTCTCCGTTGGTGTAGAACTGAGGGAAGGTTGGCCAATTGGAAAAGAGCTTAAGACCTTGACGCACTTCCTCATCTGATAGGATGTCAAAACTACTGAACTTGATAGAATGGTCCTTTAAGAGCTGAACGATCTGTCTGCTGAAACCTAGAGGAGATGTCATAGGTCACACCACACAGTCTAAACACAGGGCAGGGTCAGGGGGGAGAGGTCAGAGGTCACACAACACAGTCTAAACACAGGGCAGGCTCAGGGGGGAGAGGTCAGAGGTCACACCACAGTCTAAACACAGGGCAAGGTCAGGGGGGAAAGGTCAGAGGTCACACCACAGTCTTAACACAGGTCAGGGGTCAGAGTTCGTACCACAGCGAGGCTCCTGAGGAGAACCCTTCATGAAGAGCATGCATGGAGCAGAGTTGATCAGCCTCTTCAAACGCTCATTCAGATCCTCCTCTGGAGCGCCACCTAGAGGTCACACAACACACATACCTTGATCTGGTGCCTGTGTCTGAAGTCTGTGTGTGTTTTTACTAGGTATTTGTGGTGTGTGTGTGTGTGTGTGTGTGTGTGTGTGTGTGTGTGTGTGTGCTGCCTCACCCTTGGGCCCGCCCTGCCCCCCTGCCGATTCAGAGAGTTTCTGGACCTTCTTGGTCAATTCAGGAGCATGAGCACCATCCAGCCGCTCTACCTTCTCCCCTGCCTGCAACAACGACACCTTTAGTGCCGTTGATGTGCTAGGGAGAGGGTTAAACACCACAGCCTAACCCCAACCATATCACCATAAAAAGAAAGACTTATGGACCCTTAAGGCCTACCTTGAAGAAAAGGAATGTTGGAACGGAAGTGATCTCAAACTTCTCCGACACCTCTGGCACCACCTCCGCCTCCAACTAGACAATAGGGGAACAGTCAATGCACGTGTGTGTGTGTGTGTGTGTGTGTGTGTGTGTGTGTGTGTGTGTGTGTACATACTTTGATTAAAGTGGGTGTGTGTGTATATATATATATATATATATATATATATATATATATATATATATATATATATATATATATATATATATATATATATATATATATATATATATATATATATATATATATATATATATATATATATATATATATATATATATACACACACAGTGGGGCCAAAAAGTATTTAGTCAGCCACTGATTGTGCAAGTTCTCCTACTTAGAAAGATGAGAGAGGTCTGTCATTTTCATCATAGGTACACTTCAACTATGAGAGACAAAAATTTGAAAAAAAATCCAGGAAATCACATTGTAGGATTTTTAAAGAATTTATTTGTAAATGATGGTGGAAAATAAGTATTTGGTCAATAACAAAAGTTCAACTCAATACTTTGTAACATAACCTTTGTTGGCAATGACAGAGGTCAAACGTTTCCTGTAAGTCAACACCAGGTTTGCACACACTGTAGCTGGTATTTTGGCCCATTCCTCCATGCAGATCTCCTCTAGAGCAGACATGTTTTGGGGCTGTCGCTGGGCAACACAGACTTTCAACTCCCTCCACAAATTTTCTATGGGGTTGAGGTCTGGAGTCTGGCTAGGCCACTCCAGGACCTTGAAATGCTTTTTACGGAGCCACTCCTTTCTTTGCCCGAGCGGTGAGTTTGGGATCATTGTCATGCTGGAAGACCCAGCCACGTTCCATCTTCAATGCTCTCACTGATGGAAGGAGGTTTTGGCTTAAAATCTCACGATACATGGCCCCGTTCATTCTTCCCTTAACACGGATCAGTCGTCCTGTCCCCTTTGCAGTAAAACAGCCCCAAAGCATGATGTTTCCACCCCCATGCTTCACAGTAAGTATGGTGTTCTTGGGATACAACTCAGCATTCTTCTTCCTCCGAACACGACGAGTTGAGTTTTTACCAAAAAGTTCTATTTTGGTTTCATCTGACCACATGATATTCTCCCAATCCTCTTCTGGATCATCCATATGCTCTCTGGCAAACTTCAGACGGGCCTGGACACGTACTGGCTTAAGCAGGGGGACACGCCTGGCACTGCAGGATTTGAGTCCCTCTCGGCGCAGTGTGTTACTGATGGTAGCCTTTGTTACTTTGGTCCCAGCTCTCTCCAGGTCATTCAGGTCCCTCCGTGTAGTTCTGGGATTTTTGCTCACCGTTCTCATGATCATTTTGACCCCACGGGATGAGATCTTGCGTGGGGCCCCAGATCGAGGGAGATTATCAATGGTCTTGTATGTCTTCCATTTTCTTACAATTGCTCCCACAGTTGATCTATTCACACCAACCTGCTTGCCTATTGCAGATTCACTCTTCCCAGCCTGGTGCAGGTCTACAATTTTCTTCCTGGTGTCCTTCGACAGCTCTTTGGTCTTGGCCATGGTTGAGTTTGGAGTCTGACTGTTTGAGGCTGTGGACAGGTGTCTTTTATACAGATGACGAGGTCAAACAGGTTCCATTAATACAGGTAACGAGTGGAGGACAGAAGAGCTTCTTAAAGAAGAAGTTACAGGTCTGTGAGAGCCAGAAATCTTGCTTGTTTGTGGGTGACCAAATACTTATTTTCCACCATAATTTACAAATAAATTCTTTAAAAATCCTACAATGTGATTTCCTGGATTTTTTTTTCTCATTTTTGTCTCTCATAGTTGAAGTGTACCTATGATGAAAATGACAGACCTCTCTCATCTTTCTAAGTAGGAGAACTTGCACAATCAGTGGCTGACTAAATACTTTTTGGCCCCACTGTATATGTACGTATTTAGATAAAAATGTTGTGTTTGTGTACGTACTTTGACTTAAGTGTTGTTTGTGCGTACGTATTTGAATGAAGGTGGTGTGTGTGTACGTATTTGAATGAAGGTGGTGTGTGTACGTACTTTGAATTAAGTGTTGTTTGTGTGTACGTCTTTCAATTAAGGTGGTGTGTGTGTACGTATTTGAATGAAGGTGGTGTGTGTGTACGTACTTTGAATGAAGGTGGTGTGTGTGTACGTACTTTGAATGAATGTAGTGTGTGTGGGTACGTACTTTGAATTAAGGTGGTGTGTGTGTACGTATTTTAATGAAGGTGGTGTGTGTGTGTACGTACTTTGAATGAAGGTGGTGTGTACGTATTTTGAATTAAGTGTTGTTTGTGTGTACGTATTTCAATGAAGGTGGTGTGTGTATACGTACTTTGAATGAAGGTGGTGTGTGTGTACGTACTTTGAATGAAGGTGGTGTGTGTGTGTGTACGTACTTTGAATGAATGTAGTGTGTGAGTACGTACTTTGAATGAAGGTGGTGTGTGTGTACGTATTTGAATGAAGGTGGTGTGTGTGTGTACGTATTTTAATGAAGGTGGTGTGTTCGTATTTGAATGAAGGTGGTGTGTGCGTGTGTACGTATTTGAATGAAGGTGGTGTGTGTGTACGTATTTGAATGAAGGTGGTGTGTGTGTGTACGTATTTTAATGAAGGTGGTGTGTTCGTATTTGAATGAAGGTGGTGTGTGCGTGTGTACGTATTTGAATGAAGGTGGTGTGTGTGTACGTATTTGAATGAAGGTGGTGTGTGCGTGTGTACGTATTTGAATGAAGGTGGTGTGTGTGTGTGTGTACTTATTTGAATGGAGGTGGTGTGTGTGTGTGTGTGTGTGTGTGTGTGTGTGTGTACTTACCTTGATGAAAGTAGTGTGTGTATACTCCTTCGCTAGTTCTGCCATCACCTCATTCATCTGAGCACACTGAGGAGCCCATGCTGCCTGGAAGTGGACTACTGTCAGGCACCTAGCCACACATACACGCACGCACGCGCCCACACGCACACACACACACAGACAGATAGAGTAAAATAAATGGTTAAATATGCTTTCATTCTATAGCCATCATAAACAACTGACTCAACAAACGAAGGGGAAGGTCAACAGCAGAATACTTATCGATTAAGAAAGCAAGGAATATTATTAACGAATAACAGGGCTGGTCCGGACGGTTCACGCACTGTAGCGACATTGCTTGAAAATATCCACCATAGGGGAAGACGGCTAGCTGTCAAGGAACAGTTCTTCGTCAACATCTATCCCTTCACGTCCTAGAATAGCTAATATACTGGCCTAACCCTGCTGATCTGCATGGTAGCCTAGCATTATACTGACAAGTGATAAGCAAAGTTAACGTTAGCCAAGTTTTCGATAGATAAATCAAGCCTGTGTTACCGTGGCACTCTTGCGTAGTAAAACGTTAACTTGTTAAATCCATCGTTACATTCAGGCAGACAAGTACAAAATAGCTGGAACTACACCAAGAGGTAAATAAATCGTGTATTTTTCTACAATTGATGTAGCTTACTGATAGTGCTGCTAGCTAGTAGCTAGCTAACGTTATAACGTTACACTATATCTGTCGGTGATTGGAAGCAGTCCTTCTCAATTACCACAAGTGCTTTTTGAGTATTCACATTAGGACATATAATATAAAATGTATTAGTCAATCATTAATACATTTGACTTAAACTTACTTGCCGGCTTTAGACAACAAGCTTTCAAAATCCTGTTGGGAAGTCGCTTCCACCAAGTTCGCCATGTCTACACAAGCATTACAAGTAGATCACTGATCACAAGATCAAGTGATCAACGCTTTCTGTGTCAAAACGGCAAGGCATTTCTATAGAAACATATTCATCAACACAAAATATAGCGCTAACAAAACAGAAATTTCCATAAAAACGTTACAAACAGTTTACAGCGATACAAGAGAGAATATGAACTGTGTTTGCCATAAAAAAAATTATACAAATAAATAAAATAAAAAATAAATAATGTCAGCAAGTGACCCATCATAACCCTGGCCTAGCCCCTGATGAAGGTCTCTAAGAATGGAGAGTCAGCTCACTTTCCTTTAAAATAATAACAATAATTACTCATATGATTATGAATGATCGGAAAACATAGGCAGACTGATTAACATCCACCCCCAATGAGGTCTCGATGAAAACAAGGTGCGCTTCAGCATGGTCCGCCATGGTAGTGGTGACCGACGGCTTACAGCCATTGTTGCCAAGCTAGACTACATGTACCTACCTACTTGCCCAAATAACTAACTATTGGATGTTCAATCATAAGATTGATATGATCATCCCGTCTGACTAGGAGAATAGGAACATATCCTATCTCACAAAAGGAGTAACCACCAATTGGCCGGTTGTTTTGGATCGAACTCGGTTAGTAATAAACTTGAAAAATTGGATAACTGTGTGTTCTTTGTCAAAACACAAATTCATTAAAGTTCCAGAATAAATAATTTAATTGTTGATAATTATAGTTTTTTTTCTCCAGACCAGACCAGACTCTTAATTTAATTCAATTTAGAAATTATTATAATTTGTTTTTATATGCTACCTGAAGACGTGTGTAATTTGTGTGATATATAGTTTTTTTGTTTCTATTATCCGACACATAACAATTATGAATGTATACCCTAAATATATATATATTTGTTCGTAGGCCCCGCTCACTAGAATTGGGGTACCTGCCAGTATAAGTTGGTCAGCTGGCATGTGTTTTTAAAACATTTTTGTTCCACTGAATCCGTAATGGCAGCCCTCATCTGCAAGGCTAAGTGTCTAGGTAACTGTAATAGGCATTGTTGCAATGAGGAATCGAAGATTTGTAAATGCAATATCAACCCTTCCCTTAAATGTTTGTTTCACCTTTTATTTTATAAAACTGCGGTGTAGCCATTGTGTAATTGTGTATTTGGTTGACATGTTGGCTAGAACCTGAATTAAGTTGAAAAGTTATCAGTTTTGGACTATTTAAAAAAAAGGCTTAGCATACTTTGTATACTGAGCAGATTGACTCATGCACGGAGTTTTAGTATAGATTGCGTGTGACTAAGTGGATGGTCCAAGCGGTTGCACCATAATAATAACTGATAATAATAATAATAATGATAATGATATATGGCATTATTATTATTATTATTATAGCCCAATAAGTATTATCCAAGCGTTAGTTCCGACCAAGTAATTTGATTGGACAAGAGGCATTTATAACAGCACTGGGACTTTGACCTGCACATGTATCACTCTGCCTTACATTAACGATCGTTACCTTATTGTTATTATTGCTATTATTTTATTTATTTAGATTGTAACAAAAATATTTCTTGTCTCCTTTCGTGTAGGTCTACTGTAGACCTACACAAAGTAGCAACCTTGTGTAGGCTTACATGAAAATGTTTGTGTTGCTTGGCAACAGTCCAGTCGCAAAACTATTTGAACCAAATAAATAACTAAAGAAACAAATCATAACATGTTTGTTATCCCCATATTACTCTTAGCTAATAAATTATATTTGTAGAACTGTTGTATAAAAGCAATATCACTCTTTGGGCAGATAATCACCTCTGTGTTGATATTCAGTAGTTCTCTCCCCCTCGTGTGATATTGCTTAAATAACTGCCGTTTTCCACAGAGATATAAGTAAGAGGCAAACAGTAGAGCCATGGATGAGAGTAGCCTATCTAAATTTGGCAGCCATTGTACATGATGTGCTTAATTTAAACACAACCTACAGTAACAGTAAAGCCAGTTGGTGTGATACAATGATCAGTGTCCTAGTTCACATTTTACCACATAGTGTACAGGTTGCTCTAATGTTGTAAATCACTGTAATGCTACCTCATATTCATCGGGGCTGTTTTATTCACATTTATCTTTGGTGTGGATTGTGTTAGTTAGGGTTAGGGTTAGGGATTGATATATTTATATTTGGTACGGGATTGTGTTAGTTAGGGTTAAGGTTATGGGTTAATATATATAATTATATTTGGTGGGGATTGTGTTAGTTAGGGTTAGAGGTTATATATTTATATTTGGAGTGGATTGTGTTAGTTAGGGTTAAGGGTTAATATATATATATTTATATTTGGTGTGGGATTGTGTTAGTTAGGGTTAGGAGTTAATATATTTATATTTGGTATGGGATTGTGTTAGTTAGGGTTAGGAGTTAATATATTCATATTTGTTAGTTAGCAGTGTTTACTCTATATATACATGGCACCATACTACTATGTGAGTATTTTCAGCGACGGCCCCCCGCATTGGGAGTGCTGCAAGGATGAGGTTGGCCTGGTGTTCTTCAGGCAGAAAAAGATGGCTTTAGCTTAAATTATAAAACGGACGTCTAAGTGGACCATGTTTTGGGCAGCTGTTCCGAACTAAATAAAAAACATGACCTAACCTTAGAGACCCGGATAAGCTGCCAGAAGCATGCTTCAGTGTGTTGCCATGGCACCATACTACTATGTGAGTATTGTAATTTTAGGCTTTGTCTCCTAGCCATGCCCTAGCAACAGCAGTACTGATGGAGGAGAGAGAGGACACACTCCCCTGTGAGTGTGTGAGTGTGTGAGTGAGTGAGTGTGTGTGTGTGTTCCCAACTTCCTGCTGGGGAGACAGTGTTGCTCTCTTTCTCCCTCTCTCTTCTTTCTCTCGTTCCCCCTCTCTCCTCTTTCTCTTTCTTTCCTCTTTCTCTCTTTCCCCCTCTCTCCTCTTTCTCTTTCTCTCTTTCCCCCTCTCTCCTCTTTCTCTCTCTCCTCTTTCTCTCTTTCCCCCTCTCTCTTCTTTCTCTTTCCCCCTCTCTCCTCTTTCTCTTTCTCTCCTCTTTCTCTCTTTCCCCCTCTCTCCTCTTTCTCTCTCTCTCCTCTTTCTCTCTTTCTCCCTCCCTCCTCTTTCTCTCTCTCTCATCTTTCTCCCTCTCTCCTCTTTCTCTCTTTCCCCCTCTCTCCTCTTTCTCTCTTTCCTGTTTTTCTCCTCTTTCTCTCTCTCTCATCTTTCTCCCTCTCTCCTCTTTCTCTCTTTCTCCGTCTCTCCTCTTTCTCTCGGCTGCAGGGCGATGCTGTTCATGGTAGTAGCTCAGCACAGCTCTCCTCTCCTCTCCTCTCCTCTCCTCTCCTCTCCTCTCCTCTCCTCTCCTCTCCTCTCCTCTCCTCCCCCCTCCCCTCCTCTCCTCTCCTCTCCCCTCTCCTCTCCTCTCCTCTCTTCTCTGCTCTTCTTCCCCCTTTGAGAACGCGTGGACACAGCCTCATTCCTTTGCGTGCAGGAGAGAGGAGGAGAGACGAAGGAGCTGTTGAGAGCGAGCACAGTGATCAAAGGGGAGGGGGGGGGGGGAGGAAGTGACGTGGCTTGATGCTAGCAGGAACAGTCAGATAGACAGGTCTGCTGCAGAGCCAAACGTTATAGCTTAGCCAGCCGGCATGATGTCACCGCTCTGCTGCTAACACAGACACCCAGCTGCTGCTGCACACTGACTGGAAGGTTGGTCTGTCTGTCTGCCTGTCTGTCAGTGTGCCTGCTTGTCTGCCTGCTTGTCTGCCTGTCTGTCTGTCTGTCTGCCTGCCTGTGGCGCTTCACAGGCCTGTTTGTGTGTGTGAATGTGTGCTTGCCAGCCATCTCAGTCCTAGCCATGATGGATTCAATGTCTGTGTCTTAGTATCTGGGAACGATATCCCTCATAGATTCAGTGTGTGTGTGTTAGTATTTGGGAACAGTATCCCTCATAGATTCAGTGTGTGTGTGTGTTAGTATCTGGGAACAGTATCCATCATAGATTCAATGTGTCTGTTAGTATCTGGGAACAGTATTCATCATAGATTCAGAGTGTGTGTTAGTATCTGGGAACAGTATCCATCATAGATTCAGTGTGTGTGTGTGTGTGTGTGTGTGTGTGTGTGTGTGTGTGTGTGTGTGTGTTAGTATCTGGGAATAGTATCCATCATAGATTCAGTGTGTATGTGTTAGTATCTGGGAACAGTATCCATCATAGATTCAAAGTGTGTGTGTGTTAGTATCTGGGAACAGTATCCATCATAGATTCAGTGTGTGTGTGTGTTAGTACCCGGGAACAGTACCTATTATAGATTCAGTGTGTGTGTGTGTTAGTACTAATAATATGTTCTATAATCAGAGATGGGCAAAAGTTCCCCATACCCTAACATGTAACAAAATACAAATATTTCCTCGCGAAATGTATCAAAATAAATTACAAAATACTGGTGTCCAAAAATGTATTTAACAAAAATAAATGTATTTTGTATTTCAAATATCATAGATTCAGTGTCTGTGTTGCTAGTAACCAGCAGTAGCCATGACGCTAGTAACCAGTAGTCGCCATGATGCTAGTAACCAGTAGTAGCCATGATGCTAGTAACCAGTTGTAGCCTAGTGCTAGTAACCAGTAGTAGCCTAGTGCTAGTAACCAGTAGTAGCCATGATGCTAGTAACCAGTAGTAGCCATGATGCTAGTCACCAGTAGTAGCCTAGTGCTAGTAACCAGTAGTAGCCTAATGCTAGTAACCAGTAGTAGCCTAGTGCTAGTAACCAGTAGTAGCCATGATGCTAGTAACCAGTAGTAGCCTAGTGCTAGTAACCAGTAGTAGCCTGGTGCTAGTAACCAGTAGTAGCCATGATGCTAGTAACCAGTAGTAGCCATGATGCTAGTAACCAGTAGTAGCCTAGTGCTAGTAACCAGTAGTAGCCTAATGTTAGTAACCAGTAGTAGCCTAGTGCTAGTAACCAGTAGTAGCCATGATGCTAGTAACTAGTAGTAGCCTAGTGCTAGTAACCAGTAGTAGCCTAATGCTAGTAACCAGTAGTAGCCTAATGCTAGTAACCAGCAGTACCCATGATGCTAGTAACCAGTAGTAGCCTGATGCTAGTAACCAGTAGTAGCCATGATGCTGGTAACCAGTAGTAGCCTAATGCTAGTAACCAGTAGTAGCCTAATGCTAGTAACCAGTAGTAGCCTAGTGCTAGTAACCAGCA